>CM033739.1:24214796-24672764 GCA_019671005.1 Hibiscus mutabilis | reverse complement strand
ATGCCTCCATTTAGTAGTGATTCGGGGGAAGATGTGCTTGGTAGCTTGCTCCAATCTAGTCTCCATGGTTTAAAGAGCTTTGTTTAGGTTTAGCCTTACTTAGTAATCATCGCATCTCTCAAGACTAAAGCAAAAAATAAGACTAAAGCACTAATGCTACAACTCCTACTATAAAGCAAGACATAAAGCAAAGGAGAATGACACGATCTTCTAAGAGTTTTGTGGCATCTAGGACTTTCTTACTTTTTACTTTACCGAGGAAGAGAAGAGAATAACATTTGAAGGAAAGATAGAGAAGAAGTATATAAGATCTACAACATATTCTCTTTTTAGAAGAAGTTCTTTTGAAGATAGTCTATTCTTTTTCTTTGATTTCCTTGACTTACTATCAACTAAGTGTACTTCTTTGAAAACTTTAGCTCAAATAGAATAAGGAGGTCTACTCATAAGAGATATTTAAACTGCAGCTTCCATCCTAGCAATATAACTCAGAAATCAGGATCGAGAAGAAAAGCATGCAGCCATGAGACTTGTTTTCCCATTGTCCCAAAGTAGAATGGCTTGAGTACTCACCTAAAGTGAGCTTGTATGCATGTTTAATTCTTCTATCTTTTCAGTTGTTGTAACGGATTAAGCGTTAGAACGGGAGTTAGAAGGCCCGAATGTCTGCCTCTTATTGAGTAGCTGATACCATTGATTCAGTTAAGGAAAATAATCATCATAGAATGAAATGTTGTGTTGGCAAAGCCAACTTCTTGGGTTGCGGACGAAGAAGAGAAGACGTAAGGACTCAGGTTGGGGTACAGCGTAATTAAGAGAGCTATTCCATTTAGGGCGAGACAAAATGGGCAGGCACGAGCGGTCTGGTGTCTGAGCTAATTGGTCAGATGGCAACTACTTCACTTATTAGATTAGTATTAGCCGCATATTTTAGAATGAAATGAGAGAAAATAAAAAGAACACAAAGCGCTAGTGCTATAGGATCGGTCTTTTTGGTGCTTGCTTCTTTACAAGCTTATCCCCGCCCCGACTGATAGCTGCTAGGTCTCCCCATCTCTCATGAACTTCCCTTGGTCTTCAGCCCGAGCTGTATGCGGCAGAAACTCATCCCACGAAGAATGAAAAAAATAAAATAAAAATGAAATTATGTTCCATGGCTAGAAATACAAAGATCTTATTTAATGTTATTCTTTTCATTTGTGCATTAAGCTCGAAGAAGATCTTAATCTATAATGAAGAAATAATAGTAGCTTGTTGTTTTATAGGCTTTATCATATTCAGTCGGAAGAGTTTAGGTAAGCCTTTCAAAGTGACTCTAGACAGGAGAATCCACGCTATTCAGGAAGAATCGCAGCAATTCCCTAATCCTAACAAAGTAGTTCTTCTAGAATCTGCTTTCTTGGGGATAGCCAGTTGCTGAACTGCTAACTGAGCTCTTGAATACTGAGCCTAGCGAAGTTGCCTGTGTGATGTATTTAAATTTTCTTTTGATCTCGGACTCTTTCTTTCGTAAATCTTTGAAGCGTATACAAGAGTAAATCTAAGCATAACTTTATATGAGAACGTTGCTCTATAAATTTTCCATCTCTAGCGTGGATAGATAAGGCTGAAGTTAGTTTTTTCGTTGTGATGCATTGGATTCTGCAAGAAAGACTATTCTGGCCTGCTCTGCTACTAAACTCACTTGCCCTAGGGATAGAATCAACTGCTTTATTATAAACTGCTAGTCTTAAGGGAAGCTGCCTATTACTCGTTTGGATCAGTTGTCTCATCTGGATCGCCAGGCACTAATAAGAACTAGATATTGTTAGCGCGTTATCCACCGCATTAGAGTGAGTCTTACTACTAATAGTCAACCATAAATCTGAAGAGCGTGCCACAACAAAAGGATGGTCCCCTATGCATTTATTCTTTCAGAAAAGAAAAAAAGTACGCCCATTATGATAAACCTCTCATTGTGACCTGGATGAGGTAAATACCTCCCAGCCAGGAGGCAGATCAAATCAGAGTTTCCTTAGGTAGCCACTGACCTATAATTATCCTTAAACTTTTGTGCTTGGTAGAGAAGAAACGTTAAGCTATTTCTTCCGTCGCCCTTTCTTACCCTGCCTAAGTACTCAGAAGTTGGACCTATCTTTGCCAACCTACCCGTAAGACGTCACTAGGCCTGACGCTGTCCAGTCATCTACACTGTCTGGGACTATAAATACATGGTCTAGAAAAAAAAGGCAAGGTGGATCATAAGGGCAATACCCCTCTTCTCCATCATTTTTTTATTTATTTTATGGCTTAGATGACCATGTTGTGTGCTACTCTCTGTCCCAAATCTACAGGGGTGAACCACCTAAATCTACTACAACCACCTTGGTCCGATGTCTCTATCTCCATTGTTCAGTGCCATCTCATTTTGTCATCAACATTTGGTGCGGTAAACGTGTACATCCTCTCGACCAAGATAACCAGTCACGTTGGCTCTCTTGGTGGCACTCCTAACACGTTAGGTCTCTATGTTTGATGATGCTTATGGTTGAATCAATGGCGGCAGTAGGCCCTAAAAACGCCATAAATGCCATGCAAGTTTTATTTCAGTCTTTGACCAGAAGAAAGTAAATAAGATGGGAAAATAGTTTCTCGCCAATCTCTTCCAAGGGGAGTGATGAAATGGTGATGGGATGAAAACAACTTGCCACGTCCATTGGCGAAGATTGGTTGTCCAGTGAAGATTTGGGACCACAAGACATCAACTTCACCTCTTCAACGGAACACCTCACACCATCCTTAACCGTGTGAGACGTCATGATAGCTCAAGAAACACCCCATATATGCCCTTCGGTAGCTTACGCTAGGTGTATGCGAGGTGCAGCCCCAAATATGCTTTGAACGCCTAAAGTGGCAATGATAGAAGACTTTGGATCATCTTACATGAATGTTGCCGGAGTAGTCACAGTGGAAGCTGATGGTTTTGGTTTAGAAAAAACTAGAAAAATGAACAACGTAAGCTTTTAAAAAATTTCTTTAAATGGATCAAACATGATATCTAATACAATAAATACAATCCATAATCAAGTACCTACTTAATTGTGAATCCGATGCCTCGACGATATTATATGCTTAATGCAAATCTGTTGATAAGTCTCTGGATTATTTTCCACGACCCGGACTTCTACTAGATTTATGATTCTAACCAAAATATTTTCTTGTTTATTCTCACACTCGCAATGCTAGGTGTGTGGGCACCACTTAATTTGTAAACACAAAAAAAACCCAAAATTTCTAAGTATTTTCTAAGATTTTTTCATGTTAAAAACTCCAAATAATTCCTAGAATTATTTTCCAAGAATTTTTCCTCTCTCTATTCTAATGTATGCATAAGGCTTTATGGGAATTCGCTGGATCAAAGTAATGAAGTCAAACATATCTATTAATAGGGAGAGATAAAAAGAAATTCAAATTAATTAGGAGTACTAATCCAATTAAAATATAAATATACTAGCTTGTATTATAAGCATGCAATATATTTATTTTTTAGCATACCGTATAGAATTGCCTTTTTCAATATAATTTCACGTTGGCCAACAAGTCTCAATTGCGGGAAAGTATAAAAGAAGGACGCTAAAAAACAGCTAAAAGAAAATAGTACTGATTCTATAAAAATTTATGTAGGTTTTGTAACAATTTGTGTAGGTACCCTATTTCTTATGAGTTTGGTAACAAATAGAGTTATCCTTTAAGATTTTATGTTATAACACAATTCCTTACCATAAGTTTTGTTGGTTTTAGATTTGGTGATATGAGGTAATAATTTGTGTTATTACCTTTTTCCTTACTGTTCCTGTAATAGTTTATGTAGGTTCGATAAGAATTTGTGCAGGTACTCTATTTCTTATTGTAGCGATGTCCTTTTACGCTAAAAAAACGAGTTTTATCTTTTGTTTTGTTTTGAAAATAATGTCTTCCGTGGGGTTTTGTAAAAACCGTATTTTATTTTGAAAATGGAGTCACCATCGGCCACTTAGGTAGGTCGGACACTATAAAACCAGAGATTTGAAAACTGTTGGGTTCGGGAGTCGGTTACGGATGGAGAAGGATTAACACCCCCACACCGCCCAAAATTGATACTTTAATAATTACCGCTTTATTAATATTAAACATTCCGGATTAAAGTGACGATTTAATTAACATTAAATTATATATGCGAGTAAATTTTAAAAGCCTCGTTATCCGAGAGTAAACACCCAACCACCATCACTACGCCTAATACTGGCCCCGCTTATGCTCGGATAAAAGGGCACCACATTGACATTATATATTCCATTGTGCAACTTAGAGCGAGTTAGATAAATGTAAAAAAACATTCACATTGACATGATGCTAAAATAAAAACATGAATATTACAAAAATGAACAAAACTGAAACACATGAACGAAAACATAACATACCATAATAATAACAATAAAGTATGGGCATGAACAAAAACATACTTTCAAGACTAAATTAATTAATCCTAACATGCTTGAACATATAAAATCGCAAATGCAACAAATGCATGACATAAGTGTAACATGATATTAAACTAATTATATCTAAACAACATGCTTTAAAACAATACTTGACATATGACACAACTTAAAATAGAATATGACATGACATTAATATTTGACAAACAACACCCATTTTGACATATAACCTAAAATGCAAAGCAAAAGTAAAGCATGCTAGAATACATGTGTACATCTCAAAATATAAAAACATAATGCAAGATATGCATTGCATACATGTAACAAGGCACTATACTAGTAAATCAAAACAAAACAAAAAAACGAATGAACACATATTTAATGCCTAACACGCGACATAATTTACATACATAAAATAAAAACATGGTATTATACATGACAAAAGAAAACACACTAACATATAACCTAGAAGCAAAGAGAACATACAATACATGCTAAAAACGAAAACATGCTATGTACGAGTCAACTAAAAAACGCGAATCGAACATGTGTGATACGAACAATCGAACGAAAATATAAAAACACATAACATCATACACTAAACATATATATATATATATATAACATAAGAATATGAAATATAAAAAAAACACAAGAAAACACACAAAAAGGGCCACATCAACATGTTAAAAACATGAATATTTATATATGAAAAGATGACTAAAATGAAAAATAAAGAACACAGAAAACAGAAATTAAAAGATAATAAAAATACGATTTAGGGACTTATTTGGAAACTGGAATAAATTGGGAAAGACCAGATGTGTAATATGACCAAGGGGCACACTCAAAATGCAAAGTTCGAAAACATGGAATAAATTGGAGCGTAATTAAACCATTTGAGATCTGAATTCGGTTCATTTGGGGGCCAGATTGAAATATTTTGATAAGTGAAAAGGGCTGGGGTTGTAAATATACCATGGGGCGTGCTCAATTCAAAAATATTAGGGACAAGGGGGATTTATGATGCATTTAGACCATTTTACTTTTATTTTGAATCTATAAAACTTAATTAGCCGCCCCCTATTTCATTTTCCCTTCATTTTTTTGAAACCCTAAAGAGAGAGACTCTCCCCTCTCTGATTTTTCAAAGCAGCCACCACCCCTACAGAGCAACTCCGCCGCGAGCCTCCCGATCTTAGGCGAGGCCATCTCTAGCCATCCTGGATCGTGGATTCTGGCCACCACACGGGGAGAAACCACCAAAAAAAACCTTACCTTTAATTTCAAAGCTAAAAAAAACCAAAGCCCATTTACCCTAACGAACCGAAAACAAATAAAAAACCTAAAACGGCTCCCCACAGTGGTTCATCGCCGGCAAGACCATCGGAAAATCGAGGTAAAACATTTATTTTATTTTTATTTTTCTTGTTTTTCTTACATGTATGAGATGAGATGAAATAGGAAAGAAGAGAGTTACTCTAAAAACTCTCTGTTGTTTTTTTGTATTGCTCGAAATTGGGAATTTTCTTATAGAGTCTTTTGCTTTTTGTACATATATTGTGATCTCTGATCTATTTAGGTAGAAAATAAGACATCAAAAATACATATTTTCTGATTTTTTGATACTGATAACCCTCTTTATACCCGAAAATCATTCATAAAGCATTTTCAAAATCATTTAATAAAATTCAAATCCTTTTCTTTCAATGATCGAGAATAACTTATCATCAATCTTTCTGATTTCATAAATAGAGTAAGTAGAATGCACTCACCTTTGCCTCACTAGTAACTTAGCAAGCTGTACAATCACCTTCGACCTTATTCTTGAACTTTTTCCTTATCAACTGCTTTATTCAAATCACGAGTCTGATCACGATTACGATCTACACAACATTACAACAACACATACCATTCAAAATACATGTTAGTATCTTACTAACATTAATACACATTAGGAAGAATATTTCTAATAATTCTTCAAAATTCCCAAAATATTCATTCTAGTCCTAAAGACTCTTTTTAAGCTTCCAACCATTATTTCCAACTCTAAACCTCACATTCTTCATTCTTTACACTTGAGGATCCAAACTTTCAAAATTTACATTTAATCCTTAAATTTGCCGAAATCACAATTTGGTCCCCAAATTCTATCTAAACTTCATAGTCAACCTTTTAATCACTAAACTTGATTTTCCATCACAATACACTTCAACAACAAGTTTAACAACTAAGTCTTTAAACTTTCTAAAATTTACAACTTAGTCCTTATTACTTCGCAACCTTCCATATTAGTCCAAGTGACTTTCCAAAGCTTACAAAATCATCCTTACATCATTTCCAAGCTTAGGAAAATTTTCCATAATTTTCCCCCCAAAATTCTTCATTTAGCCGAATACAAATGGTCACTTTGACCTAACTTTCCAACTTGATTCAAGCATGTTTTTAACTTCTAAACAACATATTCAAGATTCTATCATTATTTCTAATTCAAATAAAATTTTTGCAAGAGTTTCCCCTAATTTTCAATTTTCCCAATTTCAACCTACATCATAATTCATGGAATTTTCACTATTTGCAAGCTTAGAACAACCTCACAACATCATATTAGGTCAAAAGAATCCATAAAACATGGAAATCCAACTTGTTCTTCATAAACCCTAAACCCCAAACTCAACCTATAGACATGAAAACTACTCAAAAAATATACCAAATGAAAGAGAATTTGATGGAGATCAATTTTCTATTTCATGTCTTGAACCAAAAATCAACTATATCAAGCTAAAAATTGAATCAAAGATTTCCTCACCTTTGCTATGTTGAATTTGGCCAAAGGAGAAAGAAGAGAGAATTCTCTAGCTTTTCCTATCATTAATTTACATTACAAATGGCACTTTAATCCTTTAAACCCAATTTAAAAATCTCCATCAATAGTAAAATTACCATTTTACCCCTCCATTATGACCAATTAGGTGTTGAAACCTAACCTTATTACTTTTCCATAATCATCTTTAATTAAAAAGTAAAGGTAAAATGACCAAAATGCCATTAATGAAACTTGGTATTTTCAAAAATGCCATTATCCCCTATTTACTCAAATACTGTATAGAATCGAATCCAAATCGAATCAAAACAATCCCAAAACTTAACACCATCTTCTTTTAGTCTATCTAAGACCCCCCATCAAATTTTCATAATTTTCTGAGCTCGAATGATCATCCGAATTAATTTTTGAAACTTATCCCCTTTATAGCTTTTTACACAATTCCCGTACCAAAAATCCGATTCCCACCAAAAATCTTATACACGATAAACTATTCATTTTTACCATGAAAATATTTATTGGGAAAATTACCATGTTGGTCCCTATACTTTTCCCAACTTTTCACTTTTGTCACCAAACTTTGAATTTTTACATTTTAGTCACTGAACTAAAACCACCAACTTTTAAATCTTTACAATTTAGTCACTAACCAAAAATCGGGGTATTACAATTCCCCCCTTAAGAAAATCCGTCCTCGAATTTTCATAACGTACCTGATTTGAAAAGATGAGGAAATCGTTTTTCCATATCTTTCTCTCTTTCCTACATTGCATCTTCCACTTTGTGATTCTTCCAAAGAACCTTTACAAGTGGGATAGTTTTGTTCCTTAGCTTTTTGACATCACGAGCTAAGATTCTGACCGGTTCTTCCTCGTATGTCAAATCCGGTTGAATCTCTATTTCTTCTGGAAAAATGACATGGGAAGGATTTGATAGATACTTTTTGAGAATCAATACATGAAACACATCATGAATCTTATCCATTTCTGGGGGTAGAGCAAGTTGATAAGCCATCGAACCAACTCTTTTTACAATCTCATATGGTCCAATAAATCTTGGACTCAGCTTTCCTTTTCGTCCAAAACGCAACACTTTCTTCCAAGGTGATACTTTAAGAAACACTTTATCTCCCACTTGAAACTCAATTTCTTTCCTCTTTAGATCTGCATAGGATTTTTGTCGATCGACAACTATCTTTAGATTATCTTGTATAATCTTCACTTTGTCTTCAGCTTCTCTGACAATATCAGGACCAACTATGTCTCGATCTTTTAACTCGTACCAATTCAAATAAGTCATGCACTTTCTTCCATATAAGGCTTCATATGGTGCCATTCTGATACTTTCCTGATAGCTATTATTATAAGCAAATTCAGCTAATGGCAAATATTTTTCCCAAGATCCTTTGAATTCAATCACACATGTTCTTAACATATCCTCCAAAATCTGAATAATTCTCTCTGATTGTTCGTCGGTTTGAGGATGAAAAGTTGTGCTAAAATTAAGTCGAGTATCCAAAGCTTCATGAAATGATTTCCAAAATCTGGAGTAAACTTTGGATCTCTATCTAAGACAATCAAGACCGGTACTCCATGAAGTCGAACTATTTCTCTGATATATAACTCAGCATATTTGTCCATATAGAAATCAGTTCGGACATGAATGAAATGTGCCGACTTAGTCAATCTATCAATAATCACCAAAATGGAATCCTTTTTGCTTGGAGTCAAAGGTATCCCTGATAGAAAATCCATGGTTACCCGTTCCCATTTCCACTAAGGAATAGAAATTTGTTGCAATAAACCAGAAGGCACCTGATGCTCTGCTTTCACTTGTTGACATGTCAGACACTTCGAAACAAACTCAGTTATAGTTTTTTTATTCCCAGCCACCAATATCGACTCTTTAAATCTTGATACATCTTGTATCCACCTGGATGCATAGTCAAGGGACTATAATGTGCTTCAGAGAGAAGTTCTTCATTCAATACTTCATTATCGGGAATAACAATTCTTCCTCGATAGTATAAGCATCCATCAGACTTAATTTCATAATCTTTGGTTTCACTCTTTTCAGCCTGCTTGATTTTAGACAAACATTCCATATCTCATTTCTGAAGATCTTTTATCTGATCTACCAAAGTAGGCTTATATTCAATTCGGCAATCAAAGTACCATTTTCTTGTAAAGCCATCCTTGCATTCATAGCTCTTAAAGCAGCAAAAGTCTTTCTACTGAGGGCATCAGCTACCACATTCGCTTTCCCTGGATGGTAGTCAATAATCACATCATAATCCTTTAAAAGCTCAATCCATCTTCGTTACCTCAAGTTTAACTCCTTTTGAGTCAGCAGATACTTTAAACTTTTATGATCTGTATAGGTGTAGCATCGTTCACCATAGAGATAATGACGCCAAATCTTTAAAGCAAACACAACTGCTGCCAAATCTAAATCATGGGTAGGATAATTCCTCTCGTGCGTTTTAAGCTGTTGGGAAGCATAAGCCACTACCTTTCCATTCTGCATGAGTACGCAACCCAATCCATTATGAGAAGCATCACTGTACACTACAAAATCCTTACCTGATTCAGGCTGCACTAATACCGGAGCTTCAGTTAAAATCCTCTTCAATGTTTCAAAGCTTTCTTGACATTTATCCGTCCAAACGAGTGGAACATCCTTTCTTAACAGCTTAGTTAGCGGAGAGGCAATCATCAAGAATTTCTTTACAAATCTTCGATAATAACTAGCCAATCCCAAGAAACTTCGAAGCTCAGAAATATTCTTCGAAGCTTTCCATTCCACTATAGCTTGTATTTTCTTGGGATCTACTCTTCCCTCTACTGAAACCACATGACCGGGAAAAGTAACTTCCGATAACCAAAACTCACATTTCGATAACTTAGCATATAGTTTCTTTTCTCGGAGAATCTGAAGAACAAAACAAAGATGAGCATCGTGTTCCTCCTTTTTCTTTGAATACACCAAAATATCATCAATAAATACCACCATAAATCGATCTAGATGTGGTTGAAATATTCGATTCATCAAATCCATAAAAGTCGCATGAGCATTAGCCAATCCGAACGGCATCACTACAAACTCATCGTGCCCATACCGAGTTCGGAAAGCCGTCTTTGAAATATCTTCTTCCTTAATCTTCAACTGATGATATCTAGATCGAAGATCAATTTTAGAAAACACAGCTGCACCCTTTAACTGATCAAAAAGATCATCAATCATCGGAAGATGATACTTATTCTTCACAGTCACTTTGTTTAACTGGCGATAATCTATGCATAATCGCACAGATCCATCTTTTTCTTTCACGAATAACATTGGTGCACCCCAAGGTGACACACTTGGCCTTATAAAACCTCGATCTAATAATTCTTGCAATTGCGCCTTTAACTCTTGAAGCTCAGCTGGCGCCATTCTATACGGGGCCATTGATATGGGTGCAGTACTAGGTAACACCTCTATCTTAAATTCTACTTCCCGATCTAGAGGTAATCCTGGTAACTCATTAGGAAAAACATCTGGATACTCTCGAACAGTATGAATATCTTCCAACTTAATTCCAACAGTTCGAGTATCCACCACATTAGCTAGAAAAGCTTGACAACCTTCTAATAGCAGCTTCTTCACAGAAACTGCTGAAATCACATTAGATAAAGGATTCATCCTTTCTCCCACTACTATTATTTCTTCACCTTTCAAATTTTCCAAGATTAATCGCTTTAAGCGACAATCCACAATGGCATGGTAGAAAGATAACCAACCCATGCCTAACATCACTTCAAATTCTTCGAAAGGTAACTCCATTAGGTTTGCCGGGAACTCTGTTCCTTGCACCTTTATCGGAAAATTTCTACATATTCTATTTACTCTCGCACTTTGACCCAAAGGATTTGTTGCCACTATATCACTAGAGATAAGCTCTAGTGGTATGCTCATCTCTTTAATCAAATTAGTACTAATATACGAATGCGTAGAACCAAGATCAATCAGAACAAATACAGGCTCATAATAAAGATATAATGTACCTGTAACAACGTTTGGATCATCACGATCCCTATCTGTTCTGATGTTAAAGACTCAGGCTGGTGCACGGATCTCCTGTTGTGAAACAAACTCGGATGGCCTTCCCATTCCACCTCTGCCTCTACCTCTCTATGGAACTACAATAGATCTCTCTGTTTGTACAGATTTTTCTCCAAATTTCTGAGGACAGTCTCTGATAAAATGACCTGTCTTTCCACAATGTAAGCATGCTCATGTCACCATCCAGCATGTGTCTGAATGACGTTTACCACAAACATCACACAGTTGAGTTCTGAATTGGAAAATAATGAACCAGCACCAGAATTAACTGTCTGAGCCTGCTTGTTTCCTCCAGTATTGCCTCCTTTCTGAGAAGATCTAGATTTATTGTTATACCAAGAACCACCTTTATTCCTCTTCGATGAGAAAAGAGTTGAAGATGTTCCTGGTCTTTTATTGGATTGTGGAGTCTGCTCTGTCGTGTCCTCTGAATAGACACGTTCCATTGCTTTAGCTCGATTAACAACCTCTTGAAAAGTAGGAAGGTTCAATGCCACCAACATTTCCTTTGGTCTCCTATTCAGGCCTTCAATAAAATAATCACATCTATCATTTTCGGTTGGGATCAATTCTGCTGTAAACCGGCTCAACTCGTTAAACTCACACTCGTACTCGTAGATGGTTCGGTTTCCTTACTTCAGGCCAAGGAATCGTTGTTTCATCTCTCGGATAAACTGATCTCCAATATATTTGTTCTTGAATTCTTCCAAGAAAAATTGCCAGGTAACCCACTCGGGATGGACATGCATAGTAGCATTAGTCCACCAGAATCTGGCTTGACCTCAAAGTAAAAATACAGCTCCGTCCAACTTATCTGTCTCCGAGCAGTGAAATCCCTCTAACATGATCTTTAGATCATTTAGCCACATGTCGGCATCCACATGACCTTCAACTACTTCTCCTTTAAATTCAGGAACTCCCAAAGTTTTTAATTCTTTAGTAATTGTCATTCGAAGAGCAAGGGAGCTTGTGGTTGAAAATGTGTCAGAACCATTTCCAAAGCCTGAAGAAAAGTCCCTTGATCTTGCACAGGCATTCCCTGCTATGCTGGTTCTCTTTCCTGTTCTGATTGAGCCGGAGGGATATTATTAACCTCGTTATTGCCACTACCGGCTTCTTTCGGAACCTCCTGATCCACCGCTCGTCTAGAACCTCTTGATTCAGACATCTATAATCACATAACTACTACATTAGTAAGGAGCGACACTCATCAATAATATAAACATCAAATCATTAATTTTGACATCCTAGTGGCATGTACACATTTTTCAATAAAAACAACTTTCATTCCGGCCGAGAACTGACTAAACCTATAGCTCTGATACCAATAAATGTAACACCCCCTTCCTGTTCCTGTATCCATTGCTGAATACAGTTCAGAGATGTCACTAAGCATTTATAATTGTCCATATACATGAAATCAATATAAACTTGTTTCTTTTATCACATAAATATAACCTTTTAAAACTAGTCATTTAGCTAATCGCGTAAAATTTAAAAACTTAATTTTTCTAAGTTCAATTCAAACCTAAATTCAAGCAGTAATGAGGTAGTTTACTTAGTAGCTATTTAAATAATAAAATTGCTTAAAAACTGCCTAATTTAAAAATCATTTAGATAGTAAATAAAATACGATTAATCTAACTCGTTTATATATATATAAGAGCAACCAAAAATATTTATATTATACATGCCAACTAGAAATATCAAAAGACAACATTAAAGATGTCATACTGATCACTGATGCTCAATCCTCAAAATGTGATGAAGTCTGCAGCTGCTCCTTACTCCTTACTTTCCTTCTTACCTACGCGTGAAACAATCACACGCTAAGTATATACTTAGTGAGGCAATGTAAAAATATTTAAAACATTCCATAGTAAAATAATGATAAGAACAATTAGAGTGCAAAATTATAAATATCAAAAAGGATTTGAAATTCATAAAACTAACTTGTCAAAACCATTCCCTTTTTCGTAACCTGTAACAATCTCAATATTCATATATAATACAATTCAAATTTTATCAATTTGATCCATTATACTTCACTTTCCATATCAATATAGCCCAATGTAATATGGATGAGAATACATGGTATGCGAGCCAATGATGAGTATGTACATGTGCCCGACAACAACTACTTAGTTGTGCCATTAATAAAACAATGTATCGATGTATTGATATCAATGTATCAATACCAATGTATCAATGTCAGTGTAACACTGTAAACACTACTGTAACTTAACGGCATCAATAATAATAATAGGTCATTGTTGTAGAACACAACTCACTATATCACTACCGTAACTTAACAGCAATATTAACCAATAGGTCATAGCCGTAGAACACAGCTCACTGTCTCATTACTGTACTTGACAGTAATATCACATTAATATACTCCACCTCTTTGGAATGCCATTATACCAAGACTCTCAATAATTATACAATGGACTTTCAAATAATTTACTACTATGAACATTTTATTCATTTTCGATAATATCAATGGATCAAGATAATCACTTCAATATGTAAAAATATGCATTGGGCAGTTCATACCCGAAAATCATTTAATAAAATTCAAATCCTTTTCTTTCAATGATCGAGAATAACTTATCACCAGTCTTTCTCATTTCATAAATAAAGTAAGTAGAATGCACTCACCTTGGCCTCACTAGTAACTTAGCAAGCTGCACAATCACCTTCGACCTTATTCTTGAACTTTTTCCTTATCAAATGCTTTATTCAAATCACGATTACGATCTATACAACATTACAACAACACATACCATTCAAAATACATGTTAGTATCTTACTAACATTAATACACATTAGGAAGAATATTTCTAATAATTCTTCAAAATTCCCAAAATATTCATTCCAGTCCTAAAGACTCTTTTTAAGCTTCCAACCATTATTTCCAACTCTAAACCTCACATTCTTCATTCTTTACACTTGAGGACCCAAACGTTAAAAATTTACATTTAATCCTTAAATTTGCCAAATCATAATTTGGTCCCCAAATTCTATCTAAACTTCATAGTCAACCTTTTAATCACTAAACTTGATTTTCCATCATAATACACTTCAACAACAAGTTTAACAACTAAGTCCTTAAACTTTCCAAAATTTAAAACTTAGTCCTTATTACTTCACAACCTTCCAGATTAGTCCAAATGACTTTCCAAAGCTTACAAAATCATCCTTACATCATTTCTAAGCTTAGGAAAATTTTTCATAATTTTCCCCCAAATTTCTTCACTTAGCCGAATACAAATGGTCACTTTGACCTAACTTTCCAACTTGATTCAAGCATGTTTTTAACTTCTGAACAACATATTCAAGCTTCTAACATTATTTCCAATTCAAATAAAAATTTTGCAAGAGTTTCCCCTAATTTTTCAATTTTCCCAATTTCAGCCTACATCATAATTCATAGAATTTTCACTATTTGCAAGCTTAGAACAACCTCACAACATCATATTAGATCAAAAGAATCCATAAAACATGAAAGTCCAACTTGTTCTTCATAAACCCTAAACCCCAAACTCAACATATAAACATGGAAACTACTCAAAAATTGTACCAAATGAAAGAGAATTTGATGGAGATCAATTTTCTATTTCATGTCTTGAACCAAAAATCAACTAGATCAAGCTAAAAATGAATCAAAGATTTCCTCACCTTTGCTATGTTGAATTCGGACAAAGGAGAAAGAAGAGAGAATTCTCTAGCTTTTTGTATCATTAATTTACATTACAAATGGCACTTTAATCCTTTAAATCTGATTTAAAAATCTCCATCAATAGTAAAATTACCATTTTACCCCTCTATTATGACCAATTAGGTGTTGACACCTAACCTTACACTTTTCCATATTCATCTTTAATTAAAAAGTAAGGGTAACATGACCAAAATGCCATTAATGAACCTTGGTAATTTCAAAAATGCCATTATCCCCTATTTACTCAAATATTGTATAGAATCGAATCAAAACGATCCCAAAACTTAACACCGTCTTCTTTTAGTCTATCTAAGACTTTCATCAAATTTTCATATTTTTTTGAGCTCGAATGATCATCCGAATTAATTTATGAAACTTATCCCCTTTATAGCTTTTTACACAATTCTCGTACCAAAAATTCGATTCCCACAAAAAATATTATACCTGGATAAACTATTCATTTTTACCATGAAAATATTTATTAGGAAAATTACCATGTTGGTCCCTATACTTTTCCCAACTTTTCACTTTTGTCACCAAACTTTGAATTTTTACTTTTTAGTCACTGAACTAAAACCACCAACTTTTAAAACATTGCAATTTAGTCAATAACCAAAAATCGGGGTATTACAGAAGGAATTCGTGTCAATCCGCATAAGGTTGAGGCTGTAACGAGTTAGAAGGCACCCAAGTCTGTGACAGAGGTTAGGAGCGTCCTTGGTTTGGCGGGTTACTACCGAAGGATTGTGGAAGGGTTCTCTAGTTTGGTGGCTCCGTTAACTAAGTTGCTGTAGAAGAATGTTTGGCTTGAGTGGACGGAAGATAGGCAACGAGCTTTTGAAAGGTTGAAGGAAGCCTTGACGCAAGCTCCAGTCTTGGTTCAACCAGAATCGGGAAATGAGTTTGTGGTTTATAGTGATGCGTTGTATGTTGGGCTTGGTTGCGTGTTGATGCAAGAGGGTAAGGTAGTGGCGTACGCATCTAGGCAGTTGAAGTTGCATGAACATAACTACCCTACTCACGAGCTTGAGCTTGTCGTGGTGGTGTTTGGAGGCATTACCTCTATGGGGAGAAGTGTGCGGTTTTCATGGATCATAAGAGTTTGAAGTATTTAACGTCTCAAAAAGATTTGAACCTAAGATAGCGTAGGTGGTTGGAGTTGTTGAAAGATTATGATCTGGCTATTGATTACCATCTGGTTAAGGCTAACGTGGTTGATGATGCTTTGAACAGGAAGGTAACGGTAGAGTTGAGGGCTATGTTTGCACATTTGAGTGTGACACGTGACGGTAGGTTGTTGGCTGAGTTGCAAGTGAAGCCGTCATTATCACAGATGATTAAGGAGAAGCAACTGTATGATGGGAGTTTGGTACCTCATGTGGAAGATATTAGGGATGGGAATCCTACGGATTTTCATTTAAGTGATGATGGGGCATTGTGTTTCAAAGGTCAAATAGTGGTGCCTGAAGACGAAGAGTTGAGGCATACTATTTTGACTGAGGCACACGCTAGTCCCTTTGCTATGCATCTCGATGGTACTAAAATGTATCGAGGGTTAAAAGAAGAGTACTATTGGGTCGGACTGAAGAAGGATGTGGCTAATTTTGTTGTACGGTGTATGGTTTGTCAGCGGGTAAAGGCTGAGCATCAGTTTCCTTTCGGGTAATTGCAACCGTTGAGAATATTAGAATAGAAGTGGGAAAGAATCACCATGGATTTTGTGTCTAGTCTGCCTTTGACGCCGACCAAAAAGGATTCTATTTGGCTGATTACTGACTGGTTTACGAAGTGTGTTCATTTTGTGCCAGTGCATACTACGTATACCTTGGACAGGTTGGCTGAATTGTACATCTCAGAGATTGTACGTTTGCATGGGGTGCCCAAACTCATAGTATCAGATAGGGATCCGTAGTTCACCGCAAGGTTTTGGGTGAGTTTGCATCATGCTTTGGAAACCCGATTGAGTTTCAGTACCTCGTATCATCCACAGTCGGATGGCCAGTCGGAGCGCGTGATTCAGGTTCTCGAGGATATGCTGAGGTGTTGTGTTATTGAGTACCAGGGAACGTGGGAGAAGTAGTTGCCGTTGCTGGGGTTCGCTTACAATAACAGCTATCATGCTAGCATACAGATGGCACCTTATGAGGCGTTGTATGGCAGGAAATGCCGTACGCCTGTGTGTTGGGCAAAAGCGGGGGAAAAGTTTGTATCTATGGGAAATGTTTTAAAAGGCACGACCGAAAAGGTAAAGTTGATATGTGAGTGCTTAAAAGCAACTGCAGATCGTCAGAAGTCCTATGCGGATTTAAAGCATAAGATATAGAGTACGTTGTGGATGATCGAGTGTTTTTGAAGGTGTCACCTTGGAAAAAGGTACTGCATTTTGGGCAGAAAGGGAAGCTTAGCCCAAGATTCATTGGACCATACGAGGTTGTTGAGCGTGTGGGTCCTGTTGCGTACCGTTTAAGGTTACCTCTGGAGTTGGGAAAAATTCATGATGTGTTCCACATTTCAGTGTTGCGGAGGTATAGGTCGGATCCATCGCATGTTATGCCGGTAGAAGAGATTGAGTTGAGACCGAATCGATCTTATGATGAAGAACCGGTAGAGATTCTTGATACTAGCAATAAGGTGCTACGTGGCAAGACAGTAGAGCTTGTTAAGGTGTTGTGGAGGCATCGCGGTGTTGAGGAGGCCACGTGGGAGCACAAGTCGGATATGTTGAAACAGTTTCCGTACCTGTTTCCTCCAGGTAAATTTCGGGGACAAAATTTCTTAAGTGGGGGAGAGTTGTAACGCCCCTGTTTTTGGGCTTGGCAGTTTTGTGGTTATTAGACGGTCCAGTGGACCAGGTTAGAGATTCAAGTCGGATTCGGGACAGTATATTTTTTGATAAGATAAAAATATGGAAAATAGTTAAAAAATCATCTTTTAATATATAATGATTTTTGGTGGAATCAATTTTGGAAAATGAGTTTTGGAAGTTGGACATTTTGGCTAGTGACCATAATGCATGTTTTGAAAACTGTGATCTTCTAGTGACTAAAATGAAAGGGGTCAAATTCTTAGAATCTTTAAGGAGCTATCTTACCAATTTGTTTCTGATGGTTTCTCCCTTAATTAGACTTATTTTAACATGTGTTTTATTATTCAATTAAAAGATATTTTTGGTTAAAAGGTGGTTATTGGTTTTGGAAAATAAATTACGTTATTTTTCTCTCCACTTTTCTCTCCATTCTCTCCTCAGCCAAACACTCAAGTTTTCATCAAATTCCAGAGGTGGGATGGTTTCTAACTTGATTTTATGGTTTCAAATTGTTTAACTAAGATTGTTTATACAAAATCTTACATTAATCTTGTGTTTCTTAGCTTTTATCGAATCAATTGAGGGAGAAACTTCACAATAGTGGTAAGGTCTGAGATCTCCTCTATTGTATGGTTCTTTACTGAAATTCCCAAGCATTTGATCCTTGATTTTGAGTTTCTAATCTGATTTTAATGATTTTTCAATGATTAATTGAGTTAATTGAGGGAAATGAGTTGATTCACGGTTGAATCTGTTTTCTAGTAATTAAGGATGATTTAATTCATATTGTGGATGTTTTATAATGTTGATATGTTGTTGTTGTCAATGGAATCCCAAAACTCTTGAATCTCTAATTGTTTAGGTTGCTAGATTTGTGTTCTTGGGGTGTTTTGGTGACTACGTGAACGCAGGGGGTGTTAGGTTGTTTTTATTCTATTTTTAGGTGTTGATTGTTGATAAAAGTGGTGTTAGATTGTTAGGTTTGGCTGGGTTGTGTTTGAGAAGGTTTTGATGATGATTTCGGTTGTTGTGGATGGGTAATCTTGTGAGGACTATGGAAATCCGAAAGGATTTGTTAGTGCAGTGTCTTGAATGCATTGAGATGCATTAATCCTCTGTTGTGTTGTGCTCAACCAGGGGAGGTTGATCCGAAAGTGATTGGTGAAGCTTTGGAGGCTTCGAACACTTGATCCGCATCGACGAATCGAGGTTTCATGTATTGGTGAGTGAGAAGGTGGATTCCAGCTTTGGAATGTTTTAAAGGTGGTTTATGGGAGTTTAAACTTAGCTTGATACGCTGGTTTAAACTCGGAAGTAAGTAAAATGGATTTTCTCTCTCGGTCGTGCTATGTTGTAATGGTTTCATGCACTTGTTTTAATTCACATGTTACCTACTGTCTAAGCATGTTTTAAAGTATTTGAAATATTGTATTTGAGCATTAAATGCTGAAGGATGCACATGGTAAGTGATCCTTGTAAGTAAGTGGTCTATACTTTTCGTTTGAAGCATGGTTGTTGCTTTGGAAAAAGGATTGGTTAATGCTTGTTAAAAACAGTGAGGTAAATGTTCAAATGGTTAATTATATTGGCAAGGGATGTGGTATCGGATATAGTTGGCCGGCCATAGGATTGAGTGCACTATAATAAGTAACCTTGGATGTTGAGGGGTTTAGATCCGTGTACCGAAAACTCCATCCGAGTACCCTAACGGTAGAGGGGTTAAACAGTACCGAAAACTCCTATTAGTGGATTAAGCGTCTAACCGATGAAAAGGGTTAGTGTCCCCAAGGGTTGTGTAAGTACCCGGTTGGTAATGTACTGCGATTGTTATTGTATCACTATTCCGGTTGAGATGGCTTGAAGTGTTGGTTGAACACTTGTTGAATCTGTGTATGCGATGAACTCTTTTGGTATTGGACTTGTTTAATGATCACTTGTGAGCCAATATAATTGTTAATGTATCATTGAAAGGTTTATGTGGTATAATGTGATTTATAAATGTTTACTCTTTAAGCTTTGCATATGGTTCTTATGCATGGGAAGGCTTAAATTGAGGTTAGCAATGGGATTTGCTGTTGGTTAATGATACATGTAGCATATGGTTTAATATGCTGGTTTTGAAAGTGTTAAGTGCATGGTTTTTAAGGCATGATGTTTTATATGATGAAAAGTATGATTTAAAAAGGGATTTTCAATGTGCTATTGAACAATGGTTTTAAATGCATTGATGGTGTGCTGTATTTGAGCACTCCTCACTAAGCCTAGTGTGCTTACGCTCTCTTTGTCCATCAATGCAGAGAATTAAGGTCTCGGAAGTTAGCAAGAAGCAAGGGGATCCTAGCTAGACTTGGTTAGCAAAGTATGTTTGGATTAGACTATAAGAATAAAGGCAATGGGGTACTTGTTTTGGTTTTGGGAGATGTTCTATTGAACTCCATGTTTGAGCATATTTGCTTGGTTGTTTTTGGGTTGTAAAAGGCCTCTAAAGTTGGTTTTTGTATTGGTTTACATTTTGGGTTATTTCTTGGATGAAAACTAGGATGCATGCCTCTAGCTTTTTATTTGATGCAAAGATGCCATGCTAGGATGCTAAGTTTATGAAGCTTGGATGCTTGTGGTATGCCTAGTATGCTGGTGTTATGTATTAAACTTGTTGGAGTGGTTTGAGTGTGTTATTTGGATGAAAAATCAGCAAAAAAGTGACATTACAGGTCTAGGCGTACCGATACGCGTGGGACCGTATCGATACGGCTGGGTATTTCCAGGCTTGAGGGATCAGTACGAGCCATGAGTGTTCCGATACGCCAAGGCAATTTTGGTCTAGCGTACCGATACGGAGGAGGGTGTTTCGGTATGGGCTTAGCCTCTGGAAAATTGCTTTTTCAACCCAAAACCGTGTACCGAAACACATGAACCTGTATTGGTATGGTCATTAAGGATTTCAAAAGTTCGGTAAGTTAGTTGGGCATATCAGTACGGCTTGGAGGTGTATTGAAACGGGGTGTTTCATACCGTATCGGTACGGACAACAGTTAAAGTTGTTAATGTCATTGTAGTACGGTTTTGGCTCTTTGCATTTTAGTCCCTGAGTTTTGTATATGCAATTAAATGCCCTTGAGTGATCGGATTAAGCTAAAATTTGAGATGAATGATTGAATCCTAATTAATTATGGTTGGGTATCATAAAATGAGCTTTAATCCTGTAATTTTCTGGAATTACAATTTGGTCCCTAAATTGCTTTTGAGACCAATTGGATGTCAAATTGATGCCCGATTGAGTTGGGTTTTCATCTGCTGTCAGCATGAACATGTAGGATATTAATTAAGCATCTAGACAAGATAAAGGAAAAAAGGTCACATTTTGGGGTTTCTTCTCTTAGTTTACCTCGGTAAACCTAATGTGACTCGCTCGGGTCGGTCTGGCGACTAGGCCGGGTCGAGGGGGTTACAACTCTGCTTTGGTAATTAGAATATTTAAATTATTCTAAAATTTGATATTATGAGTTCATTGTTTGTATTAGTAAAAATTCTGTAATAGAATAATAAACTCAGTTTATCTGGTCAGAAGAAAATTCGAGGTCAAATTTTCTTTTATGGGAGGAGGAATTGTAATACCCCTAAAACTGGGTTATAAGTTATGAAATTTATAGATGAAAATTCTTAAGGATACGCCTAGAACAAGGGTAATAATTAGTGAGTAATGTTGTAACAACTAAAACCTTTGTGTGAACATTTTAAATATTTCTTTATAACGTTTGAAAGGTCATGACTTCCATGGCTAATATTCCTTCATGCATGATTTTACACATGTGGCTGATTGTTGTCTTCCAATGCTTGATTATTCATCATCTTTTAACTAAAAGAAAATTAAAAGGAGATAAAGAAGATAATAAGGGGTAGTATCGGTGGGGGGAAATAGAAAAGAGAAAGTTGAAATATCATCTTCTCCATCTTTTGGCTGCTGGAAAATTAGCCATGGGAGAGAGCTTGGAAATTGTCTAAGAAAAGTTCAAATTCAAGCTTTATATATTGCAATTTTTTTCGGTAAAAATCTTTACCTTGTTAGGCCCATTCATTCAAGCATAGAATTGATATAGTTTAACATGAATTTTAAGTGAAACAATTGAAGATTTTTTTTATTAAATGGGCTGTGATATTTATGAATGAAATGGCATGCTAGAAATTTAGACCTCTTTGATGATGTTTGAATTGTATTCATGCACATGAGTAGGAGGTTAAGTAGAGAAATAAATAAGGGTGAAAGCATGTTGTAACCTTGAAATATTGTTGCTTGATTTGAGAATGAATTGTTGATAAATATGATTGAGTTAGAGCATTTAAATTGGTTGAAAACATTGGTTATGCAATCTGCCCAGAAAGTTTATTCTGTGGGTTATTATGTGAGCCTTGAATATTTAAAACGTATGAAAAAATAGTTTGTGTTTGGTTGTACTTATCTCTGGTATATATTTCATGTTGGGATTTTAAAATGTTATAAATCCACAAAAAGGATAGTTATTCTTGGTCATGAAACGTCTAAGAAGGTCCTTCGATTTGTACTCTGTTAAGGTTGTGATTGAAGTAATAAATGATAAGAACTGGATATGCTTAATGAAACTTTTAATAGTATGATATGATCTGGATGATAAGATGATAAATAATTATGCATGGTCTTAAAAGAAAGTTTAAATTATTTGAGTTCAACGAGCTTTGTTAAGCACGATTAGATATGGTGTTAATGTTTTTAAGAAATCTTTCTAAAATTAAAAAAAAAACTGCCAAAACTTGTAGAGTTTTACATTTCAATCTTTGGATTCTATGTTTTGTTTTCGGTGACATCTTCAATTTCAGTATTCTTCCGGACCGAGTTGAGGGTGTTATAAGCAACCACTCTTTGACCATCCTCCATGCGCTGGAAATGTCCCCGACCACGCCCACGGCCTCTCTACGGTACCATAGCTCGTGCGACAACTTGTCCCTCCCCAGCTAACTGCGAACAATCACACCTAATATGATCCCGCTATCTACAATTCCAACACGTACCCAAGGCACCCCCAACACTGCCCTGAATGCCTTATACCACAACGCCTACACTCGGGTACTCCAGCATAGGTATTCTAACCCTGCGAAGCTCGCCCAACATTGCTTCCGCCTCTGCTCTGATCTGGTCGGTACCTCCTATCTCTATACTTCTTATAACGATCTCGGCCAACATCTGACTCAGCCTACCTCTTTCCAACAGAAGAACTCCTAGAATGAGCAGACAACCCTAAATTTTGTTCTATGTCCTTAGCTCAGAAACTGGGACATCAAACTCTGTATAGTCTGTAGCCAACATGTATGTCTCAACCGGACAAACTAAATCTCATACTCAGAAACATACATATTTTCCTGCTCCAAAGCCATAAACTCCCTATTCTTTTCATCTCGATAACGAGTTCCCAAATACTTCTTGCGAAAAGCAGCACAAAAGAACTCCTATGTTCCATCAATAGGTGCCACACCTGTAACAACAGTTGTCCACCAACTGTGAGCATCACCCTGGAGCAACGATACCGCACAACCCGACTTGCAGACATCTGTGCACTCTATCTGGCCAAGAATCCTCTTTGTTCTAGCAAACCACTCCTCAGCCGCTTCAGGAGCTAAACCTCTAAACTTAGTACCACCCAAGCTATGCAGACGCTCTAAAGGTAGCTTGATATTCACAACTACAGGCGTCGGTGCAGGTACTTGCACTCCAGTCATAGCCGCTTAAAAAGCTCTCATCGCTTGGATTAACGGTGTCATGTCACCAAAAACAAGTCCTTGTGGTGCCTGAGACGTACCACCCTCAACTCTAACACCAGCAGGAGGAGTCGGTGGAGGAGGAGGCAACTCCTCATCTTGTCTATTCACTATACTACCCATATGGGCTCTCGTCTCGGTCCCTTTTTTTCAAAAATATGAGTCTAAAATATGATAATGCAATAAAAAATGATTAGTCCAGCTTGCAGCAAGAATCCAAGTCACTCTTATTTAAAAACAAAATCATTTAAGTCTGGTAGAAATAAGGCAATGTGTCCTCAAGCTAAACACCTCAAATATTTCACAAATCAAACATAATCTCACATATTCAAACACCGCGCATAACAATCAGCGGAAACATACATCAATAATACATCAAACAACCATAACCCACCTCCCAACAATCATAACCTGCCTTTGATACCATTAAATGTAACCCCCTTGAAGATTGAACTGAGCGAGCTACATTAGGGTTTGCCAAAACAAACCTGGAAGATTTACATGATAACGGTCCATTTTTTCTTTTATCTTATCTAAATGCATTTTAAGTCCTAAGGTGATCATACTGGTTATGGTGTGGATTACAACTCAATCGGGCATCAAATTGACATCCAATTGTTCAAACTCGCATCGTAGGGACTAAAATGTAATTTTTGACAATTAAGAGGGTTATTGTGAAATTAAAGTTACCAATCCTTAATTAGTCATGTTTCATACCATCGGGTTAAATCTCAACTTAAAATAACAATCCAAACTCATGTAATTGCATATACAAGATAAAGGGACTAAATTGCAAAGAATACAAACTTCAGAAAGCATCATAACTGATTTAATGACTGGCATACCGGTACAGGGCTCATCCGTATCACAAAGGGGTCGAAATAAAAAGGCATACTGATATGGTCCTCAAGCGTATCTGTACGGGTATGTGTTCTCGAAAATATGAAATTCTAGTAGCTAAAGGTCGTACCGATACAACTACCCGTGTACCAAAACTATGCTTAATTATCAACTATGCATATCGATACAATCCTTAGGCGTATCGATACACATAGGCAATTTTTCCCAATTGAGCCGAGACAGACTCCACATACCGATCCCTGAGGACCCATGCCGGTACAGACAGACCTGTAATAACCTCTTGGTCCAACATATGACATTTTGGCTCAATCTAACACACTCCAAACAACATATAAACATCATATAAATTCACAAGCATTAATTACTCAAACATAGCAGCATGATAGAAGATCATTCTCAACATGGCATACTCAAGACAAGACCCTATAGGCAAGATTTCTACCCAAGCATGCATAATGCTTCCCAACCCCTAAAAAACCAAGCATTAAGCATCATATAAGTCCAAAACATCATACCAAACTTATACAAATAGGGAGTATCCAAAATAAACCTCCCAATTACAACTTGGTCACATTTCTTTTTATTACTACTTAGTATTTATAAAACCATACTTTGAAATGTCCTAACTCTTGGATCTTCTCTTGCGTGCTTACTGTCCGCAAAAGCCTATTTCTATGCATTTATGAGAAAGGAGAGTGTAAGCTATAAGCTTAGTGAGGGAATCTCTAAAAGGCTCATCAATGCAATTTAAATCATTTTAATACAAACCAAGTGCATATATCTCATGGAAAAATCATCTCATGCGTCTATAATCTCTTTCAAATGCACATTTAAAGCATTTACAACACATGTATCATGGATTTCATCTCTACCTCAATTTAAGATTCAAATGCCAACTCTCTATATAGAAAGCTTAAAGAGCATCTCATGTATAAACCACATTATGCAAACGTAATCCATTTCTCATGATACATCATCTAGTATAATGTCTTTCAAGTGACTCAAAACAAGTTCCAAACCATTTACAAAAACACATCGGATACACAAATTTCTCAAGTGGTTCCTACGACCACTTCACATACATTCCTCAACTGAAGCAACAGAATATTTACCCACCTCAACGGTTCAAACTGGAGCAATAGAACATTTACCCACCTCAACGCTTTGGATGTATAAATCCACCAACGAGAGAAAACGGAACATTTACCCCCCTCGACCGCTAATGTTCTCATGGTGGAGTCTACGGCACACTCACAACCCCTCGACACACATGAGGTAACTTTTTATAGTGCACTTTAAACCCTATGGCTAGCCAACTATATCCGATAACATTTTAATCACAGCCACTTGCCAATATACTCAATAAAAAAAGATTATCTCACTGTTTTACATATGTATAAAATCAATCCAATTTCAAACATGCTAAACCATGCTTTATAGTATTCTCGAAAATACTTTCACAAATCATGTTTCATTCTCAATAATCATCATATATGAACCGAAAATGAGTGAGAGCTTAACTAATACTTACTTTAGAGCTTATATAAGTGTTTCAAACTTATTCTAAACTCCCACAACTTCTTTCAAAACCTTTTTAGAGTAGTAAAACACGTTTCCACTCACTAACAACCCAAAGCTCGCTAGCCGATATAAGATCAAGCCTCCAAAGCTTCCGCAAACTCTCCAAACGCTATAGGATTCAACTCACCTACTTTACCCAAACAAAAACAGAGGATTAATGCACTTCTATGCATCTCAAATCCCCAGCAAACAACAAACACAACTTCGTTTCCCTTAGATCCATCAAATGCCTCTCTAAAGCAACTGAAAACATCATCAAACCTCAACTAAACAAAGCCCAGCCAAAACCTATTGATTCTAACATCTTAACAATATCAATTAACATCCTAAACACGTCCTTATATCACCAGTAACACCACAACACCAAGATCACACCAAAAACCAACTATAAACAACCTAGAAAATTAGCAATTCACATAGTTTCGGGATTCCATTAATTAGCCTCTTCTTTTAACATTAAAACACATCTTATAAGAGATCTAAATCCATTAGATTCATTACAAAATAGATCCAAATTAGTTTTTATCCAATTTCCACACAAAACTCAATTTAATCACCAAATCCATGTTTAAATCATAATTCCATAACATAATCAATAGAAAAGGATCAAGAACTTGGAAATTTCAATAAAGAACCTTTAATTAGATGAGAGAAACGAAAATCACTTCTAATTGTTGATTTCTCCCTTAATTGGCAAATTTTGGTTGAAATCCAAATAGATTTTGTTGCAAGAATCAAAGGAATCAAGTAGGTAATCAAAAGGAAATAAAAAAGAATTGATTCCTAGAAATTTTGGAAAGATTTTTATAGTTTGGCTGCTGTGAAAGTTGAGAGAAAAGTAAAGAAAAAGTTAGTTACATAAGAAAGTGATTTTGTAAAAATGAAATCCTTTTATTAAATCTATTTTCTTTAAATATTAAAACCATTTAAAAACACTTTAAGAATATCCTAAATTAAGGGAAAGATCTGATGGAAAAGTTTGGTCAAATAGCTCCTTAAAGATTCTAAGTTTTGACCCTTCTACGATTTAGTCACCAAAAACAGTTTTAAAATGTTTCATTTTAGTCACTTGACCAAAATGTTCCAAAATCAAAATTATTTACTCCAAATTGAATTTACCAAAATACTTAAAATATCAATTAAGTATTTTATAACATTTTCCCATATTTTATTTTAACTAAAAACAATTTTATAAGATTTTATTCCTGAAACTACTCGAATTGCCTAACCGGTTCTCCCGAACCGTCTAATTGATCTGATTAACTTTTAGGCCGAATTTTCGGGTGTTACAATCTCACCACAGAAAAAACATGCTCCAAACTTCTTACAGCATTGCCACATAGGATGCTTGTGCTGACAAAAGTTGCAAACTGGGAACTGTGTCTCTCGCCTAGAACCACCAGTGCTGCTAACAGAATTTACCCTAGGAAAGGACTGGGACACTGCTTGAGGTCTAGAAATATATCTTGAATGGGGCGACTATGAATACACATTCTTCTTTTGACCCTGGTACTTTCCTTTCTTAAAGAACTTCGAAGGACGAGAATCTTCCCGATATCTCTTCTCAGACTTGCTTGATCCACTGGCCTTCTGGGCCTTCTGTGCAACCTTAGTAGCCTTGACCTGATTCACCATGTCCTGAAAATTAGTGATGCCCAATGCCGTAAACATTGGGGGTTGATCATCATTCAGCTCGCCTATGAACATTCTACACTTTTCTTCCTCATTCTTGATATACTCAGCCCCGTACCTGCATAACTTGCAAAAATCATGGATGCACTACTCTATAGGTCATCCACATTATTTAAAATGAAGGAAGATGTCATGTCTCTCAGCGAAATAATACTCACTGATGTATTTCTTACAAAATTCATGAAGGAAAAACTCCCAAGTCACAACTTCTTCCGAGACTGAGAGGATGGTAGTCTCTCACGAATACATGGCTTCATCAGCTAGCAATGCGATAGCACATTCAAGCTTGTGTTCCTTAGAACACGTTAGCTGCTTAGTCAGGATTCTTAGAGTACTGTCCAACCAATACCTAGCTATTTCAGGATCATCATAATCATAACCAGTAAAAGAGTAAGCCTGATGTTGAGGTAGCTTGTCAATGGGAGCTCAAGCATTCAGAGTAGCAACGGTAGGAGGTTAGAAGGTCTGCTCAGCCTTCATCTAGGTCATGAATACTTTGAACATGTCAGCCATGTGCCTATAACATTCATCTTGAGCAGACTATACCTCAGGCTTAGGGTCCTGTGCTGAAGGATTTTCTAGAACTAGAGGGTCTCCCCTCCTAATCTCCCCACCTTGAGTTGAGGAGACTGTGACATGCTCGTCTATGCGAGCCTCATTAGAGTCAGAAATCTATAATTAAAGACATCAGGTTAGTCAGCAAGTCACAATATTCAATAAATAACACCTATGTAGCATAATGCAATGCAATGCAATGATAATACAATAAACTTCAGTTTAGTCCTAGAATCGACTAAACTCTAGCTCTGATACCAGAAATATAACACCTTCTTCCTGGTCTGGTAGGAATCCGAGTCAGAAGGTGTTACCGAAACAAAAAAAACAATGGCCGATACTAAACTTTGTCTAATAATCTATACAAATTTAATGGATTTTATAAGGATCATTAAAGCACATATCATGAATCGGATCAAAGTAAATCATTTATAGACTTAAGGAATTTAAACAATAATTTCCAGTGATTTATCAACGCAATTATTAAGTTTTTGGAGCAAGGGTATCGGTACGCCCCAATACCGTATCGATACGATAAGACTGGAAAAATACTCAAAAATTCCAGTGACATAGGCTCGTACCGATACACTTTAAGACGTATAGGTACGCCCAGCAGTGGCTGTTAAAATGGTTAGATTTCATGGACCCATACCGATACGGGATCAAATCGTATCGATATGCAGTGGCATGTAAATTATCTTCATTTTATAGTGTCAAGAAGGGGTATCGATACGCTATTAGCCTTATCGATATTGGACTATTCCAAAAATTCTAGTTTCCAAGCACCCTACTGATACGCCATCACCCATATCAGTACTTCCATTAATCCATTCCAGAATCATAAGCCCATACTGATACGCCATCACCCGTATCGGTACGGTAAGACCTATAATGTCAATTTTTATATGGTTTATTCACGTTTTGCTCAACCAAACAATGCCCGAATTCAATGAAACTTTACCAGCAAGTCTATTTAGTATAAAACTACCATCATATCAAATTTTATGGTCGGATGAATCCGTTTGCTATGTTTTCCAAATTTTAGGCCAAGTATGCATTTATAGCCACTTTTAGCTATTTTTAAAAGGTCAAGTTTAAACCTTTAAACCTACACAAGCCAACTATATTACATACATATCAAAAGAGGTAGAAATGACTTGTGCAACATTTATGCCACCATACTAGGAGTCTATAGAGTTGATATACTATACTTTATCAATGAAGTGACTTGCCAAAAACCTTCTTCGACCCCGATCTCAAAATCCTTTTAACCTCAAAAGGCAAATTTACGTGGGTAGCCCCTCAACTTTCCAAAGTTCATACTTTTGTCCCCCAAGCTTTCAAATTTTCACAATTTAGTCACCAAATTATTTTTAAGAAGATCAATTAGGTCCAACGTCTTTAATTTGACTCAATTAAGAGTCCAATACAGTGTAATCAACTACACAATTTAGGTTTATGCAACATTTGGACCTTTCTGATATGGAATTTCTGATCACTGGAATTATATTCCAACTAGACCAGTTTTCGGGGTGTTATAGGATAGCTAAGGTAGTGGATGTGAATGATCGAAGTGAAAACATCACACTATTAGTGCAAGCTACATTATCGATGCAAGAATAGAAATAGGGAAATCTTGGATCTCCTTGGTTTAGCTCGGCAGAAAAATCAAGTACACTTTGAGGGAAAATGATGGTTAACTAGCGATAAGATGGTCAGCTTGAGTATTAGCTCCTATTTAACCTTCAAATATTGACTCAGGGATGTAGATTAGCTTCAACTTTTGTCGTAAGCCAACATTATAACCCTCGAACAAGTGAATCAACTTTCGTTCATCCAATCAACTTCCGTTGTAAAACTTGTTAATCTGACTTGTCAATGCATCCGTCAATGTAAGTGACTAGTTTAACACGCTCATGCAAAACGTAAATTAGATCCAACAATTGAAGCTTAAGAAAAAGCTAACACATATATATATTAAACTGAAGAAATAGTTTCAACAAGTTCATAAATCTCCAAAAAAATTAAACCATTGCCAAGTTTAGCACAAAAGACAAATAAATCTCCATAAACATCAAAATAGAGTAGAGTTTAAGAAGATAATAATGTATTTCCTCAATTCAGCACTCGATTCCTCTTTTCCTCTGATAAAACTGCCTCACTTCACATCGAATCTCCATAAACAAGCTTAAGCTGCAATGGAAGGATGGAGAAAGCTAGGAGGTTGAAAATGATATGAAAAATTGGGAAAAGCGTGACTCTCTCTCTTCCAAATTAGTCATTTTATAGGCCACCCAAGGAAGGACACCTGTCCTTCAGGTTAATTGCATGCTCAAAGCCTTACAATTTTTTTTGTTGTAACAAACTAGATAGCTGGCAGGGTCATCCTTATCCTTAAGCAGACTAGACAGCTAGCAGATGCAGTGCCGAACTGGCTGCAATGGTGAAAACTTCCTCTGTAGGGACATTAGTAATGCAGCAACAATAAGGCAAAAATAGGCAGAACTATACAAAACACTAGCCACTAGAACTAAGTTAGAAAAAGCAGAAATAGACATGAAAATGCATAAATGGATGCAATGGACACCAATATGGGGACAATTAGACCTATAAATCAAGGGAAAATACATGCTCTTTAAAGAGCTATCACACCCCCAAACTTGAGTTTTTACTTGTCCTCAAGTAAAGATCAAAACAACAAGGTCCAACAACAGATCATAGGCATTCTAGATACTTGAATCATTCCAATCAATCAATAAATTATATGCATCGACAAGAGAGATAATTGAATAACCAACTCCACATCAATAGATAAGCTAGTAATTCAAGAATACCTAACATCATCCCTAACATCTTAGATTCATTCCTCCTACTAGCAATTATTTAGCTCCACACATAATATAAATATCATATATATATATATATTATATTTTTCTTCTTTTTCTCTTTTTTATGCAGCGAGAGATATCGAACAATGAATGCACCCTAGACCATGAGAAGTAAGATATTGTGCAACGAACCCTCAGGAAGTATTTCATTATAATGACACACACTCATGCAGTGATAGCCTTTGGCCAGATTCAGTTTTCTAATGCATGCAAAGGAGTGTTCCCCCTTAAAGCTACTTTATTTATTTCATTGTACTCATGTTGGAGTACCTTTTGTTTATACTTGAGAAGATATACAAATATATATATATATATCACAAATTTTGCAATAGGAGAAAGTCATCAAAAGTCAAAGGAATGATGCAAGATATTCTCTAGTCAAACCAACAGAAATATCAATGAAGAGTTAAAAAAATGCAACTATCCATCATGTATATCCAACAAACTTATCAATGAATAGAACAATTCAAGATTTACACATCGAATGCAAGCAAAAGAATTTTCAAAACAAAAGGAACCTTGCATTTGCTTAGAAAAAAAATTAATTTTTGAAATGGGGGTGCATTTCAACTCCTAGACGTATACCCCCAAGCTTAAAGGTTGCATTGTCCCAAATGCAAAAGAAAATGGAATAGAATGAAAGAATGTAATAACAGAATATAATGACAAAATGCAATAACAGGTTGTAGTTACAATGATGAATGCAATGCTGTTACAACTACATGCTTTTACAATGGCAATACGAATGCAATGACAATACAAGAATACAAAATAAAGTTACACTACATGAAATACATGCCTACAAAAACTAAAAATAGACTATCTCAATTCTTTGGCTCATGAGAGGAAGAGGTTGAGCGTTTCTTCTTCTTCTTGCTCCTCTTCTCGTTCTTTATCTTCCTCTTGCTCTTCTTATTGGACTTGGAGCACTTTCTTTTCCTTTTTTGGGCACATGAGTCTCTTATTCATCGTGCTCAGCTTTATCTTCTTTTCCTGGCTCCTCTACCACCTCGGCATCATTGACCGCATCCTTATATAGGATAAATCTGGTGGTACCTTGTAGAGCACCATTGTATGAGGGTTTTCCTCTTGTTCATCCACTGTGTGTGCAATTTTGCCGGTCTCCCAACTCGCTTTATCTCAGGTCTTTTTGTGGTTGCATCCGCACTCTTGGATACAACCGATTTCTTCTCAATAATTTCCTTAATAGCAATCATCTCAGCCTTAAAACTATCATCTTCACCTTCATCAACATCCTCAACAAGGAGTTTATCTTCCTCAATAGTAATGGGTATGGCATCAACATCTGTATGGTTGTTCAAATCGAACAAACAATCCTTGATAATCTTACTCAATGCCTTCTCTCGTGGTTGGTCCCCATTTTTGTTGACATTGTCAAAAGAATTCACTAACTTTACTGGTACATCTTAGGTGGCAACATCGGAGGAAAAATCATAACTTCGGATGATTGGAGGGAAAATAGAGAATTCTGGCTTATCAACTATAGTGAGTCAGCTCATGGCAACAAGTGCAAACTTGTGTCATGTTTTCACATAAGTATAGAATAAATTTTGTGTCAAATCCATGGTTTGCACAGTGGCCACAACAACTCCCAGTTTACTCATCACTACATCAAGTTTGTTTTTTATTTTTAAAACTTTTTGTCACAGTTCGTCTATCGCCAGGACATTTTTTGGTGCAGCATCCACTTGTCTTTCCTCGTTGCAGTACCCACTCTCGGTGTAGGAACTTCAGAAGTGCGAACCATCATCTCGATGGCAACCTTGTTGATAGGCCCTTTATTAGCAGTCCTCTCTTTATTTTTGGGGGGTTTTACCCGCTTCAATGCACAGAGCTGCATGATCAACGAGGGGAAAACCAATATTCCAATCTTCTTTTCAGCAAAGCCCTTAATCTCCTTATGTATGATTACCCCCACATAAATTTTTCTCCCCTTAATGATAGAATGTATCCGACACACTCTATCAAGCGAGATTGTCGTGCTATGGGTGGACGACAACAACCTTGAGTTGATGAAACCATATCTTGGCAGGCAAGGTCAGAAATTTCCTAAGCATGGTATAATTTCTAACATTGGACCCCGACCATAATGCACCTGCTATGTATAAATTTTCAACTAAAAGATCAAGTTTCTCATTAGTAATCTCATCCACAACAGTGCATGTTCATCCATATTCACAACATTATTCAATAACTTATTAATAGAAGAAGCACTCCAAGGGATAGAGTGTTCTCACACAAAAACAAGTTTTAAAGTAGGCTCATATAGATTTGCGTAAAATTCTCTTACCAAGGCAGCGCAGTAGCTTCTAGGATGAGTGCAAAATCTACTCTATTTGTAAAGTACAATGGTATTGTGATTTGATTTCCCAAGTTCTTCATCAGCAGAAAGTTTGATTCCTTGCTCGGGGTGAATGCTTCCCTTTTGGATGTGCTCTGTAAAGCATTCACTCGCAATCCCTATTTGAAAAGTCTCATACTCATGATTCTCTTCCTGAGTAACAGGGTCTTCTAATTGAGGGTTTGATTCCGAGCTTGGAATATCTTAAATAGGGGTTTCCCTTGAGATTTTTTGGGCTGCTCTTGTCTTGGCCATGAAGTATTAGAAGAAAGAAGATGAAAAGAAAAGATTTTACAGAGAAAAATGCAAACTTTACAGCTTTAAAAAACTCAGAGAAAATAGAAAATTAATTGAGATATCAATGAAGTGCAGAGCTACTTAATAAAGAAGAAGAAAAAAGGGAAAATAAAGAGGCATGATTTGTACCGTCTGATGCGATGAGTTTCAACAGCTTGATCTTGGCGCAATAATCATGATCGTTCATTGTGTTTCCCGTGCACATGATGAAAGGCTATGATTATTAGGGATAAATCGATGCAATTGAATTACTTGATTTTACCAAAATTTCATGTATATCTTATGAGGCCTTTCATAGTACAAGTTGTTAGAGAATAGAGGATTCCTTGACAAATTGGGGGGATTTTATTCTACAAAAAAGAAAATAAAGGAAATTAAAAGAAAAAACAAGGAAAATAAAATATAAATCTAAGAAAGCATTTAAAGAGAAATTCAAAAAAACTCAACCAATTTAGTGGTCTCAATATTTTTAGGATCAAAGTCACCACATTAAAGTTTGAGTCTTTGGCCATTAACTTTGAATGGAATTCCCCCTTTTGTATCTTTGGTTGTGACCGTACCATATGAAAATGCTTCCACAACTTCAAAAGGTCCAGACCATCGTGATCTTAGTTTTTCTAGGTGCAATTTCAGTCAAGAGTTAAATAGCAAAACCAACTATTTTGCTTCAAATTGTTGATGCAAAATAATCTTATCGTGCCAGTGCTTACTCTTGTTCTTGTAAACAAAGGCATTTTCATAAGCGTTGCATCGAATTTCTTCTAATTCAGTCATGTCTAGCAATCAATTCTTTCCTGCTGCCTCATAATCAAGGTTGACTTGCTTAAGAGACCACAAAGCCTTGTACTCAAGTTCTACTGGAAAATGACAAGATTTTCCAAAAATAAGTTGATATGGCGACATTCCCAATGGAGTTTTGTATGTAGTACGTATAGCCCATAATGCATCATCTAAACGAGAGGGAAAATCTTTTCTAGTGGTGTTTACCACTTTTTCCAAGACATTTTTAATTGCTCGATTAGATACATCTGCCTGTCCATTTGACTGAGGATGATATGTTGTGGCTGTCTATGATTTATTCTGTGGCATTTCAATGAAGCAGCCACCTGGCTATAGTGGAAATGTTTACCCTGATCGTTGATCAATGCTTTTGGCGTTCTAAAGCGAGTGAGTATATCTTTTTGAAAAAACTTCAAGACTATTTTTGCATCATCTTTAGGCACTGCAACAGCTTCTATCCATTTTTACACATAGTCAACCACAACCAAAATGTATAGATTTCCAAAAGAATTAGGAAAATGACCCACAAAATCTAATCTCCAAACATCAAATAACTCGATTTCCATTATTGGTTGTTGTGGCATCTCATTTCTTCTAGATATGGATCCAGTGCGTTGATATCTATCAGAGCATTGAGAAAATTCGTGAACATCTTTGAACAATGATGGCCAATTAAATCCAGATTGTACGACTTTTGTAGTCATTATTATTCCACCAAAATACCCTCTAAAAGGAGCATTGTGACAATGCTGTAGAATAGATTTCATCTCTTCCTCAGGGACGCAAAGTCAAATTATATTGTCATTACAAACCTTGAATAAGTAAGGTTCATTCCAATGATATTTCGTAGCATCTCTAAGGAATCTAGAACCCATGATCCAGCAACTCTTGAAGCTGCGAATTCAACTCATTCAATTCTTTCGGTGCCATCCTATAAGGAGCAATGGACACCGGTGTTGTACCCTCGTATGTCTCAATATGAAACTCCACCTCTCTATCCAGAGGCAAGCCTGACAACTCCTCAGGAAAAACCTTAGGAAAGTCGCAAACAGTCCGAATGTCCTGCACTCAAACATCATTGGCTTTTGGGTTCATAACAATAGCCAAATAAGCTTGGAAGCCATTAAACATCATTTTCTTCGCTCTAACAGCCGAAACCACATTGGACAGGAACTTAACATTCTCGCCAACCACCACAACCTCATAGTTGTCTTCTAACCTCAAGAAAATCCTCTTGGACTCACAATCCACAACCGCTCTAAGCTCACTCAACCAATCCATACCCAAAATGACATCAAAACCATGGAATGGCAATTCCATCAGGTCTGCGGCAAACTCATGACCTTGTACCACCAAAGGACATCGCCGATACAACCTTCTTATTGTAACTGTCTCCCCAAAAGAACTTGTGACCAACATACCAACATCTAATATCTCAACAGGAACATTAAGCAAAGATGCATGTTCACTCAAGATATATGGATACGTAGACCCCGAATCAACCAAGGATAATAATGACAAGAATTGCAAAGTAAAACTACCTGTGATCATATCTGTGTCATTATGACCCTCATGGTGAGCAAAGACCAGAGCCGGTCCACCACCTTCAGGTCTTACTACTGCAGCATGAGCCATACCCCTCTGACCATCCTCTCACCTTTGAAAATTACCCCTGCCACGTCCTCGGCCCCTGCCCCTAGTCGGTGCAGCAACCTGTGCTGGTACATCTCTCGCAGCTCGAGGACAATTACGCTTTAGGTGATTAGACGATCCACAGATCCAACAGGTTCCAGTATTACCCCAGCACAAACCTACGTGGCGCCTACCACATCGCTCACACTCCGGTGTAGCATTAGCTCCTTGAGCACCCTGGCCAACTCCACCACCACGCCTGTGATCTGGCTTATGCCTCTTGTCCCTAAACCTCCTATTCTGCCTCCCAAAATAGCTAGAGTCTACCACTCTCTTACCCAAGTTCGCACCTGCGGCCTAAACTGGTGCACCCAAGGACTACTCGATATCCTTGGCCCGATTAACCAACATATCAAAATCTATGCAACCGAAGGCCAGGAGGTACGTCTTAGTGTCCTTTACAAGTCTATAACACAACCTGTCACATCTTTGCTGGTCATCTGGAACCAACTCTGGAGCATACTAACTCAACCAGACAAACGTCACTTCGTATTTAGCAACAAACATGCTTCCCTGAGATAGCGACATAAACTCGCGCTTCTTCATATCCAAGTACTAAGCACCAAGGTACTTCCTCTTGAAAGCTCTCTAAAAGAACTCCCAAGTAACATCCGCCTCAGGAACGCCAGCAATAGTGGTCACCCACCAATGGTATGCATCTCCCTGCAGCAGAGATATAGTGCAACCCAGCTTGTGCTCCTCGTTGCATCCCATCTGATCCATAATGCAGACCGTCTTTTCCAACCAACCTTCGGATGCCTTAGGGCTCAAACCTTGAAACTCTACACCTCCCAAACTCCTCAAATGCTCCAAGGGTAAACCTTGATTTGCCACCACAACAGGTGCTGGTGCCTGCACTCCAGCCATTGATGCCTGAAAAGCTCCCGTTATCGCCAGCATTAATAGATTCAAATCACCAGATACTGGCACTTGGTGAACCTGGGGTGCTTCGCCCGCCCCAACATCAGCGAGAGGAACCACGGGAGGAGGAGGAGGTAAAACATGAGGGAGATTCTCTTCTGTCTCATTATTCTGCCCAATCCTAGGAGTATTAGTCATAGATCGTATCTCACGTCGAGCCATGCTAACAAAAGTATCAAAACACATTAGAGTTAGACTAGCATCAGGCAAAGGATCCAAGTTCACTTTAAAACACATTTAAAGTCCTCGGTAATAGCAATGTGTCCCCAATCTAACCCCAACAAAACATCAAACAATCACCGAACATAAACACAATCACCATATAGTTCTACAACATTAGCTAAACAAGCAACAACATCCCAACTTTTCGTAAACCTGGCTTTGATACCAACAAATGTAACCCCTCGACCCGGCCTAGTCACAAGACCGAACTGAGCAAGCTACATTAGGTTTACCGAAGTAAACATGGATGATAAACCGTAAACCTCGCCCATTTTTTCCTTTATCTTATCTAGATGCATTAACGTTATCCTACATGATCATACTGTTCAAAGGTGAGCACTCACTTTAATCAGGCATCATAACGAAATTTGATTGGCCACGACACAACTTAGGGACCAAAATGTAAATTCAACCATTTGGAAAGACTTTTCATCTTTTAAAGTTACCAGCCTTTAATTAAATTCATTTCATGCTTATATGACAAATTTTAGGCTCAAATGATCACCCAAGCTTAAATAATTAACAAAGCAAGATTCAAGGACTAAAACCAAAGAAAACAGAACTAACCTTCCATGACATTAACAGAGTTAACGACATATGTATTGATACGCTGGGACCTGTATCGATACAGTTGTGAACTCATCATTTTGGTATGGTGTGGCCCGTACCGGTACACTACCTCAAATTTAAAATACAGTTTGAAACCATTTCAATATCGTACCGACATGGTCTATTGGTGTTTCAGTACGCGGGCTCATCCTCAAAAAGTAAAATTCCAGTAATCACAAAGCGTACCGAAACACCCTTGCCTGTATCGATACGCTCTGGCTTTGATTGCCTGTCTATACCGAAACACCTCTGTCTGTACCGAAATGCCTCGGCCATAATTGCCTAGCCGTACGATACGATCCCTCGCGTATCAGTACGTCTGGGCCTGTAATGTCAAGATTAGCTGATTTTCACCCAATTCTAGATGCGATTGGCCCTTATCAACTTCCAAACACACATAACAACACAACAATATACATAATCTAACATTTATACCAGGATTAGACAACCATAACTACATCATGCTTTCAATGGTCCACTCTAGAGGCATGCTCCCTATACCACTTTACCAACATACCAAAATGCTCATTTAAGCCATTCCCAGCATAAGCAACGTTCCAACACACTTAACATAGCATACAAAACTCGCTCAAACCATCGCAGCAAAGCGAACAACAAGAAAGGTCTAGATGCATACCTAAGCCACCAATCATCCACAAGTACAAACAAGAATTTACATCAAGCTTAGCAAAATCAACTATCCTCAAAAACCAGCATAGAAAGTGTAATATCCCAAATTTTGGCTATTGACTAAATTGTAAATTTTGAAAGTTTAGAGGGTTAAAGTATAAACTTTGGAAAAGTTTGGGGACTAAAGTGTAAATTTCCCCAACAAGTAATTTTATTCAGTATAAGAGTGAATCGGATCGAAATAGGTACCTTGCTATCGGTTTTAAGAATTAAGATGCATAAAAAGGTACCGAATTTGGATCGAATGAAATTGTTAAGCGTGCTCAAGCCAGAGAAATACAAGGATGGGTAACCTTTGGGAAGGTCCTATAAAAGTGTTTCTGATCGATAATTTGGACTCAGTAAAAGTAAAGATTATTAGAATGGATTATCGATAATTATCGGAATATTGGACTGCGTTAGGAAAATTCAGTCTAAGTTCTGGGAAAGGAAGTTTTTATGAGATAATAAAGTTTATTTCCCGAATATAGAAATATGGAATTTTTGGAATAAATCTGATAGTTCAGAAAAGGTAAAATTGCAGTAGAAGTATTTTACGAATATCGGGAGATCGGATCGAATCAAAATTTCAGAGACTGATCCAAAAGCCATGGGAAGTCATAAAATACTATTTTATGAATATTTTATTATTGTTGTTTGGATTCCAACTAGACTTAGTTGAATTTTTACAAGAATGGCAAACTAGTAAATAAAAACTAGTTGGAGGGTAAATTGGTCATTTTTACACAATGGCATTTTTGAAATATTTAAAAAGTTACAAGGATAATTTTGGAAGAAGAAAATGGAAGATTAAATCTTATCCCTTTATTAATGATAAGATCAATCTCAACCGTTGGATTAAAAGGGCATTTTAGTAATTTCACTATCTAAATGAATTTAAAATTCATTTATACAAGACAAGTGGCCAAATTGGATGAAAAACAAAAGATGAAGACCATTCTTCATCTTAAATTTCGAAATATGAGGGGGAGAAAGAAAGAAAAATGGAGAAAATTTTTCCAAGTTCGATTGAAGCCCCGAAACTCGATTTTCAGGTAATATTTTCAATTGCAAAGTTGTTGTACTCTTCAAACTCTATCTTTTGGTGTAAATAATTCATGGAAAACATGCTTTATTGATGAGAATTTTTCATGAGAAGAAATTAGGGGTTATGGACAAAGTTTGGGGCTTTTGGAATTTTATGATTTTATGATGAAATTCAAGTTGAAATCAAGCTAGTATAATGTTAAAATCATGTTACTGGGTTGAGATTTAAACCCTACATATATTAGTTAGTATGAAGATGATTAGGGTTTATGGATTCACGTTTAATTTAGGGTTTTGTGATGTTGAATTAATAATCTAGTAAGCTTGAATTGTTATTTGGAAGCAAAACCCTAAATTAAAAGTAAATGGACCATTTTGGCAATTTTGAAAGTTAAAGGACTAATCTGAATTTTTATGATTTTTAAGTTTATTTATGCTATTATTGATGTTGGAGATGTGAAATTCAAGTTAGAATGTTAAGCCGATGTTGAATCGAATTTGTGACCATTTTGACAATTTGTCAAAGTTAAGTGACCAATTCGGAAATGAGGTTTTAGAGAAGGATTAAATTTGAATTTTAGTTATAAGGATGGAATTAAGATAGAAATGTTGATTTGAGGACTAAATTGCAAATTTAAGAAGCTTGAATCCTTATCTTTGCATTTTTAGTGACTATTTCGGAAAGAATGAAAAATTAGAAGGAATTATTTTTGAATAATTATTTGATGAAGAAAATGATACATTAGTGGTTTGAATCAAGTAAAGGGACCAAATTGACAAATAGCAAATTAAGGAGAAATTAGTATAAAGTTTGAAGTTATTTATGGAAGTTGTGTAGAAAACTGGATTTGGCAGTAAGTTTGAAAATTCACCATAAATTCTAAAAAAATGGTTAGATGGTGAATTTTATATCGATGTAAAGATTTATTCGTCTAGTTTCGGTTAAAACAAATGGTGATTGATTTCGATTCATATATCAAAAGATATGAATTTTTAAGTGATGAAAGGTCAGAAGATAGAATAGCAGTCCGTTCCGAAATTCAATACTGGAATTCGACTTTGAAAATTTGCCATAAATCATACAAATTGAATATGGGTTATTAGTTTATATGGTTGAAAAGCTTATCGAATCTAGTTTCGTTTCCAGCAAACGGAAACTGATTTCGAGTTCTGAGTTAAAAGATATTATTTTTTAATCGAATGAAGGTCATAAAAATTACAGAACAATTTCTGTTAGGACAACCTTGTAAACGGGAGTTTGATGAATTTTCATAATTTTTTTAGATTTTATTAAATTATGTGGCTTATACCTTTGAACCGTTATCGAATCTAGTTTCTACGGTATTAAGGAGATTAATATTCAGTATGTATTCTGCCCTGTAGAAGTAAATCTTTGATGGTAGTGCAAGTTGACAGAAAATGGAAATTGAGACAATTTGTGTCTAAAGTTGGTTAGCAAGCTTGGAGGAATTATTTGAAGATCAAAACGGTCATTAGGGACCAAAAAATATTTTGTGATCAGTATAAGAAAGGAAAGAAATTTATGGAAAATTTTTATGTTGAATGATTAAATAGCTTAATTGAAATATTGATAGAAGTGAATCTAGCAAATGTTTATTTATATTCATGTGATAAATGAAGTTGATTCCGAATCAAAAGAAGGTTCGAGGTACTATAAAGGAAAGGATCAATAAAGTTTAGTGAGGCATAATAATAAAGGGCTAAGGTGAGTGCATTTTTAAATGTTTGCATTATATTGAAAATGGCATTGCATTTCTCTATAATACATGATATGATACATTGCTCGACATGGCAAGCTTGATGGAATACTAGGTACAAATTATTGTTTGCATAAATGATGATGATCTATGTTTGCCATGACTATTTATGATGAAGCATGAAACATGAAATGTCTATTTATATGATTAATTATGATGTTGAGTTGATGATGAAAGAAATGTCCAAGTATTGTGTATGAGAGTCCATGGTATAGTTGGCATGCCATAGAGTCTTTAGCAGTTGCACCCTCATGTTCATGTTATCAAATAGATATGTGACAAAATGATTGTGTCACATGCACCCTGGGGATCCACACCCACTGTGCCCGAGTGCACTGTCGAGGTGCTTCATGTTTATGGGGAGCAAAGAGCGTCCCAAGTACATACTCATCTTCACGTTCACGTTAGACACTACGATGTCATTTCAAGATAACTCACGTACCTCGATCTCATATAATATACTTTAGGATATGTTCAAGAATATAATATGCAAATGATGGCATAAAGAAATCATTACTATGTTCAAGTACATGATATGCAAATGATGGCATAATGAAAGCATGACTATGTCAAGGTATATGTTATGTAAACGATTACATGATGAAAGCAATAATATGTTAAAAGACATGTTATGAAAATGCTTACATGATAATAATAGAATGTTGAAAGCATGGTTATGATAAAGATTACATTATGTAAATGACTAATTGATGATCATGAAATATTGATTGCATGTTTTATGACAAAACTGATAGATGACATGAATTATGATTGAAAACACGTCTATGTTAAAGAATATGTTGTGCATATGATTACTTGATAAATATAGAATGTTGAAAATATGACTATGTTAAAGAACATGACATGCACATGAATACTTGATGATTATGGAATAATGATAGTATGATTCTATGTTAGGTAGATTAATGATATAAATTATATTTGGACATGCTTGCCATTTTACAAAATATGTACTGCACTTTTCATATGATATACTGTAATGCATTATTTCATGTTTAGATAAATGAGATTAATTGCCTCACTAAGTTCGTACTTAGCGTGTTCTTTATTTCACACGTAGGTTCTCCGAAAATAGACTAGCAAGGATGAGCTATTAATTGGGAAGATCAAGTTACTATCTGTAAGTACAGTACGTACATCATTAACGTAATTTGATAGACTAGTGGGCATGTAATATTTTAAGTGGGTAAACTATTTTGTAAGTCTAAGTTTATAACGTATTTATACATTGTCATGGAAGTATAGACTTAGAGAAATAGTTTGCTATTAATAACTATGAATTTTGACGTTGTTAAAGGTTGTTTAACCCTGATCGCATAAAAATTTGAAAATCAATAAAGGGTCTAGGCAGTGTACATAGTTTTCACCCTGAATTATATTTTTATTTCAACAACTCAATTATAAATTTTATAAATCAATTCAGGGTCAAAACTAGCTGCAATAGACTGACATAGTTTTTAATTTAAAACCGAGAAAAGGTTAAACTGCAAGATGAATTTTGGTATAAAAAATTTACAAGTCAAATTTTCTTTCAATGACTCCGTAACATCTTTAATGTATATTCGACTTACGAGTATACGTTAAGGGTGTTATAGAAAGCATACTCAAAATCCATAGGAAAACATGATTGCAACCCCCAAAACTTTAACGAACACATTGCCTTATTAACCGAAAATGAAAACTGAGTTCATACTCAAAGTAGTTTATCCCTTGGATCTTTGCAAACCTTGCCTTTGCTGCCCAAACTTTAATGCTCTGCATCATTAGGAAAAAAAGAGCGTAAGCACACATGCTTAGTGAGGATGCTAATAAACAATGATGCATTTTCATTCATTTTAAAACATATGCTTGCTTTTCCCAAAACATGCTTACTTACAAAGCACTTCCTTATGATTCTAACCGAATCAAAACATAATGATTCGTAACATCATAAACATTTCATGCTTAAATCCCAAAGCATTTTAATCAAACCATGCTTAAATCCCAAATCAGTTAATATAAGAATCAACACATGATTTTTTTCATATATAGGCAATTATAGTGACCCGGATAGACTACCTCTATCCTAAACACATATCAGATACACAGATTTCTCATACCATGCCTAGTTAAACCGCATGACATCCCAAACATTGCCTAGTTAAACCTCAAGAGTACCGACCTTGCCTAGTTAAACGGCAAGATTACCATCAATTTAGGTTGCCTAGTTAAACCGCATGCCCCAAATAATGTCCCAACAGTCCAAATGGCCTAGTTAAACCGCCATACCTCAAGTACCCATGGCCATGATCGATTTTGTTCATATTTTATAGTGCACTTTTAATCCTATGGCATGCTAACTATATCTGATTATTTTCACCATGTCATATACCCAATATATCATTTACAAAACCATTTACTTACTGTTTTACAATGCATCACGTAAACAACACATGCAAATTTCATTGCCAATGCACTAACACCATTCCCAACCGGAATGAAAACCAATGCTCAATAGCATTTAATATACTTTCAAACCCCTGCATATGTACTCAAAATCATGCATTACCAGTAAGTAAATCATACCATGTTCATCACCAAAATATGCAAACAACATGATCATATCTAAGCCGATATTCAAGAGAAAAATAAAGGAAACTTACTTCCGAGCTTAGGTAAGCGTCTCACGCTTACCCTAAACTCCCAAAAACCTTTACAAACCTTTGTAAAGCATCTAAAACCAGTTTCCACTCACCAATATGCTTCGCCTTCCTTGCCAACGCGAAACAAGCTATCGGCAAGCCACCAAAAATGTCACGCTTCGACGCCTTGATTATCCCCTGTTTTAAACACATAAAACCAGAGGGAAAATGCATTCAAACATTGCCCAACAACAGACTCCCATAACTCCCAAGATGCCCACCCAAACACCATCTGAAACATACCGAAAACACCATTAAAAGTTTCCAAAACTTAACCCAGCCATAAAACAACAATACAAGCCTTCAATCAACATCTAATAACATCCAAAAACCTTTTCGTAACATCATTTTACCTCTAGCAAAGATTAAACTCAAATATCACCACAAAACTCTAAACTAACAACCTAACTAATTAGAGATTCAAGAGTTTCGGGATTATATTGATAAAAACAAACTATCAACATCAAAATACATCCAAAATATATATTAAATCCAACTCAAACACTGAAAAATAGATCCACTTCAAAAATTATAATATCTCATCAATATTCCCAAAATAACTAAATTAATCATTGATATAACATTAAAATCAGTTTCCAAACTATAAATCAAGGATCAAATACTTGGGAATTTCAGTAAAGAACCATACAATATATGAGATCACGGACCTTACCCCTATTGTGAGATTTCTCCCTCAATTGATTTGACAAAAGCTAAGAAAATACAAAATTTAAATGAGATTTCGCAAAAACAATGTTAATCAAATCATAATCAATCATAAAAACAAGTTAAAAGACTCCTTACCTCTGAATTTTGATGAAAACTTGAGTGTTTGGCTGAGGAGAGAGTGGAGAGAAAAGTTACGTGAATTTTCTTTAATGAGCTTAACTAACTTTTTAACTAAAATCCCCTTTTAATTATCTTTAAAACACATGTTAAAATATCTTAAATTAAGGGATAAATCATCAGAAAAACCTTGGTAAAATAGCTCCTTAAAGATTCTAAGAATTTGACCCTTTTCATTTTAGTCACCTTTAAAAATAGTTTTCAAAAATAACATTTTGGTCACTAATCCAAAATATCACATTTCCAAATTCCTTTTTCTAAAATTGATTCCACCAAAAATCATTATATAATAAAAGATGATTTTTAACTATTTTCCACATTTTTATCTTACCAAAAAATATACGGTCCCAAATCTAACTCGAATCTCCAACCTGGTCCACCAGACCGTCTAACAAACCTCAAACCGCTAAGCTCAAAAACTGGGGTATTACAATCTGACTGCTGTACCGATATTAGGCATTGTGGTGACAACTTTGGTTGTAAAACATATGGAACCGAAGTAAAAATAGGAGGGATATTACTCAAATTGCCATCATTTTCTCCATCTTTTAATGTATGATTAGGCACAGAGGACTCTCTCTATTCGTGAATAGATATGAGAATGGGTTGCATCGAGTCAGTAGTATATTTTTCACTGCGAAAAGTAATAGCTTTGCAATGCTTCTTACCCTTGTTTACCGGACTCTCAGTGTTGCTAGGTAGTGTACCCGGCTATCTAGAATTCATATCTGTAGCTGACTGTCCCAACTAATGTTCCAAAGTGTGAATTGATAAAGAGTGACCTTGTACTATAGCTTTGGTATGAGATAAATGATCATGCATCATCTCTTCAAGAAGAGCAAATGGGTCATAGATAGTTGATGGAGGATAATGACTCATCTGAGACTGAGTTTGAGATGATGCTCTATATTGTGATTGCATGCCAAACTATGATTGCTGAGACTCTGAAGCAATATGTTATGGTTGCATCTGATTCTGTTATGGCTGCAATAGAGTCTGCGGCATGAATTGTTGTTGCAGGGAATTGAAGTTTACTTGGCACACACTAGAATTTCCTTGAAAGGAATTATTCCCAGAGTGAAATGCTCCTTGACGTTGTGCATAATTAGAGTTACCCAAGAACTGTCTTTAGTTGTGTTATAGATGTACCCATGTTGTTGCCTCGCATGTTGCTAACATAACTAGCATTTTTTTCATGTTATGGGCAATCCTCAAAGCTATGGTACGAAAAGTGGTGTATTAGCACTTCTGGTCATACAACACCTACACAGGGTAATAAAAATAAAATGAAAAACAAAAATAAAGCTATTAGAAACAACTACAAACTTAAATAAATAAAATAGAATTGCAAGTAGAAACATAAGGACATAATAATGCCATCCCCGGCAACAGCGCCAATTGATCGATGTGAAAATGCCACACTATTAGTGCAAGCTACGCTATTGATGCAAGAATAGAAATAGGGAAATCATGTTTGAATATTGATCCCAAGAGGATGGTGTATTAAGCTTCACTTATGTAACTACAATATAATACTATAAGAGTGGTAGTTGTGGGTGCAATGGAGGTTGCAATAAAAGGATAAAAAGGTGAATAAATGATTAATTGTGGCAGCAATAAAAAAATGTATAAAAAGATAGAGAAATATGAGAATAAAGCCTAGGTCTTCTTGGTATAGCTCGGCAGAAAGATCAAGTACACTTCGAGGGAAAATAATGGTTCAACCAACGATGAGGTGGTCAGCTTGAGTATTAGCTCCCATTTAACCATCAACCATTTACTCAAGGATGTAGATCGACTTCAACTTTTGTCGTAAGTCGAGACTATAACCCTTCGAACAAGTGGATCAACTTTTGTTGCATCAAATCAACTTTCATTGTAAAACTTGTTAATCTGACTTGTCACTGCATTCGTCGATGTCAGTGGCTAGTTTAACACTCTCATGCAAAATGTAAATTAGATCCAACAATTAAAGCTTAAGAAAAAGCTAACACAAATATATATTAAACTGAAGAAATAGTTTTAACAAGTTCATAAAGCTCCAGAAAATTAAACCATTGTCAAATTTAGTACAAAATACAAAATAAATCTCCATAAACATCAACATAGAGTAGAGTTTAAGAAGATAACAATGTATTTCCTCGATTCAGCACTTGATTCTCTTTTCCTCGGATAAATCTGCCTCACTTCACCTTGGATCTCCAAAAACAAGCTTAAGTCGCCATGGAAGGAGAGAGAAAGCCTCGAGGTTAGAGATGATATAAAAAATGGGAAAAGTCTCTCTCTCTCTTCCAAATTAGTCCTTTTATATGCCACCCAAGGAAAAGCACCTGTCTTGCAGGTTAATTGCATGCCCAAATCCGTACAAATTTTGTTGTAAAAAACTAGACAGCTGGCAGGGTCATCCTTATCCTTAAGCAGACTAGACAATTGGCAGATATAGTGTTGAACTGACTGCAGTGGTGAAAATTTCCTCTGTAGGAATATTAGTAATGCAGCGACAACGAGGCAAAAATAGGCAGAAATATACAAAACATGAGCCACTAGAACTAAGTTAGAAAAATGCAGAAATAGACATGAAAATGCATAAATGGATGCAATGGACACCAATGTGGGAGAATTAGACCTATAAATCAAGGGAAAATACATGCTCTTTAAAGAGCTATCAGTAAACCTTAATGAAAATGTTGAACCACTATAAAATTCTTGTGTCAATTTTCTTTTGCTTCCCCAAATTTTTTAATCGCCAATTCACCCCTCTTGGCCATTTGCAACTGATTGTTCATCCCAACACATAATCATCTTAATATTTGCTTCAGCATCAGCTTGTCTTGATCATAGCTACTTTATTTTATTTGCATTAGTTTTGATAATTCACCATCAAACCAATACTTACACAACCATTCTTAAGTACGATCACTTCGTATTTATTGATCCAATCCATGTGGGTTCGACACTCTACTTAATCACTTTATTACTTGATTGATGAGTATACTTGCTCTAAAGTACATATCTATTTCGCAAGCATCATCAGTTTGATAACATTTTAGGTTTAAACACAAAAGTTACCATACGTGTTAAAGTTTTGGGTTTTGAGTAACTTGGGTAACATTTTAGGTTGAAACATTTTTGCTTACAATTTCAGTAACTTTTTAGGTTGGTCATGTTAACATTTTAGGTCAAAATCTAAAATGTTACATTTTCATAACAAATCATGTTTATTTGGTAATATTTTAGGTTTAAACTTAAAAAGTTCTTAAAAGTGTTAAAGTTTTGGGTTTTAAGTAACTCAGGTAACATTTTAGGTTATAACCTTTTTTCTTACCATTTATGTAACTTTTTGTGTTATAACTGTATAACATTTTAGATTGGAACATGGCACCTATTGAACCGATCATGCTTAAATTAACTGTATATTTGTTGTCGCACCCTAGAACTACCCAATAATACGCCTTATGCTTCTTGCATTGAAACAAACACAAAAAAGACTTTTATTTGCCAACGTGAAAATATTTTGGTAAACGACACTATCAAGAAACGAGTTATTTAAACTTTTTCTATTTTTATCACTGACTTGATATTTTTCTTAGAATGATCACTAATGTTACGTTTTTTACTTTGGTTACTGACCATTAAGTATATGTTAAAAACAAATAGAGATGGATGAGTGACGTGGTATAATAACAATTTGTCCCCAAAATCTCTACATTATATCAATTTTGTCATAGTTAAAAAATAATTTAATAAATTTAACCCTTTACAAATTTTATCATTTTAGTCATCATCCGAAATAATATTTTTATTTATGTTAGATTGGTTCGGGTCGGGATGTGTTTTACTCTAAAATTTGGGTCAGATTCTGGTGGAGGCGTTAAATTTTTAGGTTAGGTGCGGATCAACCAAAAACCCGAACTTACCCGACCCAACCCATCTCATGGTCTAGGGATAAGACACAACACTCAACCATTGAGCCAACATCAGTACTTGATATATTTTGACAAGGAAAATTAAATGAATTAAAATTATATTTAGGTTTAATTTTTTGATTTTAATAAAAATATTTCAATTATATAAGTAAAAGTATGTTTGTATACAAATATAAAATTTTAAAATTATTACTGAGACTTATAAAATTAATTCAATTATTATATATATGTAGTTATAAAAATAAAAAAAAAATAGTAAAGAAAAAATATTAAATTAGTGATCGAAATAAAATTATTATTATTATTATTATATTGATAGAGTGCGAAAGCTTAAGCGACCATTCTTGAAGAAAATTATTATTATTATATTGATCGAAATAATTTTTGAATTATAATTAAATTGATAGAGTGTGAAAGCTTAAGAGACTAAAATTACTATTATACCAGACTATGTTAACAATAAGTGATCGAAATAAAAAATCGTGCTAGCGACCAAAGTAGAAATAAACGAAGCGTTAGCGATCATTCTTGAAGAAAATTAGTTTGGTGACCGAAATAAAAAAGTTCCAATAGTTCAGTGAGCAATGGCTTCATCTAATCAAATATTTTTGATAAATTTGCGAAATACATTGAAGTGGAAAAGACGAACAAATTTGAAGCGGCTTTTCAAAGGGGGAAGAGTGGGGTTATAAATAGAAAAGTATGAAGGTTGAGTAAAGGCCGAGAAATCCTCTCCATTGTCGTCTCCGGTCTCCCGCGGCCTCGTCCCCGCTCCACCGTAGGCAGGATCCTACCACTCCCCGCAGCCAGTAAATCCCACGCAGTCAAAGATTTATACCCCCTGCACCATATCTCCCTATTTTTCTATTCACTCTATTTTCCCGAAAATAAATAAAAAAGAGCACCAAATTAAAATATCCCTATATCCCCAAATCATGGCCCTGCCGGAAACCCTAGATACTCCGCAATCGTCCGCGTCCTCTTCTTCTTCTTCTTCAGATCCACAACTGACGCGGAACTTGTCATCCAGCCGGCTCAATGCTCAGGCGCCTGAGTTCGTGCCTACGCGCTCCACGCCTCAGCAGCAGCACCAGCAAAGTCTGAGGATGATGATTCATCCTCCACCGCCCCCTGGGATGATGCACGTGTATTCTCCTCCCCCTGCACCAGCGGGAGCGGCTTTTCACTTTCCCGTGCCTGTGCCACCCCACTTGGTTCCAGTCCACCACCACATGTCCATGCGAAATCATCACCCTCATCCTTACCAAAACCCTAATCATCGAGAGGAAGAAGTTGAAGCTGTTGCGAAAAAAGATCAGCAGAAGGAGCACAAGGATCATGGTTCAACCTCCTCCAAAAACGGACTATCCGAAGAAACTACGTTCAAGATTGTGAATCAGGTCATTAGCATAATTGAATCAATGTTTCTTCTGCCGCTTTTTTCAACTTCTTTTACTGTTTGTCTTCTTTATGTGTTCCTTCAATTATTTGTGTTTATTCCTTCTTTGATTATTCTGCTTGAATTTCTGTGTGCTTTATTATAGAGTCCAATTCTAAGATTAACCAAATGCTAGAGTGATGTTGTCAGTTTCTTCAGGAATTTATTTTAACCATGGCTATTAAAATATTACCAATTTTATCATTGTGCTCCTCTGTCATGTTCCACTGTAATTTTTCGTTAATGTAAAACGCCACAATCTATTTCACAGGTTGAATACTATTTTGGTGATTTGAACTTGGCCACCACGGATCATCTTATGAGGTTTATCAACAAGGATCCTGAAGGTTATGGTATGACTTCTTTCCATTATGGAGCAAAAAGTTTTAGACTAGAACTGGTATATGCACATTCATACCATTTAAACAGGAAGTCTTTCCGGTTTGATCTCCTGTCTGGTTTCTAAAATGTTGATTTAGACTAAAATTGTTCTGTCTCAATTATAGTGCCAATATATGTTGTTGCATCCTTTAAGAAGATTAAAGCCCTTGTAACAACTCATTCCCAACTAGCAACTGTTTTGCGGAACTCATCAAAAGTTGTGAGTATTTGCCTTTTTCTCAGGTTTCATGCTTACAGTTCCTTCTTATGTTTTATTCTTTTTTTGTTGTGGTTGCCTCATCCTCAGTGGCCTTGCTTAAATCTTTTTTTGATTTCATAATGTACAGGTAGTGAGTGAAGACGGAAAGAAAGTAAGACGCGTGCATCCCCTTACTGAATCAGATATGAAAGAGTTGCAAGTAGGTTTTTTTCATTTATTTCCCCCTTCATATTGCTCATGCAAGTTTATTATGTATTTTTCATGTAAAGGTCATGTTTGTCTTTCTAGTTGGGCAGCATCTTCAAATATTGCTTGAGAATTTTCTATATTTTTGTAGCTTACATTATATTAATCAAATTAAATATGCTAATGTCTTTACCTATTGCTTTCAAATTCTTGTGATTTATAGTCTCGTATAATTGTTGCTGAGAATTTGCCCGAAGATCACTGCCATCAGAACCTCATGAAGATTTTCTCTGCTGTTGGGAGGTAACGAGACTATTACCTTTCCAGAGAAATTATAAACTCTAGGTAGTGAGTTTTACTTCTTACTATTTTTATTATGTCTTTGTGGACCAAAATCTCTTGATTTTTTCAATCTTAGTGTGAAAACAATCCGTACCTGTCAGCCTCAACCCTCTGGTGGTGGGGTGTCTTCAGCATCTAGGTCAGTAAAGAGTGATGGCATTCATTTTAGTAACAAGGTACATTTTCTCATCATGGATATGCTGGCTATTTTATTTATTTTGTATGGAAAGATCTTCCCCTTTTTGGTCAAATTCTAAGGAAATATATCATAATTTTTTTATATTTATCGTAATTAATAAGTATAGGGATGGCAAAAAAAACCCGAAACTGACGGATTCCGATCCGGTAGGGTTGGATTTTTTTTAATTTCCTATTTTTGGGTCGGATCGGGTTTTAAAGAGGTTTGAGCCGGGTTGGGTTCGGGTATAGGGTTAAAATTCCTCGCCCCGCCCCGGTTTATTTATAGATATATATTTATTATATTTTTATATATTATATTTAATATTTTTATTAATTTTCTTGGGTCGGGATAATCGGGTTTTTATTAAAATTTTGGGGTTAGGGTGGGGTTGGGTTATACTTTTATTATATCGGGTCGGGATAAAGATATATGAAGGTCGGGTCGGGTCGAAATTTTAAGATTTTGGGTCGGGTTTGGGTCGGCCAAAAACTCGCCCCGCCCCGTTGCCATCCCTAAATATGTATCAACCATTGGAAGATGCTTTAATCTTGGAATTTTTTTGTTCTTCTGTAGCTGCATGCATTCGTTGAATATGAAACTGTGGAGTTGGCTGAGAAAGCTGTAAGTACCCGAAATTTTTATGGAATGGGCCCTTTTTATGTTCTGTAGTTATAACAATTGGATAAGTGTCTAGCTTTGCAGGTTGCAGAGCTTAACGATGAGGGAAATTGGAGGAGTGGCCTTAGGGTCCATCTAATGCTTCGAAATGCAGTATGTAGCCTTTTGCTTCAATTATTGTCTGCTCTTTTCATCCTTTGTCTTCACCTTCATTTTGTGCAACTCATTTTCTTTGAAGAATCTGAAGCGGTCAAAATTTTTTCACAAGGAAAAAGAGTGGAATATGTGCTATGTTTACCAGCAGAACCAAATTTTAATGTTAAACAAGTTTTTAGTGGATTGTGCAGTTCCAGCACAATGTCCATGCCAAAAAGAAATCCAACTATACCAAGTTATTTCTTATGTAATTTATTTCATTATTTTCAGTTGAATTATTGGTTTGATGGAGAAAATTATATATGTTTGGCCAATTTCAATCGACTATGGAGCAATACTAGACCATTGATCTGTATTTGTATTCTCTCATTTTAGTCAAAACCAGTTCATCCAAGAGCGAAAAAAGGCCATGGTGGAGGTCAGTGTGAGGAAGATGAAGTTTCTATTACTGAGATGCATTCAAGTGAGAAACAGCAAGAAGATCCTTCTCAGACACATGGGAATCGTGTAAGTGCCGATTCAGTTCTTATAATAATGAAATACTGAAATGGGCCCTTGACAAATATGAACATTTGGTGCCATTCATAAGTGGCTAAGTTGCTGAACTAATGGATATAAATGGAATTGGGATTTTTGAGCCGTGCTTTTAAAATAATGGGTTTTGTTCCACATGCTGATTTCTTGTTATTTTGAAGATACCTTAAGACATAGTGTAAAGAATTGGTTCGACACTGTTACCTGTAGTTTTTTGGACCTGAAAAGAAAGCTTGGCACTTTGGTGATATGTTTGCTTTGGTAGTTAGTTGCTTTTTGTTTTTAATCTCCGTTCCCTGATCACATATTTATCTTGTGCAGGGAGAGGAGCATCCTAATGACAAAGAGGGTGGACAGAAAAAAGGGAGAAACAGGGGCCGGTACAAAGGACATGGGCGGACTCAATACTATAATAACCATCATAACAGTCTAGGAAATCATGTAGGCACTTCCCCTTCAGCTTCAAGTATTTGGGGCAGTAATGAGCAAGCTATTGTAGGTAAGCAGCCTACTGGCCCTCGTATGCCAGATGGCACAAGAGGATTTACTATGGGTCGGGGGAAGCCAGTTGCTGCATAATCGTGCAATTTTATAAAGGGGTAGTGAGGTGTGCTAAAAGTGGTGTTGGGTGGCAGACGGGTTTAGTTTTAGTTGGAAGAGTAGAATTACCTAATTAGTGAGTGGTCAGGTGACCATTTTCCTCCGACTCTGATTTTGTATTTGGGTATGGAAGAAGCAAAAACATATGCACGTCTTATGTTTTTTTTTTTAGATGTTGGTTTTGATTGATGTAATGAGTAGATGACAAATGCCCTATATAGAATGAGTGAATAATAGGCCTATATGGGCAAGAATATTTGTAGTTATAATAATCTGCTTTGCTTTTTCCATGTTATGTTTGTACGTATGCATGTGAAAATTTAGGACCCGAGTTGTTTTGCAAACTTTCGCTGAACTAAATAGATCTGGGCAAGGCGTAAGTGAGGCATGTGGTGGAATGAAAAATGTAAAGATAAACAACCGAACCAAGTTCTAAACAGCAAACTTCATAGCTACGCTTGTGGTAAAGTGGGAAAATTAGTAAGCCACTGGATAAAAAGCAGCCTTCAATTCATGGCAAAAATACAATTATAGCAACATGATGACAGTTCAAAGTTCAATTACAACCATCTTCCTCGATCGATCAACTCTTTCATTTTGCCTCCTCTTCATGCCCATTGGAACCGGGGATACTTGCTCCAGCTCAAGTACATATATTAACTAATAGAGCTGACCCTTCAAAATCAAATTATAGATGATCTATACTTGTTCTCTTCCTCTATGGTCTAAAGTGCATACATCCTCTTACATTCATTATTCAGGATCTCAGAACTCGAAGCCATAGACATAGAGAAAGAACGGGATCGACTCTCAGCTTTCCTTATGCTCCTTAACTTTGACTCCTCCATTCTATGTAAAATGACAAAATAGCACATCGAGCCAATTGTAGTAAGCATGATTGTGCTGCCAATTACAGTTGCACACACAGCCAGCCATCTAGACTCTTTTCCCACCACCACATAAGTCAGCGAAATAAATGCAACAGAAATGAAGAGGCATGCCAGCCACATGAGCTTGTTAATTACAAACACAAGTTGCTTCTTAGCCTTTTGTTCAATCACGACCACCGATGTCTGAACAACCACCACTGCCAAGGAGATGAACAAAGCAAGGCTATCAAAGACGAAGAAAACAATAAACGGTGCCTTGTCAGCTATATATGCTTGCCCAAGTGAGACCCCTTCTATTTGATCCTCAACATACTGTCCAGGGACAGTGAAGATAGCAGCAAAAGCAACCGTAGCAATAAGAACAGCAACAACTGTGGCAGAATTTATGGCATTGTTTAGGCCGCTAATGTGGAGTTTCTTCAGCCTCTTTGCAATGTTTTGCACTCTGAAACCAGTCTTTTATGTTTGTTGGAGCTGGGACTGGACATCATGTTTTATGTCACTTACTGTTTTCTTTAGTTGTTTTGCTGCATTTGGGGGCTTTCCGTGGTCCTTAGAATTGGTTGCTCCTGCCTCCTTTAAGATCAAGACAATTTCTGGGTGGGTTCCAACATTTTCAGCAATGTCAAGTGGGGTTTCTCCGGCCTTGTTTGCTGAGTTGGTGTTTATGCTCTCAACTGATAGCAAACAACGTACAATCTGCACAACAGGAAAAGATTTGTAATCAATCAGAGAAGGTTTCGCTATGGAAATCCAAAAATAAATCGAGATATCTATCCCTGTTAATCGAAACCTGAACTAAATTTTCCGTGGTACATCAGACAGATTGAATGTAGGACTAAAAAATAAACAGTTGATTCCCTTTAACCATAGCAGTTATAAATTGATGGTTTAATGAATGAGAAAGCACCTGAGTACGGCCCTTCTTTATTGCAATATGCAATGCAGTATTTCCTTTATTGTCTTCCAAGCACAAAACTGAGGGGTCAGGTTTCAACAATTCCAGCACTATCTCCTCATTTTGACCTTTCACAGCCATATGCAATGCAGTTTGACCCTTTTTGTCTATCCTAAAGCCAGTACTAGGATCCTTGCTGAGCAAAGACTTCACTACTTCCAAGTGCCCCATTCTTGCTGCTGAATGGAGGACGGTTTTACCATTGTTCCTCGCAATTTTAGCAAGGTCCGAGTCCGTTTCTAGAAGAAGATTGACCACCTCAATATGCCCTTGAGCAGCCGCTGTGTGTAGGGCAGTTGTACAAGATAAATCTGTAGTCATGACTGAGTTGGGGAAGGTTCCCAAAAGTTCATTCAGCACTTCTGCAAGAATGTTTTGCTCAAAACAATTTCACGAACAGAGAGTAAAAAATAATAAAGATTGCTCGGTGAAAGAGAAGGTGAGAAATATAATAACATCAAACAACTTCCGTAGAAGAGAATATGCCATTGGACATGCAGCAAGGAGTAAAGTGATAAACATGTTCCGTTCATGCTTCTTACCAAATTGCTAAGTTAAAAGCCAAGTCATCAACAAGATAAAGTTAAGTTCCCCACCCATAGAATTTAAGCAAAGCAAATCTTATCTGGAGTCAAATTAATAAGAAAACAAAATTAATCAAAACCGGCTTCAGGCATTATCAAAAAGTAAATTGTACAAGAGATGAATGAAGTCTTACCAACATGACCCTGCTTAGCAGCAACGTGGAACGGATCATAGCCATTACGTGCAGTGATAGATGCGGTCTCGAGATCCATATGTTTCAACATCTCTGCAACAACCACAGCTTGACCATTCTCTGCTGCAACATAAAGGGGAGTTTCCCCTTCTAGGTTTTTCTTGGCCAAAAATTCCTTGGCCTCAGGACCATTAAGGTTGTGAATAATCTCCCTAAATCTAGACAAATTCCCTGTTCTTGCTGCCAAATGAAGAGGTGAATCACCCCTTTTTCCCGGGGATTCCCTATTCGTCCTGCGTTCACCTGCACCAATAAAACTCAGCTGCCTCTCCATTACGACACGAAAGCTCTTCTGCCTCTCCATAAAGCCCCGACAACTCTTCTGTTTTTCCAACATTCCACGACCGCCGGGCTGTTTCTCACTCGAAACACCACGGAAACTCTGCTGCTTTTCAGATTGTTTAAAACTTTGTTGCTTCTCCAGGAGTCCTTGAGTAGGTGGTTGTTTTACCATGATCAAGAAGCCGAATCTCAATGAATTACCAACAATTATCCACAAAGAGTATATTGCTTGACAAACTCGGGAATTTCAGAACCACGTAATATGAGCTTTTCTCCATCATCAGAAGCGAATCTGAAGCGCTTGTTTTTGGTCCATATCTCGGAACTCATAACCCGAAAAAAGTATATCCGTCTGTTTTTTCTGATCGATAAGAAAGTAATTGCCCAGAATTTCCAAACAGAAAATCGCTTTCCTTTCCTACAGCTAGAAGAAAGCAGTTCTGAGTCGCAACGCTAAGCAGTAACATGCAGCCCAACAAGAAAGAATCTTGGGGTGAAAAAGAACTGATTCTCTAAGCGGGAAGTCTATTGATCAATGAAAGACGATTCATAGAAATAAAACAAAAGCTTAAATTCATACCTTTGATTTGAAGCTGAAAAGCGTGAAGATTGATTGAAGAAAATTGGACCTCAAAGTTGATATCCTATGGAACTAGATTCCCAGAGAAGAGGAGAAGATTAGCAGATCAATCTTCGTATTATTGTACCAAACCAAACCAGAACAGAGCCACCAGATACTGTAGGAGTGAGAAATAGACAAGCATATGAAACAAACAAAACAAAACAAAACAAATATCAACAACCACTAACTTTATCTAAAAAAAAAACACCAACTTACCACTCGAACACATATTGCTTTTTTAACGCTTGTCTTCTTCGTATTTTCCTCTATTTTCAACCTAAAAAATTAAGGGCGAGTACCTCATCTATTTCTGTATTTCTATTTTGATACACAAGTTAATATTTTTAATAAAATAATACTTAATATTACGTATTATTTTTATTTTAGTACTTTTTTAACGGTTAAAAATAAACGAAAACAGTGACGTTGCTTGGTCAAATAACAGTTTTAGTCCCTAAAACTTATATCAATTTAGTCCAAAATATTATCAATTTAAACATCATTTTTAATTTTTGGATTAAAAATATAAATTTATTCTTTCCTCTTCCATTCGAAGTACGAAAAATTAGGTATCGAACATCTTCTTCATTGTCACTATAGTTTTCTGCAATTTTTTATTGATTACTTTTTTAATTCCTCCAAAAATAATATCGACTTTAATAACAACAACAAAAAAAGCAAAGTATGAAAAAGTGAAAATCAACTAAAACCTACAAGAGCAAGAAGCGCAAAAAATGATATCCATCGTGTTGTCACCCCTGATTCCCCAATGGTGCTGGGTTTCTTCGAAATTAAAATTAAATTAATGTTTAATAAATTTGTATCGTAAAGATGCCATGAAGTTTTGTAGATTATATTGTGTTGAGCTTTGTGAGATCTAGTTGAGTTGAACGAACTGTCGATGTTTTAGCTAATGAAATTTAAAATTAATAAGATTAGCTTCTGGATTTAAAATTTCTAGTAATCTTGTTGTTTCTTAAAATTAAAATATGGAGATTATTTTTATTACTATGCCTATAGTTATTTTTTGAAATTATTTAATGTTAATCAAATTTTCAGGTGATGAACGTCTTTTCGACTCGTTCCCCTACAAGGAAATCAATAATAGGATGTTGTGGAAAGTTGAAGGAAAGGTTGGTATTTTGATTTATTCGATAAGTTGCAAGTTTTGTATTTTTTATAATGTGAAATGGAATTCAACCTTAATTTTGTTTTCGTAATTGTTAGTGGGTTGTGCAAGGAGCTGTTAATGTTGACATTGGTGTCAATCCTTATGTTGAAGGTGCAGATGAAGATGAGGGTGTCGATGATCAAGTTGTAAAGGCCGTTGACATTGTCGACACTTTTAGGCTTCAGGTTAGTCGACTTTACTCTTAAAATTCTTTTCATGATTATAAACTTTTTGAGTTTGAACTTGAAGAATTGGGGAATCGGCTATGACAACACGATGGATATCATTTTTTGCGCTTCTTGCTCTTGTAGGTTTTAGTTGATTTTCACTTTTTCATACTTTGCTTTTTTTGTTATTAAAGTCGATATTGTTTTTGGAGAAATTAAAAAAAAGTAATCGATGAAAAATTGCAAAAAAAACTGTAGTGATGATGAAGAAGATGTTTGATACCTAATTTTTCATACTTCAAATGGAAGAAGAAGAAGAAGAAAGAATAAATTTACATTTTAATCCAAAAATTAAAAATGATGTTTAAATTGATAATATTTTGGACTAAATTGCTAGATTGTATAAGTTTTAGGGACTAAAACTGTTATTTGACCAAGAAACGTCACTTTTTCTGTTTATTTTTAACAGTCAGGGTACCAAAATAAAAACAATACGTAACGTTAGGTACCATTTTGCTAAAAATTAGCTTGGGTACCAAAATAAAAATTCAAAAATAGGTGAGGTACTAAATATGTAGTTTACCCAAAAAAATAAAGCTCAATTTTCAAAAAGGTCTTTGAACTTTAAAATAAAATTAATTCAATTTTTGAATTTTTTATGGAAATACTTTGATAGACATGTTGTGTTATTTTAATTTTAGAATTTAAGGATTTTAAGTTAGGGTTAGGGGTTAAGTTGTAAGGGGTAAATTTTAGGATTTATGGTTAGAATATAGAGTTTAAGATTTAGGGTGTTAGGGTTAAGGATTTAAGTTTTAGATTTTATAGTTTAAATATAAAAAGTTGTGTAGTTTTTGGGTTTAAATTTTATACACAGGAGCCTGCCTATTTCTACCATAAATCAAAATTAAACCTAAACCCTAAAAAACTAAACCCTAAACACTAAACATTAAACCCTAAATTCTAAGCATTAACCTTAAATTCTAAACCCTACAATCAAACCCCTAAACTCTAAACCCTAAAACTAAAAATTTACACAGACTGTGTATTGAATTTTTTTTCGTAGTTTTTTTACCCAAATTATCAAAATATAAATTTTTTATATCCAATTAAACTTACAAATTAAAAAAAAATCAATTCATTCTTTTGATTAATAGTTAAACCTTTAACTTTAACCATTTTAAAAAAATTACGTTCTATGCAATTCCCGCAAAACCCTGTGCAAAACTCTTCAGGAAATACGGCACTGGTGCCGTACCACAATTCAGCCGGCAGGCCACCGGAGGCCGCTGATCACATTGGTGCGGTCATGGTAAGGGAGAGGCCTGGGTCCCCTATCGATGCCGATGATCTGAATCAGGCTAAGAGGGCGAAGGAATCGATAGAGCCAACCGAACATGTCGCGATGAAGGCTGATAGTGGGGGAGACAGTGGACAGGCGCATGTTGTGGATGGGCAAACAACGAATGTTTCCACACTGGTTGAGGGTGTGGCGAGCGGCGGCACGGAGGTGGCGAAGCCTTCTTATGGGAGCATGGCCAGGAAGCAAGGGGTGGAGGCGCGTGATGATGATGTTGGTTTTGGTTTTACTACCGATGAGGTGGTTGTGTTGGATGAAGATTGCATCGTTAATGATTCGGGGATGTTTCCTACTCTCCGGTTCTCGGATAGGGTCCACGATCAGATTGATAGAGGTATGCGGAATGTGTTAATAGTTTGGTTATTAGGGCGTTCTATTGGGTATGGCGCTCTGTACTCTCGGCTCATGACTATGTGGAAACCTTTTGGAGAAATACAATTGATTGATATAGAAAATAATTATTTTCTAGTGCGGTTTGAGATGGTGCGTGACTATACGATGGTGCTAACTGACGGACCATGAACAATATATGGAAGTTACTTGACGCTGTAACCTTGGAGCCGGTCCTTTTCTACGACAGAGAAGCATCCCTCCCATGTTATTGGTTGGGTTCGTATGACTGGTTTATCGTATCGTTATTATTGTAAGACGTTGTTTCGCAGAATTGCTCAAGTTGTTGGTAGGGTGGTGAAGGTTGATTATAGTACTCATGCTGGGGAGCGTGGAAAGTTTGCACGATTAGCAATAGTTGTTGATTTGACCAAGCCGTTGAAACATGCATTGGTATTGATAATTTTTTTCAAAAACTAAAATATGAGGGGTTGCACCAAATTTGCTTTGGCTGTGGGGTTTATGGTCATTCGAAGGAAGAATGTGGGGTAGATGATAATGCTAAAGGTGCGATGGAAGTTGATGGGCGTCTTCCTCAAGATCAGCCGAGAGAGTCTGAATCATATGGACCTTGGATGATGGTTGCTAGTCGTAGGCGTCAGGTGCGTTTCGGTGTTGGAACTCGAGGTGGAGGTTGAGTTACTGATGGGAGAAGAATGGGTCACGGTTTTCTATGCTGGGGGTGTTGAAGAGCATAGAGCTGTGTCTGAAGTAGGAGTGGAGCATATAGGGGTTGAGGCTGCTACGAAGATTGGAGGGGCGGTGAACGTTGAGGCTTCTTCATCTAAATCGGTGGGTGCACCAAAGTTAGCTTCAAAGAATGATGCGTACAAGGTTTTGAATCCCGAGAAAAAATCTAAGGCAAATGGGGTAGCAGATAATATGGGGGCTAGTGTCTAGGTTATCTCTTTGGTTGAGGGGTCATAGCCGGCGACGACAGTGCATACCGTAGCTCATAAAGTAGGTTCTCATCATGCGCTCTCGGTTATTGAAGCTGGTTCGAATAAGAATGGTGCAAAGCCGAAGGTTGGGCTTGGTGGTGGGGTTGGGTTGCGTTAGAATAAAGAAAATGGAGGGTTACGGGTTAAGCGAGCTACGGATTTTTGAGGACCTTTGCGTGCTACTTTACAGGATTGGGTACAGTCTTCATTGAATTTAGTTGATGAAAAGGTACGCCGAGTTGCTCACCATGGAAATCTGAACGTGTTAGGGATAGGACCCGGATGGGATGGATCTTCTACCAGATGAGACGGTTCCAATGGATAACCCAGCGGTGTTGGGAAATAATCGAGATGGGGTATTCCCCACCAGTAAGTTTTTCTTTTATGTTGATTACTGATGAATGTTCTATTTTAGAATTGTAGGGGCGCGGCAAGTGCCTCGTTTCGTCGTCATTTTCAAAATTTTATACGATCTAATAATGTACAAATTGTTGTGGTTATGGAAACATGGATTAGTGGAAGAAATGCAAATCATGTTGTGAATCGTCTTGGGTTTTTAGAATCGAAGTTATGGGTTTCAATGGTGGAATTTGGGTTCTGTGGTCAGATGCTGTTAAACTTGAGGTGTTGCAAGTCTCGTCTCAATTTGTTAATTGTCGGTGCCGGTCGTGGATGGTACATGATTAGGTGCAAGTTACTGAAGTCTATGCAAGTCTTACGGCAGCGCATAGGAAGTTAGTGTGGAATCCGTTGTCAAATTTGGCTCCGGTTGATGGTACTCCTTGGTTACTTGGCGGTGACTTTAACGCGATACTTTATGGGGATGAGCGTTTTGGGGGGATCGCCTAATGTTACAGGAGTTAGTAAGTTGTTTTTGGATTTTGTGTTTGATACGAGCCTGATTGATGTCAGGTTTGAGGGAAATCGTTTCACCTGGAGTAGAGGAGAGTTGTATCAACGTCTGGATCGTTGTTTGATGAATCAGTCATGGGCTCAGAAGTTTCCATATACGAGGACGGTGTATTTGAATAGGATTGGTTCTGATCATTGCCCTTTCATACTACGCCTAAATTTGAATACGTAGTTTCAGTAGAATCAGCCTTTTAGATTTCTTGCGGCTTGGCAGGAGCATAAGGCTTTTCCAGAGTTTTTGGCGCAGATGTGGGTGCTAATACGGATATCATGAGTAATCTGGCAAAGTTTAGGGAGCAGTCGCAGAATTGGAACCGTGATGTTTTGGGGCATATTGGGAAAAATAAGAGAGAGTTGATGGCGCGATTGAAGGGCATTGAGAAAGCTTTACAATCTCAACATACTAACTCTTTGCTTAAATTTGAGCGGAAACTAAAAGGTGAGTATGAATTAGTTCTGGAACAGAAAGAGATGTTATGGTTTCAGAAGGCCATGACACGTTGGATTATGCATGGTGACCGAAATACAAGATTTTTTCATGCCTCAGCTATGGCACGGCGACGGGCGAACGTTGTTCTGGGTCTCACAGGTGATGATGGTAAGTGGTGCACGGATCAACATGTGTTACAAGAGATGGCTGTTGATTTTTTCTAGTGTTTATTCACTTCTAATAGTTCGAATCTGGTATTGTATGAATACAGTGGTTTCTTTCTGCCTTTGGCAGATCATGCAGTAGATGAGATGTGCAGGGAGGTAACGAATGAGGAGATTAAAGATGTGATGTTTTCGATGGATCCTCTGAAAGCTCTGGGGGTTGACGGTGTCCAGGCGTTTTTTTACCAAAAGAATTGGGAGGTGGTGGGTGCTAATGTCTGTCAGACTGTGCAGAACATTTTTGTGAGTGGATGTATACCTCCTGAGTTGATGCAAACGCTGATAGTTTTGATTCCCAAGGTGTCAAACCCTACTGCTCTGTCATCTTTTCGCCCGATTAGCCTTTGTTATGTGCTTTATAAGGTGGTGACTAAAATTGTGGTGAATAGAATCAAGCGGTATTTATCTAATTTGGTGTCGTGCAATCAAACAAGTTTCATTCCTGGCAGGTCTATCTCAGATAATATTATCATTGTTTAGGAGGTTATTCATTCTATGAGGCGAAAACAAGGAATTCAAAAGTGGATGGCTATTAAATAGATCTTGAGAAGGCGTATGACCGATCAGAGTAGGGTTTTATCGATAATACATTGCAGGATGTAGGAATTCCAGATTCGGTCAGATTGTTGATTATAGCTTACATTTTGTCGATCTCTTCACAAGTACTTTGGAATGGGTCAATGACTTGAACGTTTCAGCCTTCGCGAGGGATTCGACAAGGTGATCCACTCTCTCTTTATTTATTTATGTTATGTATGGAACGATTGAGCCAAGTGATTCGTTTGGCAGTTGAGAGGGGAGTGTGGAAATCGTTTCGGCTGCATCGTCATGGGATTGGCATTTCTCACCTCTTTTTTGCGGATGACATGATCATGTTTGCCGAGGCCTCGATTGAGCAAGTGTTGGTGATTCGTGATATTTTGGATGACTTTTGCACTGCATCTGGATTGAAGGTGAGTATTGCCAAGACCACTATTCACAAAATATAGAGCTTGATTTACGTGAACAGATAAGTGGTATGTTTGGGTTTACTGTAGTTGAAGATTTGGGAAAATACCTTGGTGTCCCCATTTTGCATCAACGTGTAACGTTAGCTACATATGAGTATCTAATTCAAAGGGTGAAAGATAAGCTGTCGGGTTGGAAGGCTAGTTCGTTATCTCTTGCAGGGCGTGTGGTACTAGCTAAAGCGGTTCTATCTGCGATTTCGTCTTATGCTATGCAGACGGCTTTTCTCCCTAAAGGGGTGTGTGATGAAATGGAACGACTCATTCAGAATTTTATTTGGGGCCGAACTGGGGATCGATCTGGAGTGCATCTAGTGAGTTGGGATACATTATGTCAACCTTTGGCAGAGGGAGGCTTAGGCTTTAAGGTGATACATAGACAGAATAAGGCTTTTCTTATGAAGGTGGTGTTCCAATTATTGACTAATGGTGAGCAATTGTGGATTCAATTCCTCCATGAGAAATATAAGTGGAGTATCAATGAGACAAGACCGGTTTTGAGCTCGAATTGTTCACGATTGTGGCGTGGAATTTGTTTAGTTTGGCGAGAGGTGGGTGCTAATGTGTCATGGCAAATTGGTGATGGTTTGAGGGTCTGGTTTTGGCTAGATGCGTGGGTTGCTGAAGCTGGTCCTCTATTGAATTCCTTACGGCAAGATGCGCAGGTAGATGATTTGTACATGAGGGTTTCGGATATGATTGATGATAGTGGGCAATGGAAGTGGGATCTTTTTGAACATTTAATTACCCCGACAACTTGTCTTCGAATCGCTGTAATACGCCCTTCCATGCGGCATGGTTTTTCGAATTGTTTAATTTGGTTATCGTCGAATCATTGGCAATTCACGGTTCGCAGTGCTTATGGGATAGTTCCCGGTACAAGGTTCAATCCTTTTGAGCCTATTTGGCGAGCTATTGCGCGCTACAAGGGCTTACCAAGAGTTCGCACTTTTCTTTGGTTGGTTTGCCATGGCAAATTACTTATGAATCAAGAATGTGTCCGACGTCATATGGCAGATGATAGCAGTTGTTTCACATGGTGCTTGTAAGGAGGACAATGGCCATATTTTGCGGCATTGTTCGGGAGCGATTGCACTCTAAGAAAGTGTGATTAAGACTGATAGGTTGGATGAGTTTCTTGGGCTTCATTTTAAAGATTGGTTGTATGTGAATCTTGCCAATGTGGTAGATTTTGCCGAAAACAGGTCAAACTGGCCAGTCTTATTTGGTGTCTTGTTGTGGATTCTATGGAGAAGGCGAAACTTGGTAATCTTTGAGCTGAGTGTCGTTCACCGAGAAGCGGTGCTCGATGAAGGTCTGTGGCTGGTTTAGGGATGGGAGATACCGCGTTCAGTTGGGGTTGGAGAGCGACAATAGGGACTTTTAGGATCGGTGAGTTGGCAGCCTCCCCCTTTGGGGTGGTATAAATTGAATACTGATGGAGTGCGTTGCTGCTCGAATGGAGCGACTGGATGTGGCGGGCTATAAGAGGCGACACAGGTAATTGGGTGATCGGGTATTCGAAATGGTGATTGAGGTAGAGTTATGGGGCATTTTTGAGGGCTTATTGACTGCTTGGTCCGTGAACATTACACGTTTGATGGTAGATTCAGATTGTTTGGACGCTATCCGGCTCATCCAGAAGTATAAGCCGGGTGCTCTATCGATCGGGTTAGTACCGCATATTGTGGAGCTGATGTCTCGTTCTTGGGAGGTTAGACTGGATCATGTGTCTCGTAGGCAGAACTTTGTTGCTGATGGTATGGCTCGACGTATAAATTTTGAGGATTTGATTTGTCGACGGTATCTTGATGCACAGGCGGATATAATTTCGTTGCTTTATTACGAGGGTTCTAGTTGATTGTTGTGTGTTCTTTACTTTGTTAGGGTCATCCTTGGGTATGAACTTTTATTATTAATAGGTGTACTATTTTCCTCCATCTAGGTTTAGGGAGGTTTTTAATAAGACACCTATTAATAATCCTTTATTAATTAAAAAAAATTATGTTTTACTTTTAAGGACTTATTTTTATAATATATTTATTTTTTTAAATGCATTTTAAAACATAAAAATATGCAAAAAATATTAAATTATTTTTTTTTATTGTGAAATTTCAAAATTATTTAAAAATTAAAAAGATTAAATACCATCTAAATTTTAAAAAGGATTAAAATGTTTTAAAATTTTAAAAATACTAAAAACTATTTTTAAAATATAAAATATATTAACTATAATTACAAAATTGAAAAAAATAACAGTTTTTTTTTCAAAAATCTAAGATATTACATATTTATTTTCAAAATTATTAAAATTATAAAAGAAATATTAAACATTTCTAAAAATACATAACAAAGTTCTTCCGACGGAGGGATTTACGACACTACGCTCAACAGTTCTTCTCCAAGGGATCCGAGACACTAAAACATAGTAGTTCTTCCCCATATGGTTATATGACATCGTAACACAACAATTCATCTCGCACAAATAATTTTTTAATGAAGTTTTAATATTTTTGATTTTTAAAAAATTTATATTTTAAAAATATTTTTAGTCACCCTTAAGATAAAATTATAATTCAAACGTAATCATACGAATTCTTTGACAAAATATCTGTAACCTATCTAATCATAGGCAACCCACATTGTAACCATAGTGTGCCATAATTTTTTAGATATTTTTATAATTTATTATATTTTAGATTTTTAAAATGTTTTTACATTTTTTAATAATTATGGAATATTTTACAATTTTTAAAATAATTAATTGATGTTTTGGAATTTTTAATATTTTTATCATTATTTTAAATAAATATCAATTTTTCAAAAAATAAATCATTTAATATTTTTATAATTTTAAAATATTTTTTAATATTTTAAAGGGTTTTTAATATGTTTTTACAAATTTATCAATTTTAAGATTCTTAAATAAATTCAAAATGTTCAAAAAAATCTATATATTTATTAATTTTTAAATAAATTTTATATATTTCTAAAAGTTTTTAAATAATTTTTAAGATAAAAATTCTAAAAATTGAAAATGTCACATGACATCACCATAGTGTGCCATGTGGTAAACTTTGGTACTGTCATGTGGCAGATAACCTGAAACCGTTAAGATTTGTTGAAGCCAAAATGAGGAGGCATCTAATAAGGGAGGTGGAGACGACGAACCAAAGAGGTTGTAGCAAATTCAGGTGGTTTGCCCCCTATAGATTTGGGGTTAAGAGCCACATACAATAAGATAATCAAGCTAAGAAGATGAAAGGAGAAGTAGATGGGCACAATCCTCTCAATTTAGTCTCGACTGGATGCATTGTTGTTAACTCATCAAAAGTATTGATTTTGACGCTTATTCCATAATGCTTTTGCTTGTCTTTAAGTAGGTATGTTTGCATTTAGTTATCAAAACCCATGCATCTTCATAAGGAGTCATGAGTTATTTTGTTGCCAGGATGAAATATTATTTTGCTGGTTTTGATGCAGTACATAGGCACGCATGCATGGCAGAAAGGTGCTGGCAAAGAAAACATGAAATGAAGCAAGAGAATTGCCGAGTAACAGTTGGCATGGATGGACCAGGCAATGCCAAAGCTCGACTGGCAAAGGATTGATGCCCGTTGATTGGTCAAGGTAGTCGTTCGACCCTGTACCCGTTCGCCCTAGGATTCAAATCAGGATAAGAAGATACCACATCTTATCCCTTCGTGCGTTCAAATTTTAAACTCAAGAAGCTTATCCCAGGGTTTCCACACAAGCCTATTTAAAGAAGCTCAAGTCATCGCTTGAGGGGATCGAATCGGAAGAGGCTGCACCATGGTGAACCGAGAGGCGATGTGGTCCGACCAGCTAAGACCAAGAGCTCTAGAGCAACCGAAGGGCTGCATCGATGGATCTCCTTCGTGCTTATTATCTTAGTTTTAATTTTATTTGAATGGTGATGCTAAGATACGATAATATTTTGTGGATGGACCCCCGACCATGAACTAAGCTTTTACAGTTAGTTGGGGGAACGCTAAATTTATGTTTGGTTTTTAATAATTTAAAATGCCTTGGCATTATTTTTTATCTGCTAGTACTCAATTTCTCAAATCCTTTGCCATACGACAGTTGGCATAGTGTGCTCATTACACCTTAATATCTTAACAGACTTAAGGGGCAACGATCAGTTGCTAGATACTAAGGCGGGAAGCTTCGATAGAAGATGTTCAAGTAGAAGAAATTACTTTAGAAGTGAGTCTACCCCTTAGGAGTAAAGGTTGACACTTAATCAAGTTAATTAATGAAAAGCTTCACTATAGACATATATGGGTTTATTTATGGTTAACTTAGGGTATTGTCATCGATAGAGGCAATACTACTTTTAATATACTCAGCAGTAAAACCAAGACAGGACATTATTAAAGGTTGGCATAAGTAGCGTGAAATCCAGGCATCCCTTGCCAAATCTCATCATTCACTTGAACATTTTGTTGCCATACTGTTTTCATTTTTTACTACTTTGTTTTTGCTATCTTTCGATCAAAAACCCAATTTATTCCAACACTTCATTTTTCTTGCAAACAAGTAAACATTAAGCAAATAAGTTCTTGGTCAATCCATGTGGATTCGATACTCATCTTATTGCTGTGTTACTTGCTGACCGTGTATACTTGCACGCATAAGATTCACCTTAGCATTTTTTTCTTGCACTTTTACACTAAAATTTCAATCGTTTGCCAAGTGTTAGCAAAAGTCGACAAGGTTTTGGCGCCGTTTCTGGGGATTGCGACGGAATTTATTGTTTTGGTTTTTACTTGTTTCATTCCTTTTACTATTTATTTAGTTTAGCTGGTGTATGACCGGAAACCACCCTATGGTGGAAGATTGGGCATACGACCCAGAAATTGAAAGAACCTTATAGAGGTTAAAAAGAAAAGCTTGAGAGATGGCACATCATGGTAATGGAGGAACTGATGGTAACCCAAACAATAAGGGAAATCCACCACACCACAATGGGATACCGGACGCACCTGCTGCCCTAGTCGTTAATGTGGAGGATGAGAGACCTATTCGAGAACACTCGACTCCGAACATAAACAATTTGATGCCATGACTGATTGGTCCAGAGATAAATTCACCAAATTTTGAACTTAAACCGGTAATGATACAAACACTTTTAAATGTAGGACAATTTGATGGAGCACATACAGGAGACCCGAGGAAACACTTGAAGCAATTCATAGAAGTTTACCAGCTATTTCAGTAGCCTGGAGGTTCGAAAGATATAGTGAAGCTGAATTTATTCACATTCTCCTTGAGAGATAGAGCAAAAATGTGGCTTAGTTCTTTGCCACCTGGATCTGTTACCTCAAGGGGGAGATCTACGTCAGAATTTTTTGCTGTGATTCCAACCACCAAAACTCACTGCAAAGCTGAGAAACGAGATCATTACATTTAGGCAGGCTGATGACGAGACCCTATATGATGCCTGGGAAAGATTCAAGGACCTTTTGAGAAGATGTCCCATGCATGGATTCCTAAACTGGACCCAGATGGAGACCTTCTACAATGGACTCAATACTCATGCCAGAACTATTGTTGATGCGTCAGCAAATGGTTCACTACTGGACAAGAATTATATAGAGGTAGTTGGTATCCTTGAAAGGATTTCAACTAATGACTTTGAGTATCCTACTGCCAGACTAGGGACCAGAATTAAAACTGGAGAAAAACTAGCACTAGATGAATTAACATCCATCAACGCCGAGATTTTCAATCTTACCAGCATGGTGAGAACTTTGCAAAAGAGTAAAGAGGCTCAAGAGATTAAGGCATTGGACCCATTTTGCACCATATGTGGGGAGGATCATTATATGGAAGATTTCCCTGCCAACCCAGAGCTATTAAATTTTGTTGGTAATTTCAATCGTAATTATAATGCACATTCTAGTACTTACAATACAGGATGGAGGCAACACCCGAATTTAGCTTGGGGAAATCAAGGGGGTAATCATCACAATGCCCAGCTTTAGAACAGTGCCCAGCGTCAGAATAACACTGGTCAGCAAGGATTTTGTAATATCCCAATTTTTGGCTAGTGACTAAAATGTAAAATTTGAAAGTTTTGTGGATAAAGTATAAACTTAGAAAAAGTTTAGGGACTAAATTGTAATTTTCAAAAGTTCTATATTTTAGTCCCGTAAATGAATAGTTTACCCCCAAGAATGATGTTTTCGTGTTACCCAGATTTTTTGTACGGAGTTTGTATTAATGGCTATAAAACGATAAAGTTCAGAAAAATATTCAGATAATCGGATCGAATCGAATATCCAGGATATTTTGAAGGATGAACCCTTGGATTTAAGTTGATTTTCCATGTTAAATATGAGCCGTTGGATGAAAATGGCAAGATCGTAATTTTGGAAAATTATAAGGGCAAGGTTGGTAACTACTAGCTCAAGATTAAATCTAGGCCATTGGATAAAGGATGATGACACAAGGTACATTATGGAAATATAGAATTTTTGGAATAGATCCGATAGCTCGGTAAAGGTAAAATCGTAGTAGAAGTATTTAATGAATATTGGGAAATCATATTGAATTGAAATTTCAGAGACTATTCCATAAGCCATGGAAATTCATAAAATGATATTTATGGAATAATGGTCAGTTGAGAAGGAACTAATTTAGTTAGATTATAATGGAATGGCAATTTTGAAACAAACTAGTAAATAAAGACTAGTTGGAGGGCAAATTGGTTATTTGGCAAGGATGGCAATTTTGAAATATTTTTGAAATGTGAGGATGTTTTTGGAAGATGAAATATATATTGATTTCATCTTGGCCCTTGATTTTGGATGAGATTAAATTAGCCTTTGGATTTAAAGGCTAAATTGGTAATTTCACTATTTAAATGAATTTAAAATTCATTTGGCCTACGCTATTTAAAGATGCTCACTACTTTACCAAGGCATGTGATCGATGCCATCAAACGGGCAACATTTCTAGCAGACTTCAATTGTTGTTTTAGAATATTATGCCAGTGGAGCTATTTGAAGAATGGGGAATAGACTTCATGGGTCCCTTCCCTCCATCATTCGGGAACCTATATATCCTTATGGCTGTTGACTATGTGTCAAAATTGGTAGAGATAGTAGCTTTGCCAACAAACGATGCCAAGGCTGTTGCCAAATTCCTTCAGAAGCATATCTTTACTAAATTTGGTGCCCCAAAGCCATCATTCATGATGAAGGAACACATTTTAAGTGCAACTTAATTTCTAGAGCTTTGTGTAGGCACGAGATCCAGCAACGTATTGCCACAGCCTACCACTCCCAAACAAATGGTCAGATAGAGATCTCAAACAAAGAGATCAATAACATTTTGGAAAAGATTGTGAATCCGACAAGGAGGGACTGGTCTTTGAGACTAGATGATTCCTTGTGGGCTTACAGAACAACCTTTAAGACTCTATTGGGAAACTCTCCTTATAGGCTCGTGTTTGGGAAGCCATGCCACTTGCTAGTGGAATTAGAGCATAGAGTTTATTGGGCAATCAAAAAGCTCAACATAGAGTAGAGAGGTGTTAGTGCAAAATGTTTATTGGACATAAATGAATTATAAGAGTTCAGAACGCAAGATTTTGAGAATGCCAGACTCTACAAAGAAAGAACAAAACGATGGCATGACAACATGATATTGCTGAGACAATTTAAAGTAGGCCAGAATGTCTTGTTGTTTAACTCGAGGCTAAAGTTGTTTATGGGTAAGCTCAAGTCTAGATGGTCAAGACCCTTTGAAGTGGTGAAACCATATGCTTATGGAGTAGTTGATATCAAGGATATGAAAACAGAAACAATTTTCAAAGTAAACGGCCAAAGATTAAAGCACTACTTGGAAGTCACTCGCAATGATGCCAAGAAGGTTGTCATCTTGGCAGAGGTTCTGTGAACCTCATCATCATGGTTTGATTTTTGTATATATTAGGTTAGATGTTTTTATTTTTTGGTATTTTTCATTTATTCATTTTCTTTTCTTTATTTATTTCTTTTGTTTTATTTCTCTTTTGCTGCGCTGAAATGTTTTGTTAAGTGGATACAGAAAGTTATTTCCAGGAAGAATGCCAAGGAAGAGAATTGGCGGGGCAACAAAGAAAAAATTCAGAGAAGAGTTTTTATCTTAACAACTCAAGGGTTAATGAGCTCGACCCAAGAAAGGAGGAAACATTCTTTGCTATATGTTGAATTTTACCGTAGCCGCTCAAGAAACATATGGCTCCCAGTCGAGGGAGCTTCATCAAAAGAAAAACACACGTGTCTCGGCCAGCACCCTTCGAAAGGGAGTCCTCATCCTTTTAAACTCCTTGCATTTCATTTTATTCTCATACTCATGCATTTTTAATTTTATCTGTATATATGTGTCATTTTCATTCATTGAGGACAATGCACATCTTAGGTTGGGGTGTGGGTTGTTTGGCATCTATTGCCATGGCATTCATGTTTATATTTCAGTTTACATTCTGTTTGCCATGTAGGATTTAGCACATGCATACCGAACAATAAAAAAATAATAATTTGCCTCGATCAATTTTATACTTGTTACCAACACTACTAGGTTAGGAGAAGTTGTGTTAGATCATCTGTCCGATGAAGAAAACTAGAATTTAGAACTTCTATGCCAGCGGGTTATCATTACCAAGTAGCTTGGCAATTGAACTCTAGTTTAGGGAACTTTAGTTTCACTTCACACGTTGTATGTATCTAGTCTGCGAAGCAAACTTAGGTCTGCTTGAATCTAAGTTTTTAAAAACAAAGAAAAAAAAGAAAAAAAATGATAGGGTAAAAAGAATGAATAAGGCAACAATGTTTTGCCAAAAGCTGAAGAAACTTTAGAACACTCCTATGCCTTAGGGAATAATAACTTGGGTCTTCGTGGTTTGCTCCTTCTTATCTCTCAATCCAACATAGCTCTAGGGTATGAGTGTAATGGGTTAGCTTGGTGATGTAATCTGGATTAACGTGGGTATTCGTGGTTTGCTTTATCTTATATCTCACGCCAAACAGTGCATGACGCAACCCTAATTAAATAAAAGCATATATATATAAGAAACACCCTTGGCAAATAAGTGAAATTATAAGTTTAGATAGTAGAGTTGTCTAAGGGAGTCACGTAAACTTGATGCATATTGCCCGCACATTCTATGACCCTAGACTAGAACTTTATTGCTACACTGGGATTTGATTATATGTCTGGCATTGATACACTGAATATCTGAGGACAAACCTAGGATAATATTTTGCTAGCTGGTAGGTGTTGAGAACCATGCCAATTCTTGTTGAGGTACCTTTTTCTGTTTTTCTAGATTTTTAGTTGCATTACTTGAGGACAAACAATGAGCTAGGTTTGGGGGGTGTGTTAACTCCTCTAAAGTACTGATTTTGACGCTTATTCCATAATGCTTTTGCTTGTATTTAAGTAGGTATGTTCGCATTTAGTTGTCAAAATCCATGCATTTGCATAAGGAGTCAGGAGTTATATTGTTGCCAAGATGAATGGTCGTTTTGTTGGTTTTTGGTGCAGGACATAGGCAGGCAGGCATGAAAAAAAAAGTGCTAGCAAAGAATGCAGGAAAAGAAGCAAGATAATTGCCAAGTAATAGTTGGCATGGATGGACCAGACAATGTCAAAGCTCATCTAGCAAAGGATTGATGCCCGTTGATCGGTTAAGGTAGCCGTTGGACCCTGTACACGCCATCCTTAGGAATTAAATTAGGATAATAAAATATCGCATCTTATCCCTTCACGCGTTCAAATTTTAAACTCAAGAAGCTTATCCTAGGGTTTCCACGCAAGCATATTTAAAGAAGCTAAACTCATCACTTAAGGGGATCAAATCGGAAAAGGCTGCACCGTGGTGAGCTGAGAGGCGATGTGGTCTAACCAGCTAAGACCAAGAGCTCTGGAGCAACCGAAGGGTTGCATCGACAGATCTCCTTCGTTCCTATTCTCTTAGTTTTAATTTTATTTGAATGGTGATGTTAAGATACGATAATATTTTGTGGATGGACCCCTCAACCATGAACTAAGCTTTTACAGTTGGTTGGGGTATGTTTGCGATGAACGCTAAATTTATGTTTGGCTTCTAATAATTTAAAATGCATTGGCATTATTTTCTATCTACTAGTACTCAATTTCTCAAATCCTTTACCATAAGACAGTTGGCATAGTGTGCTCATTCACCTTAATATCTTAACAGACTTAAGGGGCAACGATCAGTTTCCAGATACTAAGGCGAGAAGCTTTGACAGAAGATGTTCAAGTAGATGAAATTACTTCAGAAGTGAGTCTACCCCTTAGGAGTAAATGTTGACACTTAATCAAGTTAATTAATGAAAAGTTTCACTATAGACATATAGGGTTTATTTATAGTTAACTTAGGGTATTGTCATCGACAGAGGCAATACTACTTTTAATCTGCTCGGCAATAAAACCAAGGCAGAACATTATTAAAGACTGGCATAAGTAGTGTGAAATTCAGACATCCCTTGCCAACGCTCATCATTCACTTGAACACTTCGTTGCCAGACTATTTTTATTTTCACTACTTTGTTTTTGCTATCTTTTGTTCAAAAGCCCAATTTATTCTAACACTTCATTTTTCTTGCAAACAAGTAAACATTAAGCGAATAAGTTCTTGGTTAATCCCTGTGGATTCTATACCAGCTTACTACTGTATTACTTTCCGACCGTGTATACTGGCACGCATAAGACTCACCTTGGCATTGTTTTCTTGCACTTTTACACTAAAAATTCAATCGTTTGCCAAGTGTTAGAAAAAGTTGAAAATTGTGTACACCCATGCCCCTATCTTATCAAAGATCTAGGTATTTATAGCCCCTTAACACTGTAGGTGATTGAATAGTGCAAGAACTTGTGACAACATATGGATAGATCGGTAGAGCTAGACTCAAATTTCAATTTTTAGGCTTTGCATGTTGGTCACATGTATGCTGTGTAGTGGCGGCCTGATGGCTCCAATTATGCTAGCCTCTAGAGGACTTGCCTTCAGAGGAGTTGTTGTTGTTGTGGATTGCCTTCGTAGTCTGCCAAATATGAAGGTGGAAGTGCTGAGAGAAATTTTTGGAGTCATGTGGAGGAGAATTTTAGTGTAACACTTATTTCCACAGTTAAAAGAGTACCATAAAAGAGTACAAGCCACAATATATTTAGGAAGTTTTCCTTTGGAGGGGTGGTTGTATTTTTTATTGTACTTCTTGAGGATTAACTTTGTTTTGATCATTTTGTATGTTTGAGTTTGTTCCCTTTTAGGCCCGTATTTATCCGATATGATGTTTTTTCGTACCATTTATTTTGATTCGGATAGTTTTGTTAGGGATATTTCGATAGCGTTTGTTGATTCGCAGTGTTTGAAATTAATTGGGGCTGGTCAGTTTTATTTCCCTTTTTTCTTCAATTGGTACTGCAATGCTGCAAGTCATATTGCATTTACTTTTACTTCACACCATAGGATGATTATATTTATCACCATCGTGTACACTGAATAATTCATCTGCTTGAATATAGATGCTTCAGCTTAATTTAATGCTTATTATGTGCATCCAAAATGCCAAACTATGTTTTCCTCTGATTAATTATAGACAAAATTTGAGCTAATGAGGATCTTTCTCTTTTTTGAGAAAATGCTACTTTTCACTTTCTATTGTTTCATTGGTATTAAGTCGAGCAACGAATTGATATAATAAGAACTTATCATGTAGAGGACATAATATGTTTCTTATACCTAAATTGGATTAGTTAGTTACTTCTACAATTATTGGTAGAATATGTATAAGTTACTATCTAATGTACTTTAAATTGTGGTTTGTGTATTCCACTTTATGTAACATGATTTGCAGTTATTTCTATACTTTTGACAGGCAAAAAAGATGGTAGTACATGCTTTTGCATGGGTGCAGCATGGAAAGGCACAATAGAAAGGAAAATTAAATTCAACTAAATTCTTGAATATGTAAAAGAAATTAGGTAGTAAAGCATCATTGATATCAGATTACTTATGTGGAAAAGTCTGATCTTGAGTAACTTTTTATAATATGATTTCTGTCACCTGACATATGTATAAATTTCAAGTGATTTTGATTCTGAAAAGTTATTAAAACAATTGGAAGATGTTTGCCTTTTTTTAGTCAATAAGATGCTCGTCTTCCCCATGAAAGTTGTGGTCTTTAATTTATGGCATGATGCCAAAAAAATGCCCCTAACGTTTAACTGAATTATTATTTTAGTATTATTCTTTTTTTTTGAAGTAATTTTGCCCTTAATGTTTTATTTTAGATCAAAATAGCCTCTCTGCAGATGAAAACTATTAGTCAACCAACGATAAATAGTTTGAAATGATGTGACAAACTTACATGACAGTGCATGCCACGATAGCAGTGTCATATAGACAGATATGCCGACTTTATAAAATGACACATCGGTCAAAAAATAATTTTAAAAATTTGCATAAAATCTAAAATATTTTTTTGCTTCTGACTTGTTATTTTGCCAAGTCATTTCAAGGTGTTTATCGTGAGATGACTAACAGTTTTCATTCACGGAGGGGTAATTTTGACCCAAAATGAAACGTTGATGGCTAAATTACTTAAAAAAGAATATGGGCCAAAATAACCATTCAGTCAAACATTAGTGGCATTTTTTGGCATTATGCCTTAATTTTTCTGCTATTGATTTTGTTTTCTTTCCTAGTTCTTGTTCCTATTCTGCCATTAGCCTAATTAAATGTCTGCTACTTGTGTTTATTTTATGTTATCATTAAACTTTTTCCATGAAACGATGAGTTTTAGGACTGTTGTTATACTCTAAAACATGGTCGTTTTAGACAAGTAGGGTTTTAAGAGACTGATTTACTGTATTCAGTCCTTATCGATAAAATGAACTGAGTTTTATCTCTCCCCTAAAAATTCTTATCCTTCTTCTACCTCTGCCCATGTGATCTTCTCTATTTGAAAAAATTTTCTTTTCTGTTTCTGATATTGACAAAGATATCAGAGCTTTGATTGATCCTGCGAGATAATGGACGAAGTTTTTGACTGACCCACAAGCTATCACACCTTCATAGTAAAAAAGGGAGGTGAAGATGATGTGGTATGACTATGAAGTGTGGTATAGAAAATGGATACACAATAAGGTGACAAATGCCTTGTCCATAAATCTTGTTTTTACTGAATGCCAAGTTATACATGTCAGCAGTGCAAGAACTCCAATTCTTGCAAGAGTGGCATAAACCTAGAAAAAAGATAAAAATTTTAGAAGATCATTACTGCCACTTTCAATACTAGATAATGTTTGGGCATCCATAAGCATAGATTTTATTAAAGGTTTGACAATGTTAAAAGGGAAAAAATGTGATTATGGTGGTTCTGGATAGATTGACCAAGTATGATCACTTTGTGTCTCTAGCTCATCCTTTTTTCAGCAATTGAGGTAGCTTAAGTGTTCATGGAAAATATATTTAAATTGCTTAGATTACCAGGGAATATTGCGTGCGATAAGGACAAGGATTTCACGAGTCTTTTTTGGAGGGAATTGTTCAAGAGACTGGGAGTGACAGTTACATCTTCCACTGTATATCACCCCAAAACAGATGGGCAAACTGAGAGGGTGAACCAGTGCTCAAAAACTTACTTGAGATGTATGACTGGAGAGAAGCCTAAAGAGTGGAGTAGCTAGTTGTACCTAGCTGAATGATGGTACAACACCTCTTATCATTTAGCTATACATTCGACCCATTATGCTGCATTATATGGGCAAGAGCCACCAATTTATTTTCCCTATCTAGCAAGGGAGTCAACAATAGCTGCAGTGGATAGGAGCTTGCAACAGAGAGGCAGCAATTAGAGTGTTAAAATTTTACTTGCAAAGAGCTCAAGGAAGGATGAAGCAACAAGCAAACAAAGGAAGGACAAATTGGAAATTTCAAATTGAGGAGCTGGTGTATTTAAAATTGCAGTCTTACAGGAAACAAACAATACAAGTCAGAGGCAGTCAGAAATTGGCCCCAAAATAATTTGGTCCTTTTCGAGTTGTGGATAGGGTGGGTAAAGTGGCTTACAAATTGCACTTATCAGCCGGTTCAAGGGTGTATCTTGTTTTTTATATCTCTCAGCTCAAGAAGCATATTGGTTCAGCAAATTGTCAAATTGAGCTACCTGTGGCTGGGGAAGATGAAACTATACTGAAGGAACCAGTTAAGATTCTGGAAAGGAGGACGGTGAAGAGGGAAAATAGGACTGTGACTGAAGTTTTGGTTGAATGGACAAACTCATTTTCAGAATGTCGCCTAGAAAATTCTTCATCAATTGCAGTAAAGATTCCCAACTTTTAATCCTTAAGAACAAGGATTTTCTTAAAGGAGGGATTATTGTCATTAGCCTAATTAAATATGTCTGTAAGTTATGTTTGTTTTATGTTATCGTTAAACCTGTATAATGAAACGATGAGTTTCAGGACTGTTATTATACTCTAAAACGTGGTCGTTTTGGACCACTACAGTTCTAAGAGACTGATTTGTTGTATTCAGTCCTTTTCGATGAAATGAATTGAGTTTTATCTCTCCCCTAAAAATTCTTATTCTTCTTTAACCTCTGCTAATTTGATCTCCTCCCTCTGAAAAATTCTTCTTTTCTGTTTATGATATTGACATATTCAATCTTGCCACATGATTTCATTTTGATTTCATTTCGTCATGTAAATCTTCCTCGGAAGGAAACACGCACAAACTTCACTGAAAAACATCTGTAACCTTCATTATTTTTTTTTGATATAGTATATATGTACAATTTCATAGAATGCTAAGGTTATTATGTCATGAACAATGTTTCTGCCAATATGAAGATGCTTTGATCATGTCATTGCTCTAATTTGTAACACCCTAAACCCGGATATTATATTTGGGCCTTAAGCCCAACCCATTACTATAAAATTTTTCAACTCGGTTATCCCAAATAAATATTTTCTAAAAACATTTTAAATCAAACAGTTAAAAATATAAAATAAATAATTAAATAGTTACAAAGGTGCTCCAATTTAATTTAAAACATTTAAACATTTGACTTGATCAATACAATTCCAAAATAAGAGTTACAAACTCGACCACGTAAGGTCTTATGAATACACAGTCCACTAAATACAAGTAACGTACTTTGGCAATCACCGCTTGGTTGAATCCCAACTGATAATGCTCCTCGAGCTCTCAATCAATCTACTAACTTACGTACGAAAAAAACAATTCCGAGCCCTGAGCTTACAAACTCAGTGGTACACATCTACTCTACTACACTTCATGCTAATCATAAATATAAGCATGCAAGCTAGTACGAGCAATAAAGAGAGATAAATAAACACATGGTGCTACCACTAGTCGCCCAAACATATGCTCTCATCATGTAAGACATCATACATTGCACACAAGGCCCAACCATACCCGGGATCTCACCAAATCTTCTGAGCAAAAGAACACAAAGTCATACCACAAACCTTGAGTGAGGGCCAGTGTTACACAGCCTCGGGAATGTACACTTTGAGTGAGGCCCGATGTCATATAGCCTTGGGAACATACACTCTCTTTGGGTGAGGCTCGGTGTCACACATCTTCGGGAACGTACACCCATACTAGGCATCTCTCCTCGAATATCATAGAATGAGGCTCGATGTCACACAGCCTCGAGAGCGTACATTTGGCATCGCATCTCATGTTGTTGCAACACGCTATCTGGGTATTCGGATCCTATCACCCAAAGTTGACTCGACCAACCAAGTGTCCCTATAGCACACAACCCATTTAAATATAAGCAAACGATCATTCTCACAGCTTTCAAAACTAACTAACCCTCAACTCGAAGCTTAACAAATAAAATACATGAGTACCAATACTGACCAATCCGTACCATTACTAGGTAAATCGAGTACCAGTATCACATGGAGCTTGTATTGGTGCTCCTTTACACGAACATCACTTGAAATCATTGGCGATTCACATGAACAACATAATACTCTAACTGCACTCCGTACAGTCCATCCCTTATCAAGCTCATTTTACTTAGGTAATGATCGATTATGCGATTAAGGGTTCTGAATTACTTCGACTTGCGTTAACTTCCTTGGTGTAAAAGTATTAAAAACTTCTCGATGTTAGGGTAGACACAACCTTTCCTCTTCTCGCACAAAATACATCACTATCAATATAACAAAACATCCTCAAAGATCTCAAATTCTTACTTGAATTTAATTGAGTCAGCACCACTATCACAACAAAACGGTCTCAAGCAGCTTGAATATCCTATAATGTTCCTTGACTCGATCCAAGGAAATTGTGATTAAAATCAAAAGCTTTTACGAAGTCTCAAGCCTTAAATCTCGTTAGCTAATCACATGGGTAATTAGCTTTTTCAACACATATGGGTATTTTGGTAATTACATTACCATCGCTCATATTTCCAAAATCCTCAAACATTCTCATGTGTCACACAAAACATCGAATTGATATTCGAGAGAAAATATTGTTCCTTTATCCTAACATCATTGAAACATTATGTACATTAATGCAGACATCAAATGTTACCACGACACGTTCTAGAGAGAGAAAACCTTATTCTGAACATCATTTCAAAATTACTAATCTCTCACACTTCAACCATAAACATCTCACTATGTTCTCTATAATTGGTTAACAAGCCATCCATCATAGGAGGCGAATAATAATTATTTACTGTCACATAACAGCTGCCACCGGTTCATGCACCATTAAACAAACCAACCTCTTATTAGCGAACAAGTCCAGTTTGCCCTTGGTGAAACTCTCAGACAAAAGAAACCTTATTCGAGTTGCTCCTCGCAACTAAACCTCTAACTTTCTCAAATAGGTCGTCTTCCTTCGATAAAAGCGATGGGCACCGACACCAAACTCGGTCATACGTTAATGTCTACTCACGTCCCTTCTAGAGAGAAATTATGATGACTCCTATAAGAAGCATAAACAAATACTCTGACAGTCCAAAAGCTCTTAATCATAGAAATCTCTACATTGGAATCTATCAAACGGTCAAACATATCTCATTACCCCATTGTGCCTTTTTCTAAATGATCATTACGAAAATCATGGTAGAAGGGAAACGGTTCAACATTCTCATTACCCAAGGTTGGGTTCCCTCAAGGTCTCGAATCCTAGAGTACAACTCTCGATATTACAGGCTAGCGTTGCACTTGATTTAACCAAATCAGTTTCCATGGTGCAACAACTCTCAAGAAGGTAGCTCTATCAAACCTATAAAATGCCTAACTTCGGTTACACTCAATCGAACCAGTGGATCATGAGTCCACTATCTCCAAGAAATGCCCTTGAGAAGGTCAATGACTGTAATGACTTGAATTCCTGAGCCATTAATTTAGGCATTGACCCAGGTTATAGACTTTCATTTTGGTTGGAGTATTTGGACTCTTTGGGTCGACTTTAGGCCTTGTTGGATGAGGATTGGACCATAAAAGCTTGGGAAGTGACCATTTTAGGACAAGGAAGAAAGTAAGGGGTTTTATAGGGTAATTATACCTTTTTTAAATAAAATAGGCTGAACACCTTTATTTCTTCAGTGTTTTACGTGAGTGAAGGGGAGACAAAAAAGGGAGCTTGTGATATCACTCTTTCACTCACCATTTTATTCTTCACTTTCTTCCTTACCTTTTCCTCCATGGAAACCCAAGCCACCAAGGGTTAAAGATCAAATCTTTACCTTCAAAGAGTTGATTTTAAGGTTCATGAGTGAATAAGAAATTAATCTCTATCATTTGAGCTTCAGGAAAGTGGTATTCTCTTCTTAAAAAGGCAAGTTTGTCATTTTGGGTTTGGTTGATTTAAGATGTTATGGAGCTCTTTTTTGAGGTTTAAGATTATAAATTTGTATTCAAGCTTACCCCTAGCTGTTATCTCAAGTACGGTTTCATTTTTCATGTTGGTATGTAAATAAGGTTTTTGGGGGGTTTCTTCAAGCTTGGATCAAAAGAGAAAGTTGAAGGGTTTTTCTTGGAAGCTTGATTTCAGGATTTCTAGCTAAAGGTTAGTACATCTCCGACTCCTCTTTTTGAAGATCATAAGGTGATTGCTTTGCTTGATTTTATGGTTTGAGATTTAAGATTATAAATTTGTAGTCAAGCTTACCCCTAGATGTTATCTCAAGTATGGTTTCATTTTTCATGTTGGTATGTAAAGAGGAGGTTTTTGGGGGTTTCTTCAAGCTTGGATCAAAAGAGAAAGTTGAAGGGTTTTTCTTGGAAGCTTGATTTTAGGATTTCTAGCTAAAGGTCAGTACATCTCCGACTCCTCTTCTTGAAGATCATAAGGTGTTTGCTTTGCTTGATTTTATGGTTAAGATTGCTACCTTTGGTGTTAAGGTAGCTTAAAGCCTTGTTAATGGTAAATATCAGATTAAAAGTTAGTAAGGTGTAAAAATGGTAGTTAACCACTGTAACCCCCTTGACCCGGTCTAGATGTCAGACCGAACTGAGCGAGCTACATTGGGTTTGTCGAGACAAACCCGAACGACTTACTTAGAAAACGACCCATTTTCCAAACGACTTACTTAGAAAATGACCCATTTTTTTATCTTGTCTACATGCATAATTATGCCCGAAGGTGATCGTGTTGGCAGCGGTGAAACTCAATCAAATCAGGTATCAACGTGACATCCACTTGGTTGGGTACAAATTGTAATACCTCAAAATTTTGGTTAGTGACCAAAATGAAAAACTTGAAAAGTTTGGTGACCAAAATGTAAAATTTGAAAAGTTTGGTGCCAAAGTGTAAATTTCAAAAAGTTCAAAGACTAAGTTATAATTTTCAAAAGTTATGTAAGTTAGTAACGTAAATGAATAGTTCACCCCCAAGAGTGGCATTTTCGTGTTACCCAGATTTTTGTTACGAAGTTTGTATTAAGAGCTATAAAGCTTTAAAGTTCGGGAAAATTCTGGATAATCGGATTTAATCGAATAAATGAGAAATCTTTTATGAGATATTTTATTAAAATAAGGCAAGGGTAAAATGGTCATTTCCGTGTCATATTTTAATGAAAATTAATATGGACCATTGGATTAAAGATTACTTTTCCATGTGTAATCTTAGCCATTGGATGAAAAATGGCAAGATGGTAATTTTTGAAGATGGCAAGGGTAAAGTTGGTAATCACTAACTCCTTGGATTGTTTTGGGCCCTTGGATTGGTAGGTAGACATGTGGCTTAATATGGAGCTTTGGATTACAAGGGTAAAATGGTCATTAGACTTTAAAATGAATTTTAAATTCATTTTAATATATTAAGTACAAGTGGCTAAATTGGAAAGAAAAGAAATTTCAAGATTTCTCCCCCATTTTCAGCCAAGTTTCGAAAGCTTCATAAGGTAAGGGAAAAATTTTTGAATTCAATTTTCAAGCTTATTTCTTTGGAGTTTTGATGAAGGCATGAAACATGAAATTAATCTACATGAAATTCTCTATCTTTTGGTACCATTTGTTCATGCTTTCCTTGCTTAAAACCTTAGTTTTGAGGAATTGATGGATGAAGGGGATGCTGGATTAGGATGAACTAAGGTTAGTTTTGGATGGATATGATGTTGTAGAATCATATTAAAGCTTGTGTGATGGTTGAAACTACATGGAAATAGTTAAACCCTAAAATGTTCAAAGTTAGGGTTTTGGTAGAAAAGTTGAATTTAGATTGATTTTGATATGTGAATGATTTTGAAAGCTTGGAAATGATGTTTAGGTGTTAAGTGGACCAATTTAGAAACTTGGAAAGTTACAAGGATGATTTCGACAATTTGTAAGAATTACGGGAAATTATGGAAAAATTTCCATAAATTTGGAAATGTTGAAATTATGATTTTACAAGCTTTAAAATTTCATTTGGGCTATTTTGGATGTTTGTAAAACTATAAGGACCAATTTGGAAATTTTGAAAAGATTGGGGACCAATTCGGCAATTTGGAAGAATTCAAGGACTGAAGTGAAAAATTATTTTTATGGAAGTATTATGCTGGAATAAATGTTAGAATGAGTTATAAATCATTCTTTGAGTAAATGTTTGAAGAAATACAGAGGATGAAATGACTTATGTCATGAAACTAATATTTGGAAAATATTTGTGTGTTAGTAAGATACTAACATATAATTTGGAATGTACTTATGGTATTTTTAATATACTTGTAGACTGTGAACAAAATCAAGATCGAATTAGCAATCGAGGAAACGAACGGGACCAAAGTTGAACTTAGTGAGGTTAGTTGAATATTGACCAAGTATAAAGTGTCAAGGTGAGTGCATTTTTATGTCTGGAAAATATTATGTTTGATTTGAAAGACTTGTGATAATTCTGGTACAATTATATGCTTGAAGATTATATTTATTTTGATATTTGACATATTGAGAATTATCAAAGGTAGAACTATGATGCATTTGATCACTAGATATATCAGGTATGTATGCTTATGTTATATTTAGGGTATGAACTGCCCAGTATTTAATTATATTGCCATGGATGAATCGAATATGGAATTGGACAGTATTCCAAAATAAGTAATTGAGGTATAGAGTATAGTTGGCATGCCATAGAGTCCAGTGGTTTAGCACTTCGGTGCGGCTTATTAACACTTAGGAGTGGTTCTTTAGCACTTATGTGCGGTCTCTTAGCACTTCGGTGCGTTTATTAGCACTTTGATGCAGTTTTGACTCGTGTACTCAAGTCCTCAAACTATGTTGGGCAATAATTTATTTTATAATATATGGTTGATAAATTAGAAAGTAGGTGAACTCTCGGATAATGGCAAGGATATTAATAGGATTTATGAATTCGGATTATATTATGTTAATATTTCATTAACATAGGGGAAATAAAGGAATAGTGATCAAATGCATGTTTATTTTATTATTGTTATAATTCAAGCATGTTGATTTATGTTAAATAATTATAATGCCTCACTAAGTATATACTTAGCGTGTGATGATTTTCACGTGTAGGTAGTAATCCCGGGCAGGAGTAAGGAGTATCAGCATCATCGTCCAGGGAGATAATAGTCATATCGGTAATATACATCTTTGATGTACTTTGTTTATATCTAGTTGGCATGTATAAAATAATAGTAGCTCACTTTAACTGGTCTAGGTATGGTTTGTAATATTAATATCTAGACGAGTGGTTACTTTATAATGTGGACTATACTAGTTTAAAGAAATTACTAGTAATGGTAATCGGGTAAAGTTATAAATTTGATTTTTAGAGTAATCAAGATGATTTTTAATTTAGGCAGTTTTTAGATAGTTTTCTTGATTAAGATGTGTAGTTACAAACTGCCAAGTTGCTGCCTGAAAAAGGAACATATTTGACAAGTTAAAAATTAGTAATTGGTTATACTGTGATAAATTGAAAATTTTGAAAATTGTTGTTTTTGATTAAATAGAGTAGTATAAAATAAAGTTAAATATTAGGTGACATTCCTTACTAGTATTAAGAATTAAGTACTGATTAGGGTGTTACATTTATTGGTATAAGAGCCAGTTTAGGCGGTTCTCGATAGTAAATGAGTCTCTCAGAGAAAGTCGAGTTATATACATGTCACTAGGATATCTTAAATTACCGATATTGAATAGGTTTATGATGATGACTGATATTGGGTAGATTACTCCTTACTTATTTAAGATAATCGTGACATGAATAGATGTCGGATTATCGGGAATCACGATAGGCTATTGAGCGGATGTGCCTGCTCAAAGCGGAAGTAATGAGGTGAATCAGAATCCACCTTAGGTTCAGCAAAATTTAGAGCAAGCGGCTCAGCAGAATGTAGAGGAACAGGCTCGGGAACAAAGAAATATGCGGTGCAAGACCAAGGCTTATTTCGCAATCTTGGACGCAATCATAAATCGGCGAGCACCAAAGATCAATCTCTAAGGAGTTAAGGAAAATCGAGCACTAGAATTACGAGGTGATATTGATGCAAACCCATTTGGATGCTGATTATTGGTTAAATGATGTCAAGATCATGTTAAGCGTAATCCCTTGTGATAATCAAGGAAAATTGGAAAGAGTAGTATCCTTCACGATGGGACAAGCGGTGTATGGTGGAATGTGATAACCGCACAAGTACCTCTCGGCGAGTTACTTGGGAATTCTTCCTTCAAGAATTCAAAGAAAAGTTTATTGGAGACGTATTTGTTGAAGATATGAGACAACAATTTTTGCAGCTAAAATATCATGGCAAATCGGTTTATGAATACGAATGTGAATCCAATAGATTAAGCCGGTTTGCAACAGAGCTCATTCCAACAGAAAAGTCTAGAATTGATAGATTTATTGCTGGTTTGGATTCACAATATAAGAGGATATTGGTTTCCCATAATTTCACTACTTTTCAAGAAATGATGAACCAAGCCAAGGCTATAGAAAGAGCGGACCTCGACGAGAAGGCAGAAAAGTAGAGTCAGACCGGGAAAAGGTCTGGAGGTTCATTTGCTGCATCATCATTTAAATGCTGCAAAGGAATGTCACAGCAGCATCCTGTAGCATCAACCTCTTTAGTTAAAAAGGGGTATGTAAGGGGAAAATCGAAGCAGTTTCAGATGAATATTGCGGGTACTCGAGGTTCTAAATTCACCCGACATGAGAATGTGAGCATTGTGGCAAGAGGCATCCTGGTCAATGCTGGTTGATCGGGGCATGTTTCCATTGTGGACAAGCTGGGCACTTCAAGAAAAATTGTTCGAAGCTTCATCCGCATCAGTTTGCTGCAATGCCTCATAGGGGCAAGGGAAACAAAGGTGGAAAATCGGGAACATCAACATCAACACCCAATCAAGAAAGTAGAGCTACAGCTCGAGTATACAACATCAAAACTGTTGAGGATAGAAATGTTGTAGAGATTGTTGCAGGTATGATCGAACTCTTTGGCAGACCTATTTTTACCTTGATTGATCCAGGCTCTACTCATTCATACATTAGTTCCAAAGTAATCTTGAAAGAAACATCCTAGTAGAACTAATTTTGAGTGAGATAGTTGCCATCAACCCAATAGGACAAGTGCCAGAGTGAATAGAATATGTAGAAAATGTCCTTTAAAAATTCAAGCAGTAGAATTTCCTGTTGATCTTATAGAATTGCCTTTCCAAGAATTTGAAATTATTCTTGGAATGGATTGGCTATCGGCATATGATGCTACAGTTGAATGCCGATTAAAAAGAGTAGACTTAAAAGGACTAGAGGGTTCGAAAATAGTATTTGTGGGAGAAAGACAAAATTATTTAAACCGTGAGATTATAGCTGTAGTTGCTGTTAAGTTGTTATTATTTGAATATGAAGCTTATTTAACTCATGTGTTAAGTGCTCCGGAGACAAAGATAGATATGAAAAACATACCCACGGTGCAGGAATTTCCAAATGTCTTCCCAGATGAATTACTAGGTCTACCCCCTAATCAAGAGGTAGAATTTGGTATTGATGTGCTTCCTGGAACAACACCAATATCAATAGCACCTTATAGGATGGCTCCTACTGAGCTTAGAGAGTTAAAAGTTCAGTTGAAAGAATTATCAAACCGAGGTTTTATACGGCCTAGTATATCACCTTGGGAGCTCGATCTTGTTTGTAAAGAAGAAAGATAGATCAATGAGACTATGTGTGGATTATCGTCAACTTAATAAAGTGACAATAAAGAATAAATATCCTTTACCGAGGATTGACGATCTTTTTGATCAACTTAAGGGAGCAATGGTATTCTCTAAGATTGATATTTGATCAGGGTACCATCAATTAAAAATCAAGGAAGCGGATATACCGAAGACAACTTTTAGAACTAGATATGGGCATTACGAGTTTGTAGTAATGCCATTCGGACTTACAAATGCACCAGTGACATTTATGGATTTAATGAATCGAATCTTCCAGCCGTATTTGGATCAATTCGAGGTAGTATTTATTGATGACATATTGGTTTACTCTAAAACCAAGGAGGAACAGATACTCATCTTCGAGTTGTTCTCCAGATCTTAGGAGAAAAGAAGTTGTATACAAAGCTGTCAAAGTGTGAATTCTGGTTATAGTTTCGGCCAAAAAAATTCTAGTTGATCCTAAGAAGGTTCAAGCAATCCTTGAATGGAAAGTTCCTAAGAATATCTCCGAAGTGAGAAGCTTTTTGGGATTAGCTGGTTACTATCGACGGTTTGTGAAAGATTTTTCAATGATTGCCTTTCTGATAACCAAGCTGTTAAGAAAAGATGTACTGTTCATTTGGACGGAAAAATGTCAAGAAAGATTTGATTAATTAAAGAAGGTTCTGATAGAAGGTCCTGTTTTAGTGCAACCAGAACCTGGAAAAGAATTTGTAATATATAGCGATGCCTCCCATAATGGTTTGGGATGTGTGCTGATGTAAGAAGGAAAAGTGGTAGCTTATGCTTCCCGACAACTCAAAACTCATGAGAGAAACTATCCCACTCATGATTTAGAGTTGCCTGCAGTGGTGTTTGCTCTAAAAATTTGGCGACACTACTTGTATGGTGAAAAATGCTATATTTTTTTGATCATAAAAGTATGAAGTACTTGTTATCCCAAAAGGAGCTCAATTTGAGGCAGAGAAGATGGATAGAATTAATCAAGGATTATGATGTAATTATTGATTATCATCTGGGAAAGGCTAATGTGGTAGCAGATCTTAGCCGAAAAACATTTTCTGCATTAAGAGCCACGAAATGATTGAAAATGCAACGAAAATGGTGCATTAGTGGCGGAATTTCAAATCAAGCCAACTTTTATAGAGAGAATTAAAGAATTACAAGCCAAAGATGAAGGGTGCTTGGCAAGAATAAAAAAAAATAGAAGGTGGTGAATTTAAGGACTTTGAAGTAAAGTCTAATGGGTGCTTATATTATAAAGAATGTTTATACGTTCCTGAGTATGATGACCTGAAGAAAGAAATACTTTCCGAAGCCCATTACAGCCCTTTAACAATGCATCCATGTGGTAACAAAATGTATTAAGATGTGAAAAGTAGTTTTTGGTGGTCTGGCATGAAGCAAACCATCACAGAATTTGTTGCCAAGTGTTTAACTTGTCAACAAATAAAAGTAGAACATCAAGTACCATCCTGATTACTTCAACCAATTTCTATTCCACAGTGGAAATGGGAAAGAGTTACTATGGATTTTGTAACGGGCTTGCCATAGACACCAAGTAAAAAGGATGCAATCTGGGTGATCGTAGATCGATTGACTAAATCGCACACTTCATACCAGTTCGCATAGATTATTCCTTGAACAAGCTGGCGAATTATATATCAAGGAGATTGTTAGATTGCATGGTGTTCCTATGTCTATTATATCGGATAGGGATCCAAGGTTCACTTTAAGATTTTGGAGTGCTTTACACGAGGCATTGGGAACTAAATTACATTTTAGTACTGCTTTTCATCCCCAAACGGACGGGCAATCAGAGAGAACTATCCAAATATTGGAAGATATCGTAGAGCGTGTGTAATAAATTTTGTGGGTTCTTGGGAAAAGTATCTCCCATTGGCAGAAGTCGCATATAACAATTGTTATCAATCAAGCATAAAATGGCTCCTTATGAAGCATTATATAGGATGAAATGTAGAACGCCATTAAATTGGTTCGAGCTTGAGGATTGAAAGGTTATTGGACCGGATCTTGTTCAAAAGGTGAAAGATAAGGTAAAAATCATTCAAGATAATCTCAAAGCTGCCTCCGACAGACAAAAGTCTTATTCAGATCGTAAAAGAAAAGATATTGAATTTGAAGTCAGAGATAAGGTATTTTTAAAAGTATCACCCTGGAAAAAAGTGTTACGCTTTGGGCGAAAAGGCAAACTTAGTCCAAGATTTATTGGTACTTATGAGATTCTAAAAAGGGTTGGTACAAGTGGCATAATCATTAGCATTGCCACCCAAGATGAGTAAGATCCATGATGTTTTTCATGTATCCATCTTTGAGGAAGTATCGATCGGATCCTTCGTATGTCATTACACTGAAGAAATTGAGATTCAACAAGATCGACATACGAGGAAGAACTCGTGAAGATATTAGCTCATAGAGAAAAACAACTAAGAAATAAAAAGATTCCTCTAGTTAAAGTTTGATGGAGAAATCATAAAGTAGAGGAAGCTACTTGGGAACCCAAAGAATCAATGAAAAAGCAGTATCCGCATCTTTTACAATCTAGTACTTAGGAAAATTCGAGGACAAATTTTCTTAAGGGGAGAATTGTTATACCTCAAAATTTTTGTTAGTGACCAAAATGAAAACTTGAAAAGTTTGGTGACCAAAATGTAAAATTTGAAAAGTTTGGTGCCAAAGTGTAAATTTCAAAAAGTTCAAGGACTAAGTTATAATTTTCAAAAGTTATGTAAGTTAGTAACGTAAATGAATAGTTTACCCCAAGAGTGGCATTTTTCGTGTTACCCCAGTTTTTTTGATCTGAGTTTGTATTAAGAGCTATAAAGCTTTAAAGTTTGAAAATTCGGATAATCGGATTTAATAATAAATAAATCTTTTATGAATATTTTAGAAGATATTTTATTAAAATAAGGAAAGGGTAAAATGGTCATTTCCATGTCTTATTTTAATGAAAATTAATATGGACCATTGGATTAAAGATTACTTTTCCATGTGTAATCTTAGCCATTAGATGAAAAATGGCAAGATGGTAATTTTTGAAGATGGCAAGGGCAAAGTTGGTAATCAATAACTCCTTGGATTGTTTTGGGCCCTTGGATTGTAGGTAGACATGTGGCTTAATATGGAGCTTTGGATTACAAGGGTAAAATGGTCATTAGACTTTAAAATGAATTTTAAATTCATTTTAATATATTAAGTACAAGTGGCTAAATTGGAAAGAAAATAAATTTCAAGATTTCTCTCCCCATTTTCAGCCAAGTTTCAAAGCTTCATAAGGTAAGGGAAAAATTTTTTAATTCAATTTTCAAGCTTATTTCTTTGGAGTTTTGATGAAGGCATGAAACATGAAATTAATCTACATGAAATTCTCTATCTTTTGGTACCATTTGTTCATGCTTTCCTTGCTTAAAACCTTAGTTTTGAGGAATTGATGGATGAAGGAGATGTTGATTTAGGATGAACTAGGGTTAGTTTTTGATGGATATGATGTTGTAGAATCATATTAAAGCTTGTGTGATGGTTGAAACTACATGGAAATAGTTAAACCCTAAATTGTTCAAAGTTAGGGTTTTGGTAGAAAAGTTGAATTTAGATTGATTTTGTTATGTGAATGATTTTGAAAGCTTGGAAATGATGTTTAGGTGTTAAGTGGACCAATTTAGAAACTTGGAAAGTTACAAGGATGATTTCAACAATTTGTAAGAATTAAGGGAAATTATGAAAAAAATTCCATAAATTTGGAAATGTTGAAATTATGATTTTACAAGCTTTAAAATTTCATTTGGGATATTTTGGATGTTTGTAAAACTATAAGGACCAATTTGGAAATTTTGAAAAGATTGGGACCATTTTGACATTTTGGAAGAATTCAAGGACTAAAGTGAAAAATTATTTTTATGGAAGTATTATGCTGGAATAAATGTTAGAATGAGTTATAAATCATTCTTTGGGTAAATGTTTGAAGAAAATAAAGTATTGAGGATGAAATGACTTATGTTATGAAACTAATATTTGGAAAATATTATTTGTGTTTTAGAAAATTATACTAACATATTTAATTTGTAAATGTACTTATTTTGGTATTTTTAATATACTTGTAGACTGTGAACAAAATCAAGATCGAATTAGCAATCGAGGAAAAGAACGGGACCAAAGTTGAACTTAGTGAGGTTAGTTGAATATTGACCAAGTATAAAGTGTCAAGGTGAGTGCATTTTTATGTCTGGAAAATATTATGTTTGATTTGAAAGACTTGTGATAATTCTGGTACAATTATATGCTTGAAGATTATATTTATTTTGATATTTGACATATTGAGAATTATCAAAGGTAGAACTATGATGCATTTGATCACTAGATATATCAGGTATGTATGCTTATGTTATATTTAGGGTATGAACTGCCCAGTATTTAATTATATTGCCATGGATGAATCGAATATGGAATTGGAAAGTATGCCCAAAATAAGTAATTGAGGTATAGAGTATAGTTGGCATGCCATAGAGTCCCAGTGGTTTAGCACTTCGGTGCGGTTTATTAACACTTAGGAGTGGTTCTTTAGCACTTATGTGCGGTCTCTTAACACCGATGCGGTTTATTAGCACTTTGATGCAGTTTTGACTCGTGTACTCAAGTCCTCAAACTATGTTGGGCAATAATTTATTTTATAATATATGGTTGATAAATTAGAAAGTAGGTGAACTCTCGGATAATGGCAAGGATATTAATAGGATTTATGAATTCGGATTATATTATGTTAATATTTCATTAACATAGGGGAAATAAAGGAATAGTGATCAAATGCATGTTTATTTTATTATTGTTATAATTCAAGCATGTTGATTTATGTTAAATAATTATAATGCCTCACTAAGTATATACTTAGCGTGTGATGATTTTCACGTGTAGGTAGTAATCCCGGGCAGGAGTAAGGAGTATCAGCATCATCGTCCAGGGAGATAATAGTCATATCGGTAATATACATCTTTGATGTACTTTGTTTATATCTAGTTGGCATGTATAAAATAATAGTAGCTCACTTTAACTGGTCTAGGTATGGTTTGTAATATTAATATCTAGACGAGTGGTTACTTTATAATGTGGACTATACTAGTTTAAAGAAATTACTAGTAATGGTAATCGGGTAAAGTTATAAATTTGATTTTTAGAGTAATCAAGATGATTTTTAATTTAGGCAGTTTTTAGATAGTTTTCTTGATTAAGATGTGTAGTTACAAACTGCCAAGTTGCTGCCTGAAAAAGGAACATATTTGACAAGTTAAAAATTAGTAATTGGTTATACGCGATAAATTGAAAATTTTGAAAATTGTTGTTTTTGATTAAATAGAGTAGTATAAAATAAAGTTAAATATTAGGTGACATTCCTTACTAGTATTAAGAATTAAGTACTGATTAGGGTGTTACATTTATTGGTATAAGAGCCAGGTTTAGGCGGTTCTCGATAGTAAATGAGTCTCTGTAGAAAGTCAGAGTTATATACATGTCACTAGGATATCTTAAATTACTGATATTGAATAGGTTTATGATGATGACTGATATTGGGTAGATTACTCCTTACTTATTTAAGATAATCGTGACATGAATAGATGTCGGATTATCAGGAATCACGATAGGCTATTGAGCAGGATGTGCCTGCTCAAAGCGGAAGTAATGAGGTGAATCAGAATCCACCTTAGGTTCAGCAAAATTTAGAGCAACTGGCTCAGCAGAATGTAGAGGAACAGGCTCGGGAACAAAGAAATATGCCAGTGCAAGACCAAGGCTTATTTCTGCAATCCTTGGACGCAATCATAAATCGGCGAGCACCAGCATCAATCTCTAAGGAGTTAAGGAAAATCGGAGCACTAGAATTCTGAGGTGATACTGATGCAAACCCGCTGGATGCTGATTATTGGTTAAATGATGTCAAGATCATGTTAAGCAGAATCCCTTGTGATAATCAAGGAAAATTGGAAAGAGTAGTATCCCTTCTGATGGGACAAGCCAGTGTATGGTGGAATGTGATAACTGCACAAGTACCTCCGAAGCGAGTTACTTGGGAATTCTTCCTTCAAGAATTCAAAGAAAAGTTTATTGGAGACGTATTTGTTGAAGATATGAGACAACAATTTTTGCAGCTAAAATATCATGGCAAATCGGTTTATGAATACGAATGTGAATCCAATAGATTAAGCCGGTTTGCAACAGAGCTCATTCCAACAGAAAAGTCTAGAATTGATAGATTTATTGCTGGTTTGGATTCACAATATAAGAGGATATTGGTTTCCCATAATTTCACTACTTTTCAAGAAATGATGAACCAAGCCAAGGCTATAGAAAGAGCGGACCTCGACGAGAAGGCAGAAAAGTAGAGTCAGACCGGGAAAAGGTCTGGAGGTTCATTTGCTGCATCATCATTTAAATGCTGCAAAGGAATGTCACAGCAGCATCCTGTAGCATCAACCTCTTTAGTTAAAAAGGGGTATGTAAGGGGAAAATCGAAGCAGTTTCAGATGAATATTGCGGGTACTCGAGGTTCTAAATTCACCCGATTACAGAATGTGAGCATTGTGGCAAGAGGCATCCTGGTCAATGCTGGTTGATCGGGGCATGTTTCCATTGTGGACAAGCTGGGCACTTCAAGAAAAATTGTTCGAAGCTTCATCCGCATCAGTTTGCTGCAATGCCTCATAGGGGCAAGGGAAACAAAGGTGGAAAATCGGGAACATCAACATCAACACCCAATCAAGAAAGTAGAGCTACAGCTCGAGTATACAACATCAAAACTGTTGAGGATAGAAATGTTGTAGAGATTGTTGCAGGTATGATCGAACTCTTTGGCAGACCTATTTTTACCTTGATTGATCCAGGCTCTACTCATTCATACATTAGTTCCAAAGTAATCTTGAAAGAAACATCCTAGTAGAACTAATTTTGAGTGAGATAGTTGCCATCAACCCAATAGGACAAGTGCCGAGTGAATAGAATATGTAGAAAATGTCCTTTAAAAATTCAAGCAGTAGAATTTCTGTTGATCTTATAGAATTGCCTTTCCAAGAATTTGAAATTATTCTTGAATGGATTGGCTATCGCATATGATGCTACTGATTGAATGCCGATTAAAAAGAGTAGACTTAAAAGGACTAGAGGGTTCGAAAATAGTATTTGTGGGAGAAAGACAAAATTATTTAAACCGTGAGATTATAGCTGTAGTTGCTGTTAAGTTGTTATTATTTGAATATGAAGCTTATTTAACTCATGTGTTAAGTGCTCCGGAGACAAAGATAGATATGAAAAACATACCCACGGTGCAGGAATTTCCAAATGTCTTCCCAGATGAATTACTAGGTCTACCCCCTAATCAAGAGGTAGAATTTGGTATTGATGTGCTTCCTGGAACAACACCAATATCAATAGCACCTTATAGGATGGCTCCTACTGAGCTTAGAGAGTTAAAAGTTCAGTTGAAAGAATTATCAAACCGAGGTTTTATACGGCCTAGTATATCACCTTGGGGAGCTCCAGTCTTGTTTGTAAAGAAGAAAGATAGATCAATGAGACTATGTGTGGATTATCGTCAACTTAATAAAGTGACAATAAAGAATAAATATCCTTTACCGAGGATTGACGATCTTTTTGATCAACTTAAGGGAGCAATGGTATTCTCTAAGATTGATATTTGATCAGGGTACCATCAATTAAAAATCAAGGAAGCGGATATACCGAAGACAACTTTTAGAACTAGATATGGGCATTACGAGTTTGTAGTAATGCCATTCGGACTTACAAATGCACCAGTGACATTTATGGATTTAATGAATCGAATCTTCCAGCCGTATTTGGATCAATTCGAGGTAGTATTTATTGATGACATATTGGTTTACTCTAAAACCAAGGAGGAACAGATACTCATCTTGAGTTGTTCTCGGATCTTAGGAGAAAAGAAGTTGTATACAAATTTGTCAAAGTGTGAATTTCAGTTATAGTTTCGCCAAAAAAATTCTAGTTGATCCTAAGAAGGTTCAAGCAATCCTTGAATGGAAAGTTCTAAGAATATCTCCAAGTGAGAAGCTTTTTGGGATTAGTGGTTACTATCGACGGTTTGTGAAAGATTTTTCAATGATTGCCTTTTCGATAACCAAGTCTGTTAAGAAAAGATGTACTGTTCATTTGGACGGAAAAATGTCAAGAAAGATTTGATTAATTAAAGAAGGTTCTGATAGAAGGTCCTGTTTTAGTGCAACCAGAACCTGGAAAAGAATTTGTAATATATAGCGATGCCTCCCATAATGGTTTGGGATGTGTGCTGATGTAAGAAGGAAAAGTGGTAGCTTATGCTTCCCGACAACTCAAAACTCATGAGAGAAACTATCCCACTCATGATTTAGAGTTGCCTGCAGTGGTGTTTGCTCTAAAAATTTGGCGACACTACTTGTATGGTGAAAAATGCTATATTTTCACTGATCATAAAAGTATGAAGTACTTGTTATCCCAAAAGGAGCTCAATTTGAGGCAGAGAAGATGGATAGAATTAATCAAGGATTATGATGTAATTATTGATTATCATCTGGGAAAGGCTAATGTGGTAGCAGATCTTAGCCGAAAAACATTTTCTGCATTAAGAGCCCTGAATGCCCAGTTGAAAATGCACGAAAATGGTGCATTAGTGGCGGAATTTCAAATCAAGCCAACTTTTATAGAGAGAATTAAAGAATTACAAGCCAAAGATGAAGGGTGCTTGGCAAGAATAAAAAAAAATAGAAGGTGGTGAATTTAAGGACTTTGAAGTAAAGTCTAATGGGTGCTTATATTATAAAGAATGTTTATACGTTCCTGAGTATGATGACCTGAAGAAAGAAATACTTTCCGAAGCCCATTACAGCCCTTTAACAATGCATCCATGTGGTAACAAAATGTATTAAGATGTGAAAAGTAGTTTTTGGTGGTCTGGCATGAAGCAAACCATCACAGAATTTGTTGCCAAGTGTTTAACTTGTCAACAAATAAAAGTAGAACATCAAGTACCATCCTGATTACTTCAACCAATTTCTATTCCACAGTGGAAATGGGAAAGAGTTACTATGGATTTTGTAACGGGCTTGCCATAGACACCAAGTAAAAAGGATGCAATCTGGGTGATCGTAGATCGATTGACTAAATCGCACACTTCATACCAGTTCGCATAGATTATTCCTTGAACAAGCTGGCAGAATTATATATCAAGGAGATTGTTAGATTGCATGGTGTTCCTATGTCTATTATATCGGATAGGGATCCAAGGTTCACTTTAAGATTTTGGAGTGCTTTACACGAGGCATTGGGAACTAAATTACATTTTAGTACTGCTTTTCATCCCCAAACGGACGGGCAGTCAGAGAGAACTATCCAAATATTGGAAGATATGCGTAGAGCGTGTGTAATAAATTTTGTGGGTTCTTGGGAAAAGTATCTCCCATTGGCAGAATTCGCATATAACAATTGTTATCAATCAAGCATAAAATGGCTCCTTATGAAGCATTATATAGGATGAAATGTAGAACGCCATTAAATTGGTTCGAGCTTGAGGATTGAAAGGTTATTGGACCGGATCTTGTTCAAAAGGTGAAAGATAAGGTAAAAATCATTCAAGATAATCTCAAAGCTGCCTCCGACAGACAAAAGTCTTATTCAGATCGTAAAAGAAAAGATATTGAATTTGAAGTCAGAGATAAGGTATTTTTAAAAGTATCACCCTGGAAAAAAGTGTTACGCTTTGGGCGAAAAGGCAAACTTAGTCCAAGATTTATTGGTACTTATGAGATTCTAAAAAGGGTTGGTACAGTGGCATAACTGTTAGCATTGCCACCCAAGATGAGTAAGATCCATGATGTTTTTCATGTATCCATGCTGAGGAAGTATCGATCAGATCCTTCGTATGTCATTACACCTGAAGAAATTGAGATTCAACAAGATCTGACATACGAGGAAGAACCTGTGAAGATATTAGCTCATAGAGAAAAACAACTAAGAAATAAAAAGATTCCTCTAGTTAAAGTTTGATGGAGAAATCATAAAGTAGAGGAAGCTACTTGGGAACCCAAAGAATCAATGAAAAAGCAGTATCCGCATCTTTTACAATCTAGTACTTAGGAAAATTCGAGGACAAATTTTCTTAAGGGGGAGAATTGTTATACCTCAAAATTTTTGTTAGTGACCAAAATGAAAACTTGAAAAGTTTGGTGACCAAAATGTAAAATTTGAAAAGTTTGGTGCCAAAGTGTAAATTTCAAAAAGTTCAGGGACTAAGCTGTACTTTTCAAAAGTTATGTAAGTTAGTCCCGTAAATGAATAGTTTACCCCCAAGAGTGGCATTTTCGTGTTACCCAGATTTTTGATACAGAGTTTGTATTAAGAGCTATAAAGCTTTAAAGTTTGAGAAAATTCCGGATAATCGGATTTAATCGAATAAATGAGAAATCTTTTATGAGATATTTTAGAAGATATTTTATTAAAATAAGGAAAGGGTAAAAAGGTCATTTCCATGTCTTATTTTAATGAAAATTAATATGGACCATTGGATTAAAGATTACTTTTCCATGTGTAATCTTAGCCATTAGATGAAAAATGGCAAGATGGTAATTTTTGAAGATGGCAAGGGCAAAGTTGGTAATCAATAACTCCTTGGATTGTTTTGGGCCCTTGGATTGGTAGGTAGACATGTGGCTTAATATGGAGCTTTGGATTACAAGGGTAAAAAGGTCATTAGACTTTAAAATGAATTTTAAATTCATTTTAATATATTAAGTACAAGTGGCTAAATAGGAAAGAAAATAAATTTCAAGATATCATCTCCCCCATTTTCAGCCAAGTTTCGAAAGCTTCATAAGGTAAGGGAAATTTTTTTAATTCAATTTTCAAGCTTATTTCTTTGGATTTTTGATGAAGGCATGAAACATGAAATTAATCTACATGAAATTCTCTATCTTTTGGTACCATTTGTTCATGCTTTCCTTGCTTAAAACCTTAGTTTTGAGGAATTGATGGATGAAGGAGATGTTGATTTAGGATGAACTAGGGTTAGTTTTTGATGGATATGATGTTGTAGAATCATATTAAAGCTTGTGTGATGGTTGAAACTACATGGAAATAGTTAAACCCTAAATTGTTCAAAGTTAGGGTTTTGGTAGAAAAGTTGAATTTAGATTGACTTTGTTATGTGAATGATTCTGAAAGCTTGGAAATGATGTTTAAGTGTTAAGTGGACCAATTTAGAAACTTGGAAAGTTACAAGGATGATTTCAACAATTTGTAAGAATTAAGGGAAATTATGAAAAAAATTCCATAAATTTGGAAATGTTGAAATTATGATTTTACAAGCTTTAAAATGTCATTTGGGATATTTTGGAAGTTTGTAAAACTATAAGGACCAATTCGGAAATTTTGAAAAGATTAGGGACCATTTTGACATTTTGGAAGAATTCAAGGACTAAAGTGAAAAATTATTTTTATGGAAGAATTATGCTGGAATAAATGTTAGAATGAGTTATAATTCATTCTTTGGGTAAATGTTTGAAGAAATATAAAGTATTGAGGATGAAATGACTTATGTTATGAAACTAATATTTGGAAAATATTAGGGTGTTTTTAGGAAAATTATTCCTATGTTATTTATGTGTTAGTAAGATACTAACACATATTTTGGAATTTACTTATGGTATTTTTAATATACTTGTAGACTGTGAACAAAATCAAGATCGAATTAGCAATTGAGGAAAAGAACGGGACCAAAGTTGAACTTAGTGAGGCTAGTTGAATATTGACCAAGTATAAAGTGTCTCGGTGAGTGCATTTTTATGCATGGAAAATATTATGTTTGATTTGAAAGACTTGTGATAATTCTGGTATAATTATATGCTTGAAGATTATATTTATTTTGATATTTGACATATTTAGAATTGTCAAAGTAAAACTATGATGTATTTGATCACTAGATATATCAGGTATGTATGTTTATGTTATATTTAGGGTATGAACTGCCCAATATTTAATTATATTGCCATGGATGAATCGAATATGGAATTGGAAAGTATGCCCAAATAAGTAATTGAGGTATAGAGTATAGTTGGCATGCCATAGAGTCCAGTGGTTTAGCACTTCGGTGCGGTTTATTAACACTTAGGTGTGGTTCTTTAGCACTTATGTGTGGTCTCTTAACACTTCGATGCGGTTTATTAGCACTTTGATGCAGTTTTGACTCGTGTACTCAAGTCCTCAAACTATGTTGGGCAATAATTTATTTGATAATAAATGCTTGATAAATTAGAGAGTAAGTGAACTCTCGGATAATGGCAAGGATATTAATAGGATTTATGAATCCAGATTATATTATGCTAATATTTCATTAACATAAGGGAAATAAAGGAATAGTGATCAAATGCATGTTTATTTTATTATTGTTATAATTCAAGCATGTTGATTTATGTTAAATAATTATAATGCCTCACTAAGTATATACTTAGCGTGTGATGATTTTCACTCGTAGGTAGTAATCTTGGGCAGGAGTATCAACATCATCGTCTAGGTATATAATAGTCATATCTATAATATACATCTTTAATGTACTTTGTTTATCTCTAGTTGGCATGTATAAAATAATAGTACCTCACTTTAACTGGTCTAGGTATGGTTTGTAATGTTAATATCTAGACGAGTGGTTACTTTATAATGTGGACTATACTAGTTTAAAGAAATTACTAGTAATGGTATCGGGTATAGTTATAAATTTGATTTTTAGAGTAATCAAGATGATTTTTAATTTAGGCAGTTTTTAGAAAGTTTTCTTGATTAAAATGTGTAGTTACAAACTGCCAAGTTGCTGCCTGAAAAAGAAAAATATTTGACAAGTTAAAATTTAGTAATTGGTTATACGCGAAAAATTGAAATTTTTGAAAATTGATGTTTTTGATTAAATAAAGTAGTATAAAATAGGTTAAATATTAGGTGACATTCCTTACTAGTATTAAGAATAAGTATTGGTAAGGGTGTTACACAAATTCTAGGGACCGAAATTTAATTTTTATAAACTAAGAGGACTATCCCAAATTCAAAGTTACCAAACCTTAATTAATCAGGTTACATGCATTTCAGTTAAATTTCAACTTAAAATAATCATCCAAACTCATTTAACTGCATGATCATGAAACAAGGACTAAACTGCAAAGATTTCAAACTCCAGCAAAACATAATACCGGAAATTACTAACTAGGTACCGATACTCCCCTTGCCCTTATCGATAATGGTATATTTTGTAAAGGATATCGGTATGATCCTCAGATGTTTCGATACCAGTAGTCCAATTCCGAAATAGGGAATTTTAGTAGCAAAAGGGCGTATCGATATGATTGCCTGTGTACCGATACCAGTTTAATTTCTGAGGGGCGTACCGATACGGTTACCAGGCGTACCGATACCCCTGTTCAATTTTGCACAATTTTGAGCCGTGACAGAGCCTGTGTACCAATCCTTGAGCACCCATACTGGTATGACCTAGTCTGTAATGACCTCTTGGTCCAACATATGACACTTTGCCTCATCTAACTTGCTTCCAACATCAACAAACACCATATGACATTTCAAACAACATTTCCACAACCAAATAAGCATTCTAGAAGATCATTCAAACCCAATCAAAGTTCTTATAGGCAATATCTCTACCCAAGCATGCAATTCATATCCCAACCCCTCAAAACAAGTAATATAACCTCATACATGTCAAGAATACCAAACGAAACATGTTCAAAATAGGGAGTAACCAAAACAACCCTCCCAATTATAACTTGGCCATATTTCCCTTTTATTACTACGTAGCATTTATGAAACCGTGCTTGAAATAGCTTCACCCTTGGATTGCTTCTTGCTTGCTCGCTGTCCGAAATGCTTACTTTTCTGCATTAATGAGAAAGAAGAGGGTAAGCTTATAAAGCTTAGTGAGGGATTGTCAAAAATAGTCATCAGTGCATTTAAAACCATTTGTTTTCAGCAAGTATTAAATCTCATGCCAAAACATCTCATGCTTCTATTGTCTTTCCAAAATATGCATATTTAAACATTTTGCCATGGATTTCTAGCATAAACCCCAATTTAAGCTTTCTCATGATAAAACAACAAAATAGCAAGCTTAAAGAGCATTACATGTATAAACCAAATTATACAAAACATAATCCATTACTCATGATACATTAATTCATATATTGGCATTCAAGTGACCCAAAACCAATTTTTTCTATTTGTAAAAACACATCGGATACACGGATTTTCCAAGTGGTTCCTTCGACCACTTCACATACATCCTTAAACCGGAGCAAATAGTACTACTACCCCTCAACGATTATGATGTATAAATCCACCAGCGGGAGAATTGGTACACTCTTGATCCCTCGACTGCTACGATTCTCATGGTGGAGCATGGCACACTCTTGACCCCTCGACACACATGAGGCGACTTATTATAGTGTACTTTAAACCCTATAGCATGCCAACTATATCCGAAAATATTTAATCATTGCCAATTGCCAATATATTCTATTAAAGCATATTACCTCACAGTTTTACATGTGCATCAAACCAAACCATCTTTAATGCACTAAACCATGGGTCTCTCATTTTCAAAATCCTTTTCGTAGATCATTTTCCCATCTCATATAACATAAACATATGAACATTTATATTATATTTCATTTCAAAATATGCATATAATAGTAGGTAATCCAAATCATTAACACTTGCATGAGATTGTATTTTGTAAAACCGAAAACGAGAGTGAGAACATCCAATACTTACTTACGAGCTTAGAAAAGTATTTCAAACTTAATTTAAACTCCCCAAAATCACCTTTAAACCTTTAATAAGCTATAAACCACGTTTCCACTCACCAACAACACAAAGCTCCACTTGCTGATGCGAAATCAAGCTTTCAAAGCCTCCAAAAACTCTCCAATTGCTATAGGATATGTCTCCCATATTTTACCCACACAAAAATAGAGGATTAATGCATTACTATGCATCTCTAATCCCAGCAACATCTACTCTTAACTTCACCGCACTAAAAACCATCAATCGCCTTCTAAGAACAACAAAAAAACCACTGAACCCAATCTAAACAAATCCTAGCCATAACCTAACGATTTTAACATCTGAATCACATCAATCAACATATAAAAACATAAATTTAACAACCTTATACCTCCAGCAACCTTTTAACACCAAGAACACTTCAAAATCTAACTATTTACAACCTAGAAAAATAGCAATTCACTTAGTTTCGGGATTCCTTTTATTAATCTCTTCTCCTAACATGAAAACATATCTTACATGTGATCTATATCAATTAGAATCAACACAAATCAGATATATTATCAAGATCGACCAAATTTCTTAACAAACTCAATTAAAACCTTTTTAGTCATGATTTATTCACAAACACATAACAAAATCAATTGTAAAGGATCAAGAACTTGAGAATTTTAGTAAATAACCTTTAATTAGAGGAGAGAAACAAAAATCACCTCTAATTGTTGACTTCTCCCTTAATTGGCAAGATTTGAGTGAAATATCAAAGAAAACAAATATGATTTGATGTAGAAATCAAATGAATCAATTAAGAAATCAAAAAGAGATGATTCTTGGGCATTTTAGAGTAAAATTGGTAGTTTGGCTACTGAGAAAGTTGAGAGCAAAAGTAGTTACCTAAGAAAATGAATTTAGTTAATAGAAATCCTTTTAATTAAACCTATTTTTTATTTAATAGCCCTTTTAAAATCATTTAAAAATAGCCTAAATTAAGGAAAAAGTCTGACTAAAAACTTTGGCAAATTAGCTCCTTAAAGATTCTAAGTTTTGACCCTTTTACAATTTAGACCAAAACAGTTTTGAAAACTTTATATTTTAGTCACCAGGCCAAAATGTCCCTAAATCTGATTTTCTTTCCTTAAATTGAGTTTCCCAAAAACCCTTAATATATTAATTAAACATTTTCTAATATTTTTCAATATTTTATTTTAGCTAGAAACAATTTATTTTGAATTGATTCCCAAAACTAACTCGAATCGCCTAATATGGTTCCTCTAAACCATCTAATATAGCTAGCTACCAACAAGGACCAAATTATGGGTGTTACAAGCACCCTAATTAACTCCCATAAGAGGTAAGATTAAGTTAAGAGGTTAAAGGATATGTTTTAGGGGCTTGAGAAGTAATTTCCCGAGCCTTGCAAGCCAGTTCTAGGCTTTAGTATCGTTACATGGGGAGCCCGTTGTTGACTGACTAATGCTTGGCAAATGTTTGATTATTTAATGTAATACTGGCAGTAAATAATGCCAAGAATAGGTCTTTTTGTGTGTAAGTATGCACAATCAGCAAGTAATACAATAAGTTAAGTATTGTATCCATAGGGATTGTCCAGGAATTCAATGCCACGACAGTTACTTGTGAAATAGAACAAATGAAATAGCAATTGATTCAGATTTCAATTTAAGAGATTGATTAAAAGAAAATAAAGTAGGAAATTTAGAGAGATTGGCAAACAAATGTGTCAAGATGATTGATTGGCGTTAGCACGTGATGTTTTGATTTCACGCTGGCGATGACAGCAATTAAGAATGTTCAACCTTAGTTTTATTGTCGAGCAGATTTTCAAATAATTACTTTTAACACCTCTACGTCTGTAGTGATGTTTTCAAATAATAAATTGGCAAGGTTTTAATCTTTACTCCTAAGGGGTAGATTCACTTCCGAAGTAAGCTTATCTACTTGAACATCTTTTGTCGAAGCTTTTCTCTTTAGTATTTGGCAATTAATCATTATCTCCTAAATTTGTTAAGATATTAGGGGATAATGAGCATTAAATGCCAACTTTCTTATGGCATAAAATATGAAGAAAGTAAGCATAAGCAAAATAGACAAAAATGCCAAGACATTCAATTACTAAAAACCTAAAGCCAAACGTTCATCGCAAACACACCAAGCCAACCTAAAAGATTAGTTCATGGCTGGGGAATATTGTTTTTAAACATCACCATCATAACAGAAAATAAAACTAAGAGAAATGGACTAAAGAAGGAGATCCATCGATGCAACCTGATAGCTCTTTAAAGAGCATGTATTTTTCCTTGATTTATAGGTCTAATTATCCCCGCATTGATGTTCATTGCATCCATTTATGCATTTTCATGTCTATTTCTGCAGTTTTTCTAACTTAGTTCATGTGGCTCATGTTTTGTATATTTTTGCCTATTTTTGCCTTGTTGTCGCTGCAATACTAATGTCCCTGCAGAGGAAGCTTTCGCCACTGTAGTCATGTAACACCCTCAAAATTTAAATTAAAAACCCTAACCCTAATTAAGAAATTCCCAATTCAAAACCCTAGATTTGGGAATTTGAAACCTAAACCTTAATTTTTAAATTTGGGAATTCCTGGGCTTAATTCAGAATTTAGTGACCAAAATATGAAAAAACTAGAACTTTCGTGGTCGGTCTGTAACGCAAGTAAGAGTAGGGACCCTTGCTTTGTAATGTACCCATTCCGCATGGGTATATAAATCCCATTATAAACCCTAGGTCTTTTGGATATCCCATTTTTTTGGCAGCCACTCATCTCTCTCTCTCTCGAAACCCCTAGTTTTCCCCACGCCCTTGTATTCTTCAATCTAGCTTCGGCGAAAAGGCCATCGCCGTCCATTGTCTTCCCCGCATCACTCATCGTGCTTCTTGTGTCCTCGCGAACCAAGCCCAACCACCCACACTCCCTTACCGTCCGTGGTTGTTGGCTAATCAAAGGAAAACCTTCAGGTTTTCTTGTGCCACCGCGGGCTTCACCACCATTTTTTCCCCTTCGTGTGTGTTGGGTAAGCAACAGTTTGTTTCTTTCTTTTGTGTTGAGATATGGTTTTGGCTGGGGTTAAAATCCTTGATTTTTGGGTTGTGATTTTATTTGTACCATCTGTTTCACTGTCATGTCACCACTGCGTTGTTATGTCGTGCCGCCGTGCTCGGCTAGATCTACAGCCACTGATGAGGGTTTCCAACCCTACCTGTAGATTGCAAAGAAAAGGGTTTGGGGCTGTAGTGTTATTTGGTTTAAACCCGAAACAGAGAAGCCTTCGGTCATGGGCTATGTGTGTATGAGATGTGGGCTTTGGGTTGGCCAAATGGTGAGGCTCGTGAGAGTGTGAGACCAAGGAGAGCCCAGGTCCGATTGAGCCAGTGTAACCCGATCATGTGTGAACCGGAGTGAGCTGAACCAGACAGTTGACCTGAACTGAGACCCATTGATGACTCGACCCGTTAATCGACCTGACCTGTTGACTGACCTAACTTGTTGATCGACCCAACCCGTTGACCGACCTGACCTGTTGACCGACTGACCCGTTGATTGACCTGAACCGTTGACCGACCCAACCCATTGACCTATAATGATGTTAGCGTTGACTTGTGGTGATGTCAGCGTTGATTGGACCAGTGACGTTAGTGTTGACGTTGACTAGTCAAAGTTAACGTTAATTATTGACTTTTTTAGTTAAGTTTGAATTAACATTTTTCGACGTTCTGAGTTTGAATTTGTAGTTTGTTTTGTCTAATTCAAACCCGAAATGCCAGTTTTGCTAATTGCAATTTATTTTGTACATAATAAAATTTTGGGAATTTAAGAATGAGGTTTGATATGGTTTAATTATATGTTTCAGACGAATTTGATTTCGAGGATGACGTTTTACCTCCTCCTACTCCTATACAGCCTGCTCCAACAACCTATGCGAGAGATTCACGTGAGTTATCTAGCATAGTTTCAGTTAGGTGGCATAATGTTATTTATATTAGAATGTGAATTAACTTAGAACTTTACTTCGTAGGTTCTAACTCAGCTAGACCTAGAGCTAGTTCAGTCCGTGGGAGGCGTCATCATCGACGTTAGAGCTTTGGTCGCTAGAGGTGTGTTCTCTTTATGTGCTATATAATCTGTGAAATGTTTTACAACTTGCCTGACTACTTTTCTGTGTTGCGATTTTAATGAGAATTGAGATGCCATGCATACTGTGTTTTTATCAGATTATCAAAACTTCAGAACTGTGTTCCTCGTATTTAGTACAATACAACTATGATGAGATTGTGATTTACAAATATTATATTTTCATGCATGGGATGGGTTTGTACGGGGGAAGAAGTGGTTTGACCATACTGTGACTAGAGAAATAAGGGTGTGGAGTTTAGAGGAACTACCTCCACTGTGACCGGTTGGCTTTGCCACCACTGTGATTGGAGTTAGTAGCTGGGTAGTGTGATTTATTCTAGTAACATTTCATGCACTGTGTTTTAATATGACTTATTTTTCCTTGAGATATTTTTGTGAAACTGAGTTTGTGATTGCTTGCACTTTAGAGACACTATGGGCTTAATAGCTCACTCCCCTATAGTTTATCTTTCAGATACTTGGCTCTAGGCGACTTGGTACTCGGATGACCTCTTACATTTTTAGATTTATTGTTTCTTCAATACGGACTTGTTTAATTTCAAATTATTATCATCGTTACTTTTTTATCAAGTTTGGATGTAATTGGGACTAGAGATTGTTTTGGGATTTGAGGATGATTTCATAATGCATGCATTTACTTTTTTCTGAATATTTTATTATATTATTGGTATGCAACACTATGATGGATTTTAGTAAACTTTTGAAGTTTCTTTTCATAGAAAAGTTTCATGCTTATAATCAATGTTTGGTTACTTGAGGAGAAAGTTACGAATGTGACTTCCTAAATTGGGTCTTTCTTTTTGGGCCGGGTTTAGGGGGTTACATTTAGTGGTATTAGAGCTAAGTTCAACCCTCGGACTGTAAGGCTCACAATAATCTTTTTCAGAATTGTTTTTAAAATTTTATTCATGCATTAAATGTTTTGGGTACATGGGATGTTTTCTAACGGCTTATTATTAAATATTATTTTAATGGTTTTGAATTTGAGGCTCCGTACCAATTGTAATATCTAGGTTATTATTCTTGTAGATAGTAACTATGCCACCTCATAGGAGTGTTAGACTTGCTTCGAATAGAGGTCGAGGCCGAGGTCGTACAACTGCTGCCGCTAGTGAACCTTCACTTGTTGTTGACCATACGGCTGATCAAGAAGATACAGAATTCGGGAGAAACCTAGCCACTAGAGTGGCAATAGACTGTGAGTCAATAGTCTGGTGATAGAGATACACATGTTCAACAACCTTATGGTAATGACTTGCTGGATTTAGATGACAGTGAGACTGTGGAGCTGGATAGTGCTACTGTTAATCGAAAGCTCTTGTGTTATTTTTGTGATTAGTCAGAGTGTTCGAGAAAGCCTATCTTTACAGTATTTCTAAGTGCCGAAATGAGGATATTTGCGGGTGTATCTGATGAACACCCATTTGATGCTGAGTTATGGATGAAGGATCTTGAGAGGCTCTTTGAGGAGATGGAATATCCTGCTAGCAAAAAGTTGAGAGCTGATGTTTCACTACTGCATGGTGAAGCATAATATTGGTTGAAGGCTGAACAAAGATTGATGCTAGCTGATCAGATATCATGTGAGACCTTTCGATAGGCATTCTAGAACCGTTATGTGGGTGAGTATGTGCATAGATTGGTAGACATGGAAAAAGATAGATGTCGGGTGTTTCTCAAAGGCTTGCGCTTTTCAATTCGTGAGATGGTGGCTCCGTTTACAGACAAGTTGTTCAATGATTTAGTTGACCAAGCCAAGACAGTGAAAAGAATAGAAACACTCTTGAAAAATCAGGCAACTTAGGAAAGAGATCGAGGCAAGAAACAATCGATTTCAATTGTTCAGTAGGGTTCAATTAGCTATACCGGTAAGAGGGCTAGAGAGGAACTGATCATCAGGGTAGCTAGAGAGTGGGACCAGCCATTTTGACAGTTTCGAAAGGTAGTGTGGGTGGATCGACAGGTCCTCATTCTATGCCTTAGTGTACTTATTGTGAGAAATGGCATGGTGAGGGAGTGTAGAAAGAAGAATGAAGCTTGTTTCAGATGTGGCTCTCTTGATCTTTTCCTTAATGATTATCCGCGATCACGTACTGTTTCAGTCATGCAGAGTCAGACACATGCGTCAATTCGGGCACCTCCTAGAGGTAAAGAGCAGAGTAGGTTAGCTGCTTCTGGTACTGCTAGTAGAGGTATACCTTCTCAGGGTGATAGCTAAGCTAAATCTAAGGTTAGACGACCAGGCTTGGTTTGTGCAACTGGAGCTCGTGATACTTATGATGATTAGTTTGAGGACATAGCAGGTACCGTTATGATATTTTTAGTTCTTATTTTAATCTTAATAGACAAAGAATTTAAAATGAAGGAGTATGAGTGTGCATCTGTTAATTTTATGAGTTTATTGCTAAGTGTGAAATTTCAAGGACGAAATTTCTTTCAAGGGTGGGACAGTTGTAACACCCTAAAAATTTAAATTAAAAACCCTAGCCCTAATTAGGAAATTCCCAATTTGAAACCCCAGATTTGGGAATTAGAAACCTAAACCCTAATTTTTAAATTTGGGAATTCCCTGGCTTAATTCAGAATTTAGTGACCAAAATGTGAAAAAACTAGAATTTCTGTGGCCGTTCTGTAATGTGGGTAATAGTGGGGACCCTTGCTTTGTAATTTACCCATTTCGCATGGGTATATAAAGCCCATTATAAACCCTAAGGCATTTGGATATCTTATTTTTTCGGCAGCCACTCATCTTTCTTTCTCTCTCTCGAAACCCTTGATTTTCGCCCACGCCCTTGCATTTTGCGATCTAGCTCCGGAAAAGAGTCCATCGCCGTCTGTGGTTGTTGGATAATCGAAGGAAAAACTTTTAGGTTTTCTTGAGCCACTGCGAGCTCCGCCACCATTTTTTTTCTGTTCGTGTGTGTTGGGTAAGCAACGATATGTTTCGTTCTTTTGTGTTGAGATCTGGTTTTGGAAGGGGTTAAAATCTTTGATTTTTGGGTTGTGATTTTATTTGTGTTGTCTGTTTTGCCGTCGTGTCACCCCGCGTTGTTACGCTGTGCCGCCATGCTCGAATAGATCTGCCGCCGCCAATGAGGGTTTCCAACCTTAGCTATAGATTGCAAAGAAAAGGGTTTGGGACTGTAATGTTATTTGGTTTAAGCCCGAAACAGAGAAGCCTTCAGTCGTGGCCTGTGTGTGTGTGAGATGTGGGCTTTGGGTTGGCCGGATGGTGAGGCCCGTGAGAGTGTGAGACCAAGAAGAGCCCAGGTCCGATTACGCCAGTGTAAACCGATCATGTGTGAACCAGACCAGTGAGCTGACCCGGACAGTTGACCCAGATCAAGAGAATTCTTTGCAGACCCATTGACCGATCTGACCTGACCCGTTGACCGGCCCGTTGACCTGTGATGATGTCAGCATTTACTTGTGGTGATGTCAGCGTTGATTGGACTAGTAACGTCAACGTTAGCTTTGACTGGTCAACATTGACAGTTGACCATTGACTTTTCTAGTCAATTTTGACTTGACATTTTTCAACATTCCGGGTATGAATTTGTAGTCTGTTTCATCTAATTCGAACCCGAAATGTCAATTTCGCTAATTGCAATTTATTTTGTACTTAATAAAATTATATGTTTCAAACGACATCGATTCCGAGGACGACGTTTTACCTCCTCAGTACATCCTGCTCCAACAACCTCTGCGAGAGATTCACGTGAGTTATCTAGCATTGTTTCAGTTAAGTGGTATAGTGTTATTTATATTAGAATGTGAATTAATTTAGAACTTTTCTTTTAGTAGGTTCTAACTCAGTTAGACCTAGAGCTAGTTTAGACCGTGGGAGGCGTAATCATCGATGTTAGAGCTTTAGCCGCAAGAGTTGTGTTTTTTTTCTGTGCTATATAATCTGTGAAATGTTTTACAACTTGCCTAACTACTTTCCTGTGTTACGATTTCAATGAGATTTGAGATTCCATGCATACTGTGTTAAACCGTGTTTTTATGAGATTATCATAACTTAGAACTGTGTTCCTCGTATTTAGTACGATACAACTGTGATGAGATTATGATTTACAAATATTATATTTTCATGCATGGGATGGGTTTATACGGAGGAAGAAGTGGTTTGACCACACTGTTACTGGAGAAATAAGGGTAAGGAGTTTAGGGGAACTACCTCCAATGTGACAGGCTGGCTTTGCCACCACTGTGGTTGGAATTAGTAGCTGGGTAGTGTGATTTATTCTAGTAACATCTCATGTACTGTGTTTTAATATGACTTATTTTTCCTTGAGATATTTTTGTGAAACTGAGTTTGTGATTGCTTGCACTTTAGAGACACTCTGGGCTTAATAGCTCACTCCCCTATAGTTTGTCTTTTAGATACTTGGCTCTAGGCGACTTGGTACTCGGAAGACCTCTTGCGTTTTCAGATGTATTGTTTCTTCAGTACGAGCTTGTTTAATTTTAAATTATTATTATTATCATTACTTTTTATCGAGTTTGGATGTAATTGGGACTAGAGACTATTTTGGGATTTGAGGATGATTTCAGAATGCATGCATTTACTTTTAATTTGAATATTTTATTATATTATTGGTATACAACACTATGATGGATTTTAATAAAATTTTGAAGTATCTTTTTATAGAAAAGTTTTATGCTTATAATCAATGTTTGGTTACTTGAGGGAAAAGTTACGAATGTGACTTCCTAAATTGGGCCTTTCTTTTTGGGCCGGTTTTAGGGGGTTACAAGTTAATTCAACACTACATCTGCGAGCTATCCAGTCTACTAAAGGATAAGAACGAATATGTCAGTTGTCTAGTATGTTACAACAAATTTTGTACGACTCTGGGCACGCAAATAACCTATAGGACACGTGTCCTTCCTTGGGTGGCCTATAAAAGGACTAAGTTGAAGGAGAGAGAGAGAGTCACGCTATTCTCATTTTTCACGCTATCTTCAACCTCCGAGCTTTTATCCTCGAGAGCATCTTCAATCTTTTCTTTTAATTTGTGTTTCATTTAGCCAGCAAGGCGTTCCCGATGATGCCTTATGAATGCAATTGTTTCCCTATTCAATATAGGGTAGAGCTCACACATGGTTCAGAGGATTACTTGCAAAATTAAAAATCTTAATTCAATGAGTATATATATAAAACTATACTAAAAATTTAAAATTTAAAATCTTACCACACACGACACCATTTTGTTAAGATATTTATTTTGATATAACTCAATGAAAAATGTTTTTGGACTTATTCAAATATTGCAAAAATAATTCGAAGTCCAACAAACTTGAAAAATATGTTTCAAAGTTTTAAAACCTCAAAAATATGGTTTATTAATTATTTTATACTTATAAAATATTTTTGAGTTAATTAAAATATTTTTCAAGTGTTTAAAAATGGTTTTAAAGATTTTAAAACATGGAAACACTATTTAGTCACTGTTCACGATATTGTTCATACACGGGTATTGTTCATGGATAGTGCTGGGTTTGAAACCATTCTTTCCTGTATTGAAACTGGGCTGCTAGAAACTCAATTTTGAGCCTATAACGACTATATTTTGATAAGGTATCAAAACCTTTATAAAGGTTTCGAAACCATTGAGTGCAGGGGCTTAAATATGCTCAAAAATTCATTTCCCAACGGCTCCAATTCATCCTCAACGACTATAAATGGCTAGTAGCTCATTCCACACTATAAAAGAAGGGTTGGGACACTTGAAGAAGAAGAGGATGGACATCCAAGCTTAAAGATCAAGAGAGTAGAGTTCTTTATTGTTTATTTTGTAATCTCTTGTAATTTAGTCAAATCCTAGTGAGCCAAAATGTGTAAACACCCACCTAGAGAGGTAATTAGTTTACAATGTCAAGACCTCATTGTTAAGGGATAGGTTCTAGTTGATCCTTATAAACACTAGGGAGAGGGTTCTATGTTAGCCCGCGAAAAGATAGGGATGTAAGGCTACCCCTTGAATTTCATGAATTTTAAAAATTTATCATTTTTATTGAAATTCAATGACTTTCTTAAGTGTCAAAGTATTTTGAGCAAAAATTTAAAAATGGAATGCACTTATTAAGGGGGAGCCTTTGATTTAAAAAGAGTTATCTCACTCACATTTGTTATTTTATACTAACAATTGGTTTCAACTTTGCTTGAATTATTTTTGATATAACAAAAAGGGGGAGAGATATGTCTGAAATTTTAATTTCAAAAAGAAAAAGGGGGAGCTTTAATATTTTTCTAAAATATTCTCTTTTTCTAAAATTATTTTTCTAAGTGAGAGCTTTTCAAAAAAATTCAAGTGGTTTCGTTATATCTAAAAGGGGGAGATTGTTGAGATATTGATGTTGATATAACTCAATGAAAAATATTTTTGGACCTATTCAAATATTGCAAAAACAATTCAAAGTCCAGCAGACTTGAAAAGTATGTTTCAAAGTTTTAAAACCTCAAAAATATGGCTTATTAATTGTTTTATATTTATAAAATATTTTTGAGTTGATTAAAATATTTTTAAAGTGTTTAAAAATGGTTTTAAAGCTTTTAAAACATGAAAACACTATTCAGTCACTATTTGGTATTGTTCTCGACACTGTTCATACACGGGTATTGTTCGTGAATAGTATTGGTTTCGAAACCATTCTTTCCGGTATCAAAACTGGGCTGCCAGAAACTCAATTTTGAGACTATAACGATTGTATTTTGATAAGGTATCGAAACCTTTATAAAGGTTTCGAAACCATTGAGTGCAGGAGCTTAAATATACTCAAAAATTCATTTCCCAATAGCTCCAATTCATCCCCAACGACTATAAATGGCTAGTAGCTCATTCCACATTATAAAAGAAGGCTTGAGACACTTGAAGAAGGAGAGGGTGGACATTCAAGCTTAAAGATCAAGAGATTAGAGTTCTTTATTGTTTATTTTGTAATCTCTTGTAATTTAGTCAAATCCTAGTGAGCCAAAATGTGTAAACACCCGCCTAGAGAGGTAATTAGTTTACAACGTCAGGACCTCATGTTGAGGGATAGGTTTTAGTTGATCCTTATAAAAACTAGGGAGAGAATTTTGTCTTAGCTCATTAAAAGGCAGGGATGTAAGGTTACCTCTTGAACCCGTAAAAAAGGAAGAATTCATTGTTAGTGAATCGAGAAATCATTACTGTAGATGCTAAGGTAGTGGATGTAGACCCTGGTTAGAAGGTCGAACCACTCTAAAATCGATCGTGTCAAAATGTTCGTCTTTTTTCAATTTTTGTTTTCCCAATTTCAAAGGAAACCTTTACTCCCTTCATCGCCGCTAATTTCAGTTGAAGACATCGAGCCTTTCACATTTCATTTTCTCAATTTCTTTCTACAACCACCCTTTCCCACAATGGAAGAACCATGTATTTAAACCTATTTTCTCATTTTCTTGCAAACCATACATTCCATAGTAGAAGTTCCACTTAATGTACTTAACATCGTCGTAATTGGTTGTATGGTTTTAAACTTGAGGAAATGGATGAATAGTATCTTCGTGTGGTTATAGATTCTTAAGTTTCTGATTTAGAAGAAGAATCACTCCCAGTTTAATTGTTAATAATCTTGTATGTGCTCTATTTATATATTTACTTCAATATTTATTGATATTGTTTGTTCAGTAATGTTTTTGATTGTTCCTTAATGGATTTCTATTTGGTTTTTTGAATTTATTGGTTAATCTATTGACTTATAGTTTTATATGTTCTAGCTATTCTGTTTAACTTTGCAGGCTGCTCCTAATTCGGTGAACTGGGATGATGTTAGATCGGGTCTGTAATAGGTCGGGTCTGTTATTGGTCGGGCTTGTAACAGGTCGGGTCAAATCGGATCTCGAGTCGTTTCAAGTCAGGTTATATCAGATATTTGCCATGTTAATTTCTGGTTCGTGTTCATAGCAGGTTGGGTGCAGGTTGAGTTCGGTTATCACATTGTCGGGTTCAATTCAAGTTCGAGTCATTCTCATGTCGAGATCGGATCCAAAATCATCGGGTCCAACTTGGGTTCGGATTAACATCAGGTCGAATTCGGTTGGATTCAGGTCACCATCACCTCAGGTCACAACCAGTTCAGGCTCAGGTTGATTTCAGTCGGGTTTCCAAGTTGAGTCAGTTTTTTACTCCCCTAATATCAAGTAATAGTCTAAAAAAAGTTAACAAAACAATTTAACTTCATAAATATGCCACGTCATATTTTAGTTGGATAACGAAAATTTTTTAACGTCTGTCACGAAAAAACTTAATTCGAGTTACAGAATAAAACATTAGACATCAAATTGGCCCGAAATAAATGTTAAGCAACAAACTGAAAAAGGTATAATTGGAGGACGTTTATGACGTTTAAGCCTTTAGATTACTTAATGAAATATAAAAAAATGATTTTAATATTTAACACTCGCGCGGCCGCGCCAAAGAAGTAAAATGGCACGATGATGGACTAACTGCTCCTGAGTTCAGTTGTTACCAAATTCCGGTGAATGCATGTTTAAGTTTTATAAAATTCTTGGTTTATTTGTTAGTATAATAATCAAAGACAGGACCGACATAGAACTTTATGTTAGAGAGGGCGAGCTTATAAAATTGTATAGGGGCGGACTTATAAAATTTTAGGGGGCTGAAATAAATTTTCTTAAAAAAATTTCTTAAAAAAATTCTAAATCATATAGGAATTTTAAATTTTTAGGTCGCCCCCTCCAGCCCCTCTCTAAGTCCATACCTGATTAAAGAGTAAATTAAGTTATTAGTCAATGTTCAAAAAAAAAAATAGTCACTGAATTTTAGGAGTATTTTTTTCATGACTAGATTATAAATTTTTTAATTATAGTATTAAAATTTTCAAATTCATTTTTACTACCATTCAATCATTAAATCTGAAATAGTTTATTGTTGTGACATTTTTTTTACTGATGTGTGTTGTAGTAATGACTAAAAAATTATTTCTTATACATTTTCTCTAACCTGACTTTTCGTTTTTCCCCTTATATTCTTTACTAACGTTAAAGATTTTTTCTCTATTCCCAGCCACCACTGTAATCGTCATTCTTCAGAATTTTACGACCACTTAAAGATATTGACAAATTCGTTTCATTATTTTCTTCCATTTTATTAATTTAGATTTTTTATTTTAAAAAAAATACGAAATTCAACACAATCCCGTCTGTCACAACCCAGAATTAGGGCAATTTTTTTTGGCTTTTAGTTTAAGTTTTCTAAAACTTTAAGTTTAATTTGAGAATCTAACGAAATTTAGAGACGTTTGAGTAATTTTTCAGTTTCTCTTGTGTGCTAAAATAATAAAAGCTTAAGGGCTATTTTTGCCTTTATGGTATTTTGCATCAATTTAGTCCCTAAAGTAGTCGAATTGCATCACCGTTTAGGGTTTAAGAATACTTTTATGTTTTATAATCACTTTAGATTGATAAAAATTTCGATTAGAATTTAGGATTTAAGGTTTGAGATTTAGAAATTAGGGGTCAAATTGATGCGAAAATACCATATAAGCGAAATCGATAAATTGAGACTATTACAGAGATAAAAGTATCCCTTAAAGCCAAAAATAAATTTTGAACGAAGAGGTTGTGGGACTGGAACTCAAAAAGCTACACCCCTTGCTTATTTGCCTGCAATTTTACCACTCATTTTTTGACTATGCGATGCACTTAAATTCCTTTGCGCCTTTATTTTTGTTTGATTTTAACAAATATCATGTTATAATAATTTGAAACCCTTTCCGCTTTCATTTAGTTGAGTCATCTCTTCCCTTTCAAAATTCTCTATATGTTCTTCGTCAATCATCTCCATTTGATATCGTGTCGTCCTTTGTTTGACTTCCTAAGATAAGGAATTCAAATAGTGATAGCGGTATTGTCCGAAATCGATACTTTGAAAAATAATGGTTCTCCATGACCGTAATATATAAGTTATTGTCCGCCACTACAACAAAATATTACAACTAAAAATACAGCCGCAAACACAATTTAAATCCTTGCCTAAGATCACCAATCGCTCATCACTATGTTTCGAAACAAAAACCTCTTACACTACAAAAACTTTTTGGCAAACTATTTAACTAGTCTCCTGACTTTTTCAAAAAAAAAAAAAACTAGTCTCATGACAATAAGACGCTTTTGTTGAGTCTTCTGACTATTAAAAATTACAAAATAGTTATTGACTTAAAAAAATAACAAATTAGTCCGTTGTTAAAAATTTTAACGATGGAAGACGTGTCAGTTAATAAAATTGATATAATAACACACTTAATCATCAACTTTGACATTTATTTGAATTTGGTACCTAAATTATACCGAATTCTCAATTTCATACATAATGTTTTAAAATTCTCGATTTCATACACGAGGTATTTCGCCGTTAACGACTTACCCACTTCCGTTACAAAAGTTGACTTGACTCCTTGGACCAGTTAGAAAGTGACACGTGGCATTTTTTAATAAAAATATCCATTTACTTAATTAACGCATAATAACAAGGTTTGTCCTCAATGTTTCACTATTTTCAATTTCATCCTTAAATCTTTAAAAATCCATAAAAAATCAAATATTTATTTTTTAATATTTAAAAATAACTTTTCCCCTTATTTTTGCCCTCATTTCCTAATTTTTTTGCCTCTTCGATTAAATTAAAATTACCAACCTAATTGTTGAGCTCGAATGTGTCGATTGAAATGATAAGAGGAGGTGAATTGACTTATAAAAAATTTGTGGAGGCAACCAAAAAAGGTAAACAAATTTGCACAACGATTTTAGAGTGGTCCGACTTCTAAACCAAGTCTACATCCACTACCTTAGCTATCCACACTAAGGATTTCTCAAATCCACTAGATTTGCTTACCTTTAAGGACAATGTGTAACCTTGCAATCTTTACAAGGTTTATACCCCAAAATCTTGTATACACACTCTCCCTAAGAGTAGATACAAATTTAGCAAACAAAGAAAACCTCATAAGTTGAGTGTTTGCAAAAATAAGCTCTCACCCAAATGAACACTTGAGCAAATATTAAACAAAGAAAGCCTACAAGTGTTCTTTCAAAGAAAAATAGACTTTAAAGCTTAAATACCAGAATTCTTTTTGCTTGATTGCTGGAATGAGACGATCTTCAATCTCTTGGAGGTCATTTTTATGTCCTCTAATCAATTTCTAGCCGTTTCTAGTCATTGGAAAGGTTTGGAGACCTTGAGAAGACATAAAATGGTGCATTTAATGCTCACATGTACATGAGTTTTGATAGCTCTTTAAATAGAATGTATTTCCTCTAGATTTATAAATTTAAATTTTCCCACATTATTGTTTATTGCATCCATTGCTGTATTTTCATGTCTATTTTCTACATTTTGTCTAACTTGGTCTCAGTTGCTCTAACTTCACATATTTCTACCTATTTTGCCTTTGTAACTGTATTTCTAATGTCCCTATAGAGGAAGTTTCACCACTGCAGCCAGCTTGGCACTACATGTAACACCCTAAAATTGGGCCTAAATGTGGGTCAAATCGGGTAAGTGGTTCGGGAGAACCGGTTTAGGCAATTCGAATAGTTTCAGAAATTTTATTCTATAAACTTGATTTTGGGTAAAATAAAATATGGAAAAATACTAGAAATTACTTAATTAATATTTTAAGTAATTTGGGGAATTCAATTTGAGGTAATTAAGTCTGATTTTAAGGTAATTTGGTCTAGTGACTAAATTGAACGTTTTCAAAACTGTTTTTGGTGACTAAATCGAAAAAGGGGTCAAAACTTAGATTCTTTAAGGAGCTAATTGACCAATCTTTTTTAACATATTTCTCTCTTAATTTAGGCTATTTTAAAAGGTATTTTAAATGGTTTTATAATAAAATAAAAAGGGAATTTATTGAAAAGATTTTTAATTGCTAATTCACTTTCTTACGTAACTACTTTTCACTCAACCTTTTCCTCTCAACCTTCTCAGCAACCAAACTAGGATTTCTACTTTAAAAATTCTAGAAATCAATTCATATTGATTTCCCTTTTGATTTCTAATTGATTTATTTAAATCCTATTGCAAAATCTCTTTGGATTTCATCAAAGCTTGGCCAATTAAGGGAGAAATAAGCAATTAGAGGTGATTTTCGTTTCTCTCATCTAATTAAAGGTTCTTTATTGAAATTCTCAAGTTCTTGATCCTTTGTTGTTGATTTATGTTAAGAAATTATGATTTTAATGTGGATTTATTGGTTAAATTGAGCCTTATTGGAAAATAGTTGGAAATTGATTTAGATCTGTTTTGGTGATGAATCTAATGGATTTAGATCTCCATTTAGATGTATTTTAATGTTGAAAGAGGTGATTAATTAATGTAATCCCGAAACTATGTTAATTGCTAGTTTTTTGGGTTGTGTATAGTTGGTTTTTGGCTTAATCTTGCTGTGTTTGTTGGAGGTTTGAGGTACGAAGATGTGTTTTAATCCTCTGTTTTTGATTGGGCAAAGCAGGGCAGTTGAATCCTTTGGCTTTTGAAGAAGGCGCGGAAGCTTTAAAAGCTTGATTCGCTCGTTGGCAAGCAAGCGTTGGATTGTTGGTGAGTGGAATAGTGTTTTATTACTGTTAAAAGGTTTGAAAAGGAGTTGTGGGAGTTTAGATAAAGTTGATACACTTATCTAAGCTCAGAAGTAAGTATCAGTTGAGCTTTCTCTCAATTTCAGTTTTTGCAAAATGAAATCTCATGCACATGTTGTTGGCTTTAATTAGTCACTGTATTATGCATGTTTTGAAAGTGAAAGATGTTGCAAATGATCATAGATGATGATTCATGAGAATGGCATATGGTTTATAAAAGTGATTTTGAGATTATTAAAATACATGGTTTAATGTATTTGTGTTAGATTGATTTGATGCATATGTAAAATAGTGAGGTAATGTTGTTTATTTAATATATTGGCAAGTGGCTATGTTTAAAATGATATCGGATATAGTTGGCATGCCATAGGGTTTAGAGTGCACTATAAAAAGTCGCCTCATGTTTGTCGAGGGGTGTTAAGTGTTCGTAATCTCCAATATGAGAACCACAGTGGTTGAGGTGGGTAAATGTTCTTTTTACTCCTACTGGTGGATTATACATCCAAACCGTAGAGGTGGGTAAATGTTCTTTTTACTCCTACTGGTGGATTATACATCCAAACCGTAGAGGTGGGTAAATGTTATGTTACTCTGGTTTCAACCGTTGAGGTAGGAAAGTGTGCCATTACTCCAATTAAGGTATGTATGTAAAGTTGTTGTGGAAACCACTTGAGAAATCCGTGTATCCGATAAGTTTTATGAAATGGAAGGTTGCTAGTTTTGAGTCACTTAAAAGCCAATATATTAGATAATGTATCATGTGAAATGGATTATTTTTGTATAATGAGATTTATACATGTGTTACTCTTTAACCTTGTTAAAAAGGTGTTGTGGTGTGAAGCTTAGATTGAGGTAGAGATTGAATCCATGATACATGTGTTGAGAATGATTTAAATGTGCATATTTGAGATGCTATGGAAAACATGAGATGTTTTGCCATGTGATAACTACATGAGATTTTAATCAAATGGTTTTAAATGCATTGATGAGTGTTTATGCAAATTCCCTCACTAAGCTTATAGCTTACGCCCTCTTTTCCTCAGCAATGCATAGAAATAGCTTTTTCGGATAGCACGCAAGCAAAGGAGGATCCAAGGAACATTTCATCACAAAGTATGGTTTTATATACGTTAAAGTAGTAATAAGAAGGAAATGTGACCGAGTTGTTTTGGGAGATGTATTTTGAGTTACTCCTTGTTGTAATAGTTTTGATTGATGTTTTGGTTTGGTATGATGCTTTTTACTTGGTTTTGAGGGGTTGAGAGACTTAGAGCATGCTTGGGTAGAAATCATGATCATAGGTGATTGTTTGATTATGCCATGCATAGTGTAGACTCAATCTATGTTGCTATGTTTGATGATTGAATGTTTATGATGTCATATGATGATTAAAGGTTGAAGGGATAGTGTTAGATTGAGCCAAATGGTCATATGTTGGACCTAGAGGTCAATACAGGTCGCCCCGTAAGGGTACAGGTCCCTTAGGTTTTGGTACACGGGACTTGTCCAGGCTCAAAATGCTCAAAATAGCCTAGGCGTACTGATACGACTGGTAACCGTATCGGTACGCATAGTGATGAAACAATGTTCATCTTGGTATATGAGTTATCGTATCAATACGGTGTCTAGCTACTGAAATCCTAATTTTCAAAATATACAAGCCCGTACTGATATGCCTAGGGACCGTATTAGTACTTCCTTGTACTTTAGTGTCATACCGAAACGATAAGCACCCGTACCAGTACCCTGACAGTTATTTTTAGTTGAGATGCTATATGATGTTTGAAATCTTTGTATTTTGGTCCATATTTCTTAATTATGCAATTAAATGTGTATGAATGATCATTTTGAGTTGAAATTTAACATGGAGGCATATAACATGACTAATTGAGGATTGGTAACTTAATTTTATGAAAGTCCTTGTAAATATTAGAAATTACGTTTTAGTCTCTATAGAGTTTATACGAGCAATTGGATGTCGAAACAACGCCCGATTGAGTTGTAATTTTAACCACGACTAGTATGAACACCTTAGGATCTAATAATGCATTTAGATAAGATAAAAGGAAAAAATGGATCGTTATTTTCATAATCTCTTTGGGGTTTATTTCGGTAAACCTTAATGTAGCTCGCTTGGTTCGGTCTTTCGGCTAGACCGGGTTAAGGGGTTACATTTGGTGGTATCAGAGCCAGATTATAATTTTTGGGAGGTAGGTTATGGTTGTTTGGTTGATGTTGTATGAATATTTTGTTTGACATGTACGGTGATTGAATTTGTGAAATTGTATTCAGTATGTGGTATGTTTGGGGTGTTTAAACTTGGGACACATTGCTTTATTACTACTTGAGTTAAATGATTTTGTTTTTAAACAAGAGTAACTTGGATTCTTTCTGCGAGCTGGCCTAATTGGTTTGTTTTGCTACATTATCATGTTTAGACTCAAATTTTTGCGTAAGGGACCGAGATGAGAGACTAGAGCTCATACACGTAGTGTAGTTGATACACACAATGATGAGTTGCCTCTTCGTCCACCGAATCCTCCTGCTGGAGTTGAAGTATAGGGAGGTGCGCCTCAAGCACCCCAAGCACCTATTTTTGGTAATATGTCACCTTTAGTCCAGGCGATGACGGGAGCTTTCCAAGCGGCCATAGCTAGAGTGCATGTACCTGCACTGGCGCCTGCAGCTGTTAATACTAGGTTACCTTTAGAGCAGTTGCGTAGCCTGGGTGGTGTTAGGTTCAGAGGATTTATTCCGGAAGCAGCTGGGGAGTGGTTTGCTAGTATTGAGAGAATCCTTGGACATATGGAGTGTACGGATGTACGCAAGCTGGGGTGTATTGTGTCATTGCTTCAGGGCGATGCTTACAGTTGGTGGACAACTGTGATTGCGAGAATGGAACCTGCCAATGTTACATGGGAATTCTTCTATGAGGCTTTTAGGAAGAGTATTTGGGAACCCAATAGAGAGATAAGAAGAAGATGAAGTTAATGTCTTTAGAGTAAGGAAACATGTCTATTTTCGAGTATGAGATCCAATTTATACGACTGAGTAAGTATGCTCCCGAGTTGGTTCCGAATGAGCGACAGAGGTGTGAGCGGTTCCATTAATGGTTGATCAAGAAAGTGAAGACGTACATGTTGGCTACAGACTATACAAAGTTTGATATCCTAGTTTCTCGAGCAAAGGACATAGAATAGAATTTGGGTTTGTCTGCTCGTTCTGGGGGTTCTTCAAAAGGGAAGAGGAGTGCGGAGTCTGATGTTGGTAGGGATCGTTATAAGAGGCATAGAGACAGAAGGTACCGTCCAGATCAAAGGTGGGGAGGAAATGGTGCTGGGAGTGGTTTTCAAGGTCATAATACCTTTTCTGGAGTTCCTGAGTGTAGGAAGTGTAGTAGAAGCATTCGGGGGAAGGTTGGGGGTGCTATAGGCACATGTTGGAGTTATGGATCGTGGGATCATCTCAGAAGGGATTGTCCGTAGTTGGTCAGAGAGGGTCAGGCTCATGTTCTAGTTGCTATGGCGTAGAGGGGTCATGGGCGCGGCCGTGGATATTTTCAATGCAGGGATGATGGTAGGAGATTGATGGCGCATACCATGGTAGTTCAACAAGAGGAGGATAGACCGGTGAGGGTCTTTGCTCATCGTGTAGGGAAGAATGATACCGATGTGATCGTAGGTACCTTTACCTTGTAATCTATTCCTTTGTTATCTTTGATTGATTTCGGTTCTACGCGTTCCTATATTTTGCATGAGCATCCATGTTTGTTGGATTTATCTGTAGAGTTGTTAGATGTTGGTATGCGGGTAACAAGTTCTTTTGGTGAGATAGTTGTAGCTAGGAAGTTGTATATGAGTTGTCTTTTGATGGTTCAAGGGCATGTGTTTGAGGTTGACCCGATGAAGTTACCATTTTACGGTTTCAATGTGATCTTGGGTATGGATTGGTTGTTTCGACACAAAGCTGTAGTGGATTTTGAAGCCAAGCGAGTTTCTTTGAAATTTGCGAGGATTATAAAGTTGTGGTTGTGGGAGAGAATGTAAAGTTCATGTCAAATGTGGTTTCTGCTTTGGAGGCACGTAGGTTGTTAGAGTTTGGGGGTCAAGCATACCTAGCCTATGTTATGAATATGAATATGAAGAAAGCGCGTGCTCAGGATATTCACATAGTTTGCGTCTTTCTAGGAGTGTTTCTAGAAGAGTTGTCTAGTTTACCGTCGGATAGGGAGGTGGAGTTCTGCATTGAGACGTACACAAATACGACTTTGGTATCAATTACTCCGTATCGTATGGCGCCGAAAGAGTTGAAGGAGTTGAAGACGCAATTGCAAGATGTAATATCCCAATTTTTGATTAGTGGCTAAAATGTAATTTTTGAATGTTTAGGGGGTTAAAGTATAAACTTTGGAAAAGTTTGGGGACTAAAGTGTACATTTCCCCAACAAGTAATTTTATTCAGTATAAGAGTGAATCGGATCAAAACAGGTACCTTGATATCGATTTTAAGAATTAAGATGCAGAAAAAGGTACCGAATTTGGATCGAATAAAATAATTAAGCGTGCTCAGGCCAAAGAAATACAAGGATGGGTGACCTTCGGGAAGGTCCCATAAAAGTGTTTCTGATCGATAATTTGGACTCAGTAAAATTAAAGAATATTCGAATGGATTATCGATAAAGGATTTCTAAGAGAAATTTTATTCTATGGAGATTTTCGATAATTATCGAAATATTAGACTAAGTTAGGAAAATTCAGTCTAAGTTCTGGGAAAGGAAGTTTTTATGAGATAATAGAGTTTATTTCCCGAATATGGAAATATGGAATTTTTGGAATAAATCCGATAGTTCGGAAAAGGTAAAATCGCAGTAGAAGTATTTTACAAATATCGGGAGATCAAATTGAATCAAAATTTTAGAGGTTGTTCCATAAGCCATGGAAAAGTTATAAAATAATATTTAAGGAATAGTGACCAGTTGGGAATGAACTATTTTAGTTGGATTGTAATGGAATGGCATTTTTGAAGTAAACTAGTAAATACAAACTAGTTGGAGGGCAAATTGGTCATTTTGCCCCAATGCCATTTTTGAAATATTTAAAAAGTTACAAGGAAAATTTTGTAAGAAGGAAATGGAAGATTAAATCTCGTCCCTTGATTAATGATAAGATCAATCTCAACCGTTGGATTAAAAGGGTATTTTAGTAATTTCACTATCTAAATGAATTTAAATTTTATTTATATTTATAAGTGGCATAATTGAAGAGATTGAAAGTTAAAGAACCAAAAGATGAAGACTACTCTTCATCTTCTTCATTTCGAAAATAAAGGGGAAAGGGAGAGAAATTTTCCAAGTTCGATTCGAGCCCCGAAATTCGATTTTCAGGTAATATTTTCAACTGCAAAGTTGTTCTACTCTTCAAGCTCTATCTTTTGGTGTAAATAATTCATGGAAAACATGCTTGATTGATGAGAATTTTTCATGAGAAGAAATTAGGGTTTATAGAAAAAGTTTGGGGCTTTTGGAATTTTATGATTTCATGATGAAATTCAAGTTGAAATCAAGCTAGTATAATGTTAAAATCATGTTATTGAGTTGAGATTTAAACCCTACATATTTTAGTTTGTATGAAGATGATTAGGGTTTATGGATTCAAGTTTGATTTATGGTTTGTGGTGTTGGATAAATGATTTAGTAAGCTTGAATTTGTTATTTGGATGCAAAACCCTAAATTAAAGGTATAAGGACCATTTTAGAAATTCTAAAAGTTAGAGGAATAATATTATTTTTTTATGAATTGAAGTGTATTTACGTTATTATTAATGTTGGAGATGTGAAATTGAAGTTAGAATGCAAAATCGATGTTAAATCGAGCTATTGACCATTTTGACAAATTGTCAAAGTTAAGTGACAAATTAAGAAATGAGGTTTTAGAGAAGGAATAAATCTGATTTTAGTTGAAATAATAGAATTGAAGTAGTAATGTTGATTTGAGGACTAATTTGCAAAGTTATGAAGCTTGAACCTTTATCTTTGCATTTTAGTAACTATTTCGGAAAGAACGAAAAATTAGGGGGAATTATTTTTGAACAATTATTTGATGAAGAAAGTGATACATTAGTGGTTTGAATCAAGTAATGGGACCAAATTGACAAATAGTAAATTAAGGAGAAATTAGTATAAAGTTTGAAGTTATTTATGGAAGTTGTATAGGAAAACTGGATTTGACAGTAAGTTTGAAAATTCACCATAAATTCTACAAAAATGGTTAGATGGTGAATTTTATATCGACGTAAAGATTTATTCATCTAGTTTCATTTAAAACAAACGGTGATTGATTTCGATTCATATCTCAAAAGATATGATTTTTAAGTGATGAAAGGTCAGAAAACAGAATATCAGTCTGTTCCGAAATTCAATACTGGAATTCGACTTTAAAAATTTACCATAAATCGTACAAATTGAATCTGGGTTATTAGTTTATATGGTTAAAAAGCTTATCGAATCTAGTTTCGTTTCCAACAAACCGAAACTGATTTCAAATTTCGAGTTAAAAGATATTAATTTTTAATCGAATGAAGGTCAGAAAAATTACAGAACAGTTTCTGTCAGGATAGCCCTGTAAACGGAAGTTTGATGAATTTTCATAATTTTTGTAGATTTTATTAAATTATGTTGCTTATACCGTTAGAACATTTATCGAATCTAGTTTCACGGTATAAAGGATATTAAGATTGAGTATGTATTCTGTCATGTAGAAGTAAATCTTTGATGGTAGTGCAAGTTGACAAAAAATGGAAATTGAGACAATTTGTGTCTAAAGTTGGTCAGCAAGCTTGGAGGAATTATTTGAAGATCAAAATGGTCATTAGGGTACCAAAAATGAGTTTGTGAACAATATAAGGAAGGAAAGAAATTTATGGAATTTTTTTATGTTGAATGATTAAATAGCTTAATCGAAATATTGTTAGAAGTGAATCCAACAAATGTTTATTTATGTGATAAATGAAGTTGGATCCGAATCAAAAGAAGGTTTGAGGTACTATAAAGGAAATGATCAATAGAGCTTAGCGAGGCATAATAATAAATGGCTAAGGTGAGTGTATTTATATGTTTTAAAATGCAATTAGGAAGACTTGCGAATAGTCGACCTTTATTTAAAATAGTATTGCATTATCTATATATGTTGAGTTAATGTATGTTGCAATAAAGGTAAATTAAATAGAATATGAAGTATGAATAGCTAATCTAAAAAATGATGATGATCTATGTTTACCATGAATATTTATGATGAAGCATGAAATATGAAATGTCTATATGTATGATTGATTATGATGCTGAGTTGATGATGAAAGAAATGCCCAAGTATTGTGTATGAGAGTCCATGGTATAGTTGGCATTCCATAGAGTCTTTAGCAGCTGCACCCTCATGTTCATGTTATCAAACAGATATTGTGACAAAATGATTGTATCACATGCACCCTGGGGATCTACGCCCACTGTGCCCGAGTGCAATGTCAAGGTGCTTCATGTTTATAGGGAGCAAAGAGCGTCCCTGAGTACGTACTCATCTTCACGTTCACGTTAGACACTACGGTGTCATTTTAAGATGACTCGCGTTCCTCAATCTCATATAGCGTACTTTGGGCAATGATAAAAAAATCATGTCACGTAAATGAATCATGTCATGTAAACGAATCATGTTACGTGTATGAACCATGTCATGAATATGAACCATGCCATGTATATGAAATATGTCATGTATATGAACCGTGCCATGAATACGGAACATGCCATGTATATGAATTAAATCACGTATATGAACCATGTCAGGTAAAAGAATCATGTCATGTAAATTAATCAAATTATGTATATGAATCATGTCACGTATATGAATCATGATATGTGTGCAAATTATGTTACGTATGTGAATTATGCCATGCACATGAATTATGCCATGTACACGTATCATGTTATGTATATGAATTAAGTCATGTATATGAATGATGTCACGTATATGAATCATGCAATGTATATGAATTATGACACGTATATGGATTCTGCCATGTATATAATTCATGCCATATATATGAATTATGCCATGTATATGAAGTATGTCATGTATGTGAATTATGTCATATATATATAAAAATCATGTCATGCATGTGAATTATTCCATGTGTATGAAATATGCCATGTATGTGAACTATGCCATGTATATGATTTACTTGGTAATGATGGGGTATTGGAAACTAGACTAAGTTAGAAAAATTATGACTTGCACATGAATATTGACTGACTGTGGAAACCTTGTTAGTAGGATACTACCTTAGACAGAAAACTATGCTAGGTTAATGTATAACATGTATTGCTTTATTTTATGTTTTGATAAATAAGATCATTGCCTCACTAAGTTTGTACTTTAGTGTGTGTTTTATTTCACACGCAGTTTCTCCAAAATAGACTAGCAAGGAGGAGCTGTTAATTGGGAAGATAAAGTTACTATCTGTAAGTAAAGTACGTACATCTTTAACGTAATTTGATAGACTAGTAGGCATGTAATATTTTAAGTGGGTAAACTATTTTGAAAGTCTAAGTTTATAACGTATCTATACATTTTCATGGAAGTATGGACTTAAAGAAATGGTTTGCTATTAATAACTATGAATTTTGACGTAGTTAAATATTGTTTAACCCTGATCGCGTAAAAATTTGAAAATTAAGAAAGGGTCTAGGCAGTGTACATAGTTTTCACCCTGAATTATATTTTTATTTCAACAACCCAATTATGAATTTTATAAATCAATTCAGGGTCAAAACTAGCTACAATAGACTGACATAGTTTTTAATTTAAAATCGAGAAAGGGTTAAACTGCAAGATGAATTTTGGTATAAAAAAATTTACAAGTCAAGATTTCTTTCAATGATTCCGTAACATCTTTAATGTATATTCAGCTTATGAGTATACGTTAAGGGTGTTACATTTATTGGTATCAAAGCTACATGTTTAGCCGATTCTAGAGCTTAAACCGAGTTAAATATGATTTGATGTTAAGTACATGCCCCTAGGATGTCATGTTACTGATGTACTATCTGTGTAACTTGATTATGCTCCTCATTTACATGAATAAGTTTTAGTGGAAATAGATGATGTTAAGTACTGATGGACTGCGTTAAATGTTAAATATGGGGATCAAGAGAAGGTTTAAAGTGGAAATAAAGAGATATATAATGTTCCACCTCTAGCTCCTACCCCAGCTGAACCACCTACGCTGTAGGGAGCTCCTGAATTTCATGGAGAAGGTGGTCTGATGGCTGCCAATTTATGGCTCCACGATGTTAAAGTCACGTTAGAGGAATTAAATTGTACAGATGCTGAAAATTTAGAAAAGTTGCATCCTTATTAAGGGAACATGCTTGTATTTGATGGTTAGAAGCCACAGAATTATACATGTTGAGAAAGTGACTTGGACCTTCTAAAAAGTGTTTAGAGTCAAGTATGTTGGCGACCATTTTAAGAAAGAGATGTTACAGTAGTTTCAAAGTTTGAAACAAAGTACTCGTACTGTCTAGGAGTATGAATTGGATTTTAATGGATTAAGTCGGTATACAGTGATTTGATATCGATCGAGAAGTCCCTATGAGAATGGCTTATCGAGGGGCTTAACCCGAGGCCTAAAGAGTAATTCTCAGGTATGAGTTTGTGGAATTACTAGGATGCTATAATGAGAGCAAAGGCTATGGAGGAAGCTTGTAATTACTTTAATTGATCTGGGTTCGACTCACTCGTATATTGGTACTAAGATAATAGTACAAAGAAAGATTCTTAAGGAAAACTATATTTTTAGTAATGTGATTCCTAGTAACCCACTTGGACATAGTGCATGGGTGACTAGAATATGTAAGAAATGTCTGTTAGTGCTTTAAGGAATTGAGTTCCTCGCAAGCTTATTGGAGCTTTTATTTCGCAAACTTGAGATTATTTTTGGAATGATCTGGTTGTATGCATATGATGCAGAGGTGAAATGATACTATAATAAGGTAAGTAAAATGATAATGGATTTCGTCAGTTGACGAATCTTAGAGGTCAAGAAAGGACCTATAGTGGTTATGATACAGTAAAATAAACCTGGAAGTTAGTTCTTGTTTAGAATAAGTTATCTGCATAGTAAAGAGAAGATGCAGTAATTATAAGATACTCAGATACGAAGGAGTAATAAGAAGAAGTATCTTTACTTTAGAAATATATATGTTTGAAGATAACAATGTCAATAGTTGCTGCAGATGTAATCTGGCGATTTACTCAAGATAAGTTAAGGATTGAAGTTATGATGGAAATAAATCAGTAGTATCTTATTATAAGATGTTTGTACTGTCAATAGATATAAAGGTTATGATAGAGATCCGCATTAAGATGTTTGTTCTGAGAGTATTTGCATAGGGCTTTAGGTACACGATTGAACTTCAGTACTTCGTATCATCCTGAAATGGATGGTCAGTTTGAGCCTGTTATCCAAGTTTTGGAGGATATGTTGCGATGTTGCATCATAGATTTTCAAGGGTCGTGGGAGAAGCAGATTTCGTTGGTAGAGTTTGCTTATAATAATAGTTACCAAGCTAGTATCCAGATGGCACCATACGGAACTTTGTATGGTAGAAGATGCCTGATGAGTGTGCAAAAGTACTATTTTTCTTGCCCTTTTTACTCATATTATTGTTAGACTTAAGCTCATTTTAGTTGCATTGATAGGCATTTATGCATAGTTTCCTAGTTTCCTTAGTTAATGAGTTTGGTATTGCATTTGGTTGGTTTTTGTGGAAAATTCGCTGTTGGTGTGCTTTATTTTGTGTAGGACTGGATTTCTGTGGCAAGTGGAGATTGTTGTGGTAAGTAGGGGTCATTTCTAAAGGAGTTTTCGTGGCAAGAAGAGGTCATTTCAGAAGGAGTTGCCGAAGCTGATTGCCGTGTATATCTAGATAATTCTGGATAAATACAACCTTATCCGCAACATTATCAAAATCGCAGAAGATAAAGCCCAGATTCAAATTTCAAATGCATGATCAGATAAGGATATATCTCCAGGGAATTCAAACGCATTTAAATCCTCCTTATCAACAACAAAGCTGACCGCATTATCCCCTTTAAATAGAATATCAAATCGAAGCTTTGGGAAGTCAAATTTTGGGGAATTGCATTCTAAAGAGAGGGCTGATCGTACGATCCCTACACTTTAGCTTTTTCATTTTTACTTTATGCGATCCATGTCTAGATTGTTTTCATTGAATTTTCTTCTTCCCAATCTATGAACTAATTTAAATTGGCTGGGGTTATTTGGGTTTGTGGTTGAGATAAATGATTGGATGGTTTAGGTTTTTGATTGCAATTTAAATTCAAAGTTTGTTCATTCTTGGTTCTTATTTTTGATTTTGAGTAAATTGGGAGAGGATCTCGAGAGTTATCTATTTATCTATACGTGGGAGAGTTAGATTCAAGAAACTAATGAACATGATCTTCATTCAACAAATCGTCGATGAAGATTAATCCACCTTAGGAATAAGGATTGGATTTCAACTGCTAAGAGGAGCGTAGATCAGTTGTTGTTCACCCAAGGTTAACGCAAGCATGTATCACCAAGGCATGCACAATTAACCAGTTCTTCGCCTAAGGATAGCAAGAAGACATTGAAGAGCACTTCGCCAAGCTTTGCAGGAAGGAACCCAGTTTCCACGACAATCAAACCAGTCCCAGTTGCCACAACATAATTTGTGACCTAGTTGCCACGACAATTTAGCCGGTCTTAGTTGCCGTAGCAATTGAGTTGCCTCAGCAATCAATTGCCACGACAATCCAAATAGCCATTGCACCACTACTCACGATAACCCAGCCTACGCTCTTATTCGATTACTTTCTTCATTTATTTTACTTGTTTAATATTTTACCCGTTACTTCCAAACACCTATCATCACTATTCATTTATCTTTTTAGTGCGAGAAGTTAAAAACCAGAGTTTCACCAATTCCTGTAGAGCCGATATCTTTACTATACTATTACTTGCAACGTGTATGCTTGCACCAATTGCGAAGCCCTCAAAACACGTAACAAGTTTTTGGTGCCATTGTCGGGGATTGGCAATAGTGACTTTGTTTTTATTTTCTTGTACCTTTGTTCATTTTATTTATTTTTGTGTTCGGTTTGAAGAGGCTAATAACTTTGGTTTTGCATTGGTGTATGACCAAGGTAAGACTGACAACACTAGATTATCCATTTAAACCAGAGATCGAATTTGTTTTTCGTAGACGAAGAAGATAGTTGAAAGTAGAAATGGCAAATCCACCTAATGGTCCTGTTGGCAATCTGAATGCCAATGGCAATCAAAATGCTGCAGAATAAGGCGTAGTAGTTCTACGGGATCAACCTGTTGTTGTACGAAATAGACCCATCCAGGACTACTTAGAGAAAGATCTTGACGGTCTCACTCCAGGAGTTGTCACACATGAGATTCAAGCCACTCACTTCGAGTTGAAGCCTGATGTTTCATATGATCAACACAGTTGGTCAGTTTGGTAGATCAACGACTGAGGATGCCAGACAACATCTCAAATCGTTCCTGGAAATTTGCGATTCATTTAAGCAACAAGGAGTCCCTGAAGACATCCTAAGGCTGAAATTATTTCCCTATTCACTAAGGGATAGGGTGAAATCATGGTTAAATAGATTCCCATTTGGATCTTTAGAATCTTGAACAGATCTATGCCGGAGTTTCCTTTCTAGATTTAGTTTTACAAATATGACTGATAAACTGCGTAATGACGTTACTTCTTTTCATTAGGCAGATGATGAGTCCATGTACAAGGCTTGGGAGTGTTATAAAGAGCTTTTACGCAAATGTCCCATGCACAGATTCAGAGATTGGACGCAAGTAACAATGTTTTACTATTCAATCAACGCACCGACGAGGAGGTTGAGGCTAGATGCCTCACCGAATGGCACACTTCTAGACAAATCAGTAGAGGAAGCTTGGGATATTTTGGACAGACTTGCCAAAAATTATTATCAGTTCCCAACCACTAGAAGGGAAATTGCCAGGCGAAATGCCTCGACAATTAAGCTAGAATCATCAGATACTATTATAGCACAATTATTGACATTAACCAACTTGGTTAAGAATATGCAGAGACCCAACAACACACAAGAGGTCAAGGTAATAGGCCCACTTTGTGATTTATGTAATGCTGACCATGATCCTTCTAAGTGTCCGCAGAACCCAGAGTCCAGTTTTATGTTGGAAACTACAATCGGAACAACAAATGCATATTCCAACACGTATAATCCGTCCTGGAAAAAGCATCCTAATTTTTCATGGAGTAACCAGAACAACTCTAATAATCGGCAACGTCATAATGCAGAAACATCAGGATTTCAGCAGAACATGCCACGACAACAGATGCCGCAGCAACAGACAACATCATCAAGTTCTTTGGAAAGCTCTTTAATGCTTTTATGATGAAAACTAGAACTTATATGGATGAAAGTAGCAATTTCATGAAAAAGAGTGATGCGTTTATTAATAGGGCCGAGATGACAATGCATAATCAAGGAGCAGCCTTAAAAGCATTGGAGATGCAAGTCGGGCAATTTGCTCAGATTTTGAATATAAGGCCACAAGTAGGTTTGCCTAGGGACATTGAGGTTGTACGAGGAAAATGCCATAACAATGTAAGGTGATAACCACACGAAGTGAATCAAAAACAAATGATGGACCTATCCAATCTGAGGATAGTAATCCTGTTTAGAAAGGTGTATCCAGCAATAATACCACTGCAATCATTGATGATGAGCCTTCAGCAGTTGCCACAACAAGTTCATTCTAGAGTTCCAAATCGGATGAGAAGGAAAAAAATGAAGAGATCAGAATTCCATCACCATTCCCACAGAAGCTGAAGAGGCATAAACACGAATACCAGTTCAAGAAATTTCTTGACATCCTGAAGCAAGTCCACATCAAGTTGCCACTGGTTGAAGCATAGAACAAATGCCAAACTACGCTAAGTTCCTTAAAGACATTGTCTCTAAGTGAACTAGGCTCCGAGAGTTTGAGACAATTGCTGTGACGGAGGGGTGTATGACAATGTTGCACAACCGTTTGCCCAAAATTAAAAAGATCCCGACAGTTTTACAATACATTGTGCAATCGGCAATCACTATGTCAGAAAGGCATTATGCGATCTTGGAGCAAGCATAAACCTTATGCAAAAATCCATTTTTCAAAGATTGGGCATAGGGAAGGCGAGACCCACTATAGTCATGCTACAGCTTGCGGACAGAACTTATGTGCATCTAGAGGGAAAAATCGAAGACATCTTGGTAAGAGTGGATAAGTTTATTTTTCCTGTTGACTTTATTGTTTTGGATTGCAAACCAGATGACTTCACACCTATTATTCTTGGGAGACCGTTCTTAGCGACGGGAAGGACATTGATTGATGTCAAAAGAGGAGATCTCACCATGAGAGTGAATGATTAGCAAGTCACGCTCAATGTTTTTAGAACCTTAAAGCATGTTGATGATCCAGAAGAATGCCAAGTCATTCAGGCCACCATAGAATTTAATTTCGACATAGAAGAGTATTGTCACAGCAATTCTCTTATCGAGTCGGAAGAGCCTGAAGAGTCGAACATTGACTCACATCAAGAGGCAAAATGGATGGTAAGTCGACTAGGTAAAAGTTTCGAATCTCTTGATTATTCAAGTAAGGAATGTAAACTTGAGAAAACTTCCATTGAACAACCCCCGATTTTAGAGTTAAAACCATTGCCAAGGCAATTGAAATATGTTTATTTGGGAACCAATAAAACTTTGCCCTTAATAATTTCTTCTAAGTTGGGCAATTGCATACCTAAAGGGAATCAGTCCGGCAGTGTGTATGCATAAGATCTTGTTAGAGGATGACCATAAAAACACTATTGAGGCACAAAGGAGGCTTAACCCTGCCAAAAAGGAAGTTGTGATGAAAGAGATCATCAAGTGGCTTGATGCTTATATCATATATCCTATTTCCGACAATGCATGGTGTCCGATAAAATATGTACCGGAAAAGGGATGTGTAACGGTGGTAAGTAATGAAAACAATAAACTTATTCCAACTAGAATTGTCACTGGTTGGAGAGTTTGTATAGATTACCGCAAGTTAAATAAAGCTACTAGGAAAGATCATTTTCCCTTACCATTTATTGACCACATGCTTGATCGTCTTGCAAGTAAATCTTTTAATTGTTTTCTTGATGGATACTCAGGGTATAACCAAATCGCCATAGCACCGGAGGATCAAGAAAAAACTACCTTCACGTGCTCGTATGGTACATATGCATTTCGAAGAATACCGCTCGGATCGATGACATTCTAGCGATATATGATGGCCATTTTCTCTGACATGGTGTAAGATTTCCTCGAAATCTTCATGGACGGCTTTTTAGTATTCAGAGACAGTTTTGACAATTGCCTTGGCAATTTGGAGAAGGTGTTAGCACGCTGTGAAGAAACTAACCTAGTGTTAAACTGGGAGAAGAGCCACTTTATGGAGGATGAAGGTATAGTGCTCAGTCACAAGATCTCATCGAAGGGAATCGAGGTAGACAAAGCCAAGGTAGATGTGATTAAGAGATTGCCGCCACCAAATTTAGTCAAAGGGTTCCAAAGCCTTTTCAGACATACATGTTTTTACAGAAGGTTTATTCATAATTTTTTGTTGATTTCTAAACCCTTGTGTAATTTGCTTGAACAAGACAAGGTTTTTAATTTTGATGAATCTTGCGCCAAGACATTTGACACCCTTAAGAAGCAACTTGCCACAACACCCATTGTTATTCCCCCTGATTAGACCTTACCTTTCGAGCTCATGTGTGATACAACTGATTACGCGGTAGGGGCTATTTTAGGACAACGAAAAGGTAAGATTTTCCATGTGATATATTACGCTAGTAAAACCCTCAATGTTGCTCAATTGAATTACACCACGACGGAAATGGAACTACTAGCTGTAGTTTTCGCATTTGACAAATTTCGTTCATACTTGATTGGTACAAAGGTAATTGTCCACACTGACCATTTGAAAATTAAGTATTTGATTGCTAAAAAAGATGCCAAACCTCGTTTAATTTGTTGGATATTGGTTTTACAAGAATTTGACATTGAAATTAAGGACAGAAAAAGGAACCAAGAACTAGGTTGCTGATTATTTGTCAAGGCTAGACGGGGGCGATATAGACAATGACTCCTTAGAGATCCATGATGCATTCTCGAATGATAAATTGTTAGTTTCCACGGTAACAGCCTGGTATACAGATCTAGTAAATTTTTTGGTTAGCAGTATTTTACCTTATGACCTGACTCACCTAGGAAAGAAGCAATTTTGACATGATGCTAAGCATTATTATTGGGATGAGCCTCTGTTGTTTAAACAATATGCAGATTAGGTCATATGACGATGTGTTCCTGGGAAGGAATAACAAAACGTGCTTCGACAATGCCATTCTTCACCCTACGGAGGCTATTTTGGGGGAACTCGTACAACAACCAAAGTTTTACAGTCCAATTTTTACTGGCCCACTCTTTACAACGATGCCTATGGTTTCTACAAGGGGTGTAATCGTTGTCAACGAACGGGAAACACATCAAGGCGGCATAAGATGCCATTTTATAATATCCTTGAGGTCGAATTGTTTGATGTATGGGGCATTGATTTTATGGGGCCTTTCCCATCATCGTTCGACAACCTCTATATCTTACTCGCCGTGGACTATGTGTCCAAATGGGTGGAGCCAATTGCAGTTCCCAAGAATGATTCAAAGACTGTGCAACGATTCTTGCAGAAGAATATCTTTACACGGTTTAGGACACCGAGGGCAATTATCAGCGATAAGGGCACACATTTTGACAATAAACTGATTGCCACGACATTGGAGCGCTTTGGAGTGACACATAAAATCGCCATGGCATATCACCCACAAACTAACGAGGGGGCTGAAATTTCTAACCGTAAATTGAAGGGGATCCTTGAGAAAGTAGTTAATCCTTCTCGAAAGGATTGGTCTTTGAGAATTGATGACGCACTTTGGGCCTACCGATCAACATAAAAGACACCCTTAGGCATGTCTCCCTACAGACTTGTCTACGGCAAGACTTGCCACCCGCCGGTGGAGATCGAGCATAAGGCCTATTGGGCTATCAAAACCATGAATATGGATTGGGAAAGTGCAGGGCAAAAGTGTCTACTGGACCTTTGCGAGATAGAAGAGTTCCATGCCTTAGCTTATGAAAATGCCAAGATCTATAAAGAGAAAACCAAGCGTTGGCATGACAAGAAGTAATTGCCACCGCAATTCCTGCCAGGGCAATTAGTGATTCTCTTCAATTCTTGCCTTAAGCTTTTCCCCGGTAAACTGAAGTCAAGATGGTCTGGGCCGTTTGAGGTTGTAAAACCTTATTCTCATGGGGCTGTGGTGGTTAAATTGACAGTGGATGGACATGAGTTCAAAGGTAACGAACAACGGTTGAAGCACTACATTGGTGCACATGTGACTCGCGATAAGGTGACTGTAACCTTAGGAGATGCATGAAAAATACTCTTTCTAAGAGTTTTTAATTTTTAGTTTTTAATTTTCATACTTTTTATTTTTAGTTTATTATTTTTAGTTATTTTTAATTTGTTTTATTTATTTTATTTATTTTCTGTTATTTTAGATTTTAGGTTTTTATCTTTTCTTTTTATTTGATTTAATTGTTATCTTTATTTTGTTTTGATATTTATCTTTAGCCTTTATCTCTTTATTTTTATTTTGATTTAGTTTTATCTTTATTTAATATTATATTTTTGTTTTTTGAATATTAGGATAAGAGTTTAAAAGAAGGAGTTGGGCTTAGGATATAATTTCATTTAAATGAAATCTATCCCTTGAAGTGGATAAGAGGCTGATTTTAGGGGATTCAAACTCTCGGCTATTTGAAAGGGATTTAATCACCCTTTGAAATTTTCACCCAAAATTTTTCCCTCCTATTATACCCTAGCCGCACACTTCAACCAATCCCCATCATTATCTTTATTCCTTTTCTTTTCCTCAATTGATTGAGTATCCATCCATCACTTCTACCAAACCTTCACTCAACCATTAAACCCTCATATTCCCATCTACTCCATTTATTCCTTTACCCTTTCATCATCTTTGTAACTCTTAAGTTTTGTTTTCTTGTTTTGTTTTCCAATCAAGAACCAAAAGCCATGGCCAAGAACCTCAAGACTATGCCCAAGGCGAGTTCTTCAAGAGAAATCGAGCCATCTTTTTTTCGGGTTGCATCTTCACTCTTTGAGAAGCGATACCTTGCCAATTTTGTAAATCGAAGGGTGTGGGAAGAGAAAGGGTTCGAATATGATGTTTCCCTAAAGAACTATGGCCTTGAAGCTTCAATCTTCAAGATAATCGAGCACCATAAATGGCAATTTTTTTGCGAACAACCAAAACTGGGAAACATCTCATGGGTAAGGGAATTCTATTCGCATGTTTCAAATCAAGATAACCCTTGTGTTTTTATGCAAAGTAGGGCGATTCTTGTTGATGTCGCTGCCATCAGTGCATACTTTGGGCTCTATGTGGAAAAGGACGAGCATACCAAGTTTGTTGAACACATTACAGTCGAAGAAGTGTAGGAAGTTTTCCAAGATTTCACCGTCGAGGGAGCTGCGTGGAATGACGAAACCTTGAAGGGAACGATAAATCACATCTTGTTAAAACTCGCGGCCAAACTATGGAATAACTTCCTAACGACTCATTTGATGCCTACTACCCATAATACCACTGTTTCTTATTCTTGTTTATTATTGCTTCATTCTATTTTGCACAAGCGTATTATTGTTATTGGAAATATAATTGTTGATGAAATTTATGCTTGTAGTAAAAAGGATGTGGGAGCACTATTTTCCCCAATTTGATATCCAGATTGTGTGAAAAGGAACACGTACCAGCTGATGCTATGGATGAGAAACTGATCGAGAGGAATGGGTGGTCCCAAAGCCAATGCATACGTCTGTTGCATGAGGAACCAATGAAAGAACCACCAACTGCGAAAAAGCCTCTAATCCATCAATTGCTGAGGCAACCAAACATGCCGCGGCAAGTGCACATGCCGCGAAAAGTGTACATGCCACGACAAGTATATAAGGGATTGTCGAAATCCTCCATCCTTTGACACAACGGTTGGACCAGATGGAGGAGCACCAATTGTTGTTTATGCGTTACATAAAAGACCGCGACACAACCCTCATGAGAGTGATCCGGGAGAATTATCCCAACAGCACTGTTTCTTTTCTCGTATTCCTTACTATACTACTTGCCTTGGCATTTGAATCTATGCCTATGGCCAGAAACATTGCCGAGGCAACTGCCGTCCCACAAAAAGATAAGGACCCTATTGCTGAACCTTCTCATACTGAATCTTTTAACGGTTTTTCAGATTCAAACGACTCTACATCTACACCAGTGAAGTCTTATCTGGCCCCGCCATCAAAATTTCCATCAAAGCGTAAAACTTCTAAACTAGCGAAGGCCGCCAAGGAGGATGAATCGGGTGAAGAGGTTGCAAAAACTACGGTTCAGGATGCACCACCAGCTTTGTGTCAATAGCCACTACGAGCCAGAAAAAGGACCAAGCAAATGGATCGAAAGAAACTAGTAATTCGAGGTGATGACCACTCTGACTAACTCATTTGCATTTCATTTTTCTTTTCACTTGTTTAATTTTGCATGCATTGGGGATAATGTTTCTCTCGAGTTTGGAGGGTTTGTTTCATAGTTAGTTGCATTTGTTTTTGTTTGTTATCTCATGTTAGGTTGCATATGTTACTTGCCATGTCTCTTACTTGATTAAACTGCCTAGAACCTGCTGTGATATCCTATGATGAATTTTTGCCACTGCACTTACATGATAAAATCTTAGATTTTAAGATTAGCATAAAGAGTACTTGGAATTTTGCTATGATGCTGAATAATTTGACACTATTGTGACTTGTTGATTAAGGGAGACCTGTTGAACTTTAGGTTATTTAAAAATGGGTAAATTGTGCTAGAGGTGCCTAAAACTGGCTCTAGCCTAAAATACAATTTGAATTAAGATAATTTCTTACTAGAGGTGCCCATCTGGCTCTAGTTGTCACGCATTAAGAATCACTAGAGGTACCTATCTGGCTCTAGTTGATTAAATTTAAAAAAGAAATTGTGCTAGAGTTGCCTAAAACTGGCTCTAGAGGACTTAATTGCTCGAGCAAATAATTTGATAAAACCTATTATTCGAATGGAATCCTATTAGTTGACTTGTACACAACTTCGCACACACATTTTCACTAGCATTGTAGTTCTATTTTGAGTAATTCTCTGTGTTGTCTGAAGATCGAAAGGTAATCAACTTTTTGTGCCACGGTTCTGAGGATTGAATTCAGGTAAGAAGCATGTTTTTGGTGGTAAGGGCCTTGGTAGGTAATTGTTAATGCTCTGCATTGCTTAAGGATAATCAATAGATCGAGTTTAGGGGTGTGATGAGTGTGCAAAAGTACTATTTTCTTGCCCTTTTTACTCATATTATTGTTAGACATAGGCTCATTTTAGTTGCATTGATAGGCATTCATGCATTGTTTCCTACTTTCCTTAGTTAATGAGCTTGGTATTGTATTTGGTTGGTTATTGTGGAAAATTCGCTGTTGGTATGATTTATTTTGTGTAGGACTAGATTGCCGTGGCAAGTGGAGATTACCGTGGCAAGTAAGGGTCACTTCTGAAGGAGTTGCCGAAGCTGATTGCCGTGGCATATCTGATAATTCTAGATAAATACAACATTATCCATCACATTATCAAGATCACAGAAGATAAAGCCCATATTCAAATTTCAAATGCCTGATCAGATAAGGATCATATCTCCAGGGAATTCAAATGCATTTAAATCCTCCTTATCAACAACAAAGCTGATCGCATCATCCCTTTTAAACAGAAGATCAAGTTGCAGCTTTGGGGAGTCAAATTTTAGGGAATCAGATTCTAGAGAGAGGGCTGATTGCACGATCACTACACTTCATCTTCTTCATTTTTACTTTATGCGATCCATGTTTGGGATTATTTTCATTGAATTTTTTCTTCCCCAACCATGAACTAATTTAAATTGGGTGGGTTATTTGGGTTTGTGGATGTGATAAACGATTGGATGGTTTAGGTTTTTTATTGCAATTTAAATTCAATATTTGTTCATTATTGGTTCTTAATTTTGATTTTGAGTGAATTGGGAGAGGATCTCGAGAGTTATCTATTTATCTATACTTGGGAGAGCTAGATTCAAGAAACAAATGAATATGATCTTCATTCAACTAATCGTCGATAAAGATTAATCCACCTTAGGAATAAGGATTGGATTTCAACGGCTAAGAGGAGCGTAGATTGGTTTTTGATCACCCAAGGTTAACGCAGGGATGTATCACCAAGGCATGAACAATTAACCAGTTCTTCGGTTAAGGATAACAAGAAGACATTAAAGAACGCTTCGCCGAGCTTTGAAAGAAGGAACCCAGTTGCCACGGCAATCAAACCAGTCCCAATTACCGTAGTATAATTTGTGACCTAGTTCCCACGGCAATTTAGCCGGTCTTAGTTGCCATAGCAATTGAGTTGCCTCAGCAATTAATTGCCAAGACAATCCAAACAGCCATTGCACCACTACTCACGATAACCCAACCTACTCTCTTATTCGATTACTTTCTTCATTTATTTTACTTGTTTAATTATTTTACTCGTTACTTCCAAACACCTATCATCACTATTAATTTATCTTTTCAATGCGAGAATTTAAAAAATAGAGTTTCACCAATCCCTATGGAGATGATATCTATACTGTACTATAACTTGTGACATGTATACTTGCACCAATTGTGAAGCACTCAAAACACGTAACAACGTTGTACGCCACTTTGTTGGGCGGAAGTAGGGGAGAAGTATGTTTCTTTTGTGGATATGTTAAAGGATACCAATGGGAAAGTAAAGTTTATTAGTGATCGGTTGAAAATAGCTTCGGATCGGCAAAAGTCTTATGCTGACTTGAAGCGAAGGGAAATTTAGTATGCAATTGGTGATCATGTGTTTTTGAAGGTTTTGCCTTGGAAAAAGGTGATGAGGCTTGGATGGAAGGGCAATTTGAGCCTTATGTTTATTGGACCGTATGAGGTGTTGGAGCGCGTTGGTCCGGTTACGTATAGATTGAGGTTGCCGGCTGAGGTAGAAAAGATACATGATGTTTTCCATGTGTCGATACTTCGGAGGCATAGATCGGATCCTTCGCTTATAATGCCTGTTGAGGAGATTGAGTTGAATCCGGATTTGACCTATGATGAGAATTTTATATTCGAGTAGCAAAGTTCTTCGCGGAAAGACCATAGAGTTGGTAAAGGTGTTGTGGCGGCACCGCAGTGTAGAGAAAGCTACATGGGAGAGCAAAAATGACATGTGGAAGCAGTTTCCTTATCTTTTTTCGTTGGGTAAATTTCAAGGACTAAATTTCTTAAGAGGGGGAGAGTTGTAATGCCCTAAAATTGGGCCTAGATGTGTGCCGGATTGGGTAAGTGGTTCAGGAGAACTGGTTTAGGCAATTCGTATAGCTTCAGGAATTTTATTCTATAAAATTGATTTTGGGTAAAATAAAATATGTAAAAATACTAGAAACTACTTAATTAATATTTTAAGTAATTTGGAGAATTCAATTTGAGGTAATTAAGTCTGATTTTAAGGTTATTTGGTCTAGTGACTAAATTGAAAGTTTTCAAAACTTTTTTTGATGACTAAATCGAAAAAAGGGTAAAAAATTAAAATCTTTAAGGAGCTAATTAACCAATCTTTTTCAACAGATTTCTCTCTTAATTTAGGCTATTTTAAATGGTTTTATAATAAAATAAAAAAGGAATTTATTGAAAAGATTTTTAATTGCTAATTCACTTTCTTACGTAACTACTTTTTTACCCAACCTTTTTCTCTCAACTTTCTCAGCAACCAAACTAGGATTTCTACTCTAAAAATTCCAGGAATTAATTCATATTGATTTCCTTTTTGATTTCTAATTGATTTCTCTAAATCCTATTGCAAAATCTCTTTGGATTTCATTAAAGCTTGGCCAATTGAGGGAGAAATCAGCAATTAGAGGTAATTTTCATTTCTCTCCTCTATTTAAAGGTTCTTTACTGAAATTCACAATTTCTTGATCCATTCTCGTTGATTTATGTTAAGAAATTATAATTTTAATGTGGATTTATTGGTTAAATTGAGTTTTCTTGGAAAATTATTGGAAATTGATTTGGATCTATTTTGGTGATGAATCTAATGGATTTAGATCTCCATTTAGATGTATTTTAATGTTGAAAGAGTTGATTAATTAATGTAATCCTGAAACTATGTGAATTGCTAGTTTTCTAGGTTGTGTATAGTTGGTTTTTGGCTTGATCTTGTTGTGTTTGTTGGTTGCTGGAGGTTTGAGGTACAAAGATGTGTTTTAATCCTCTTTTTTGATTGGGTAAAGTAGGGGATTTGAATCCTTTGGCTTTCGAAGAAGGCACAAAAAATTCGGAAGCTTAATTCGCGTGTTGGCAAGCAATAGTTGGATTGTTAGTGAGTGGAAAAGTGTTTTACTGCTGTTAAAAGGTTTGAAAAGGAGTTGTGGGAGTTTAGATAAAGTTTGATACACTTATCTAAGCTCAGAAGTAAGTATCGGTTGAGCTTTCTCTCGATTTCAGTTTTTGCAAAATGAAATCTCATGCACATGTTGTTGGTTTAATTACTCATTGTATTATGAATGTTTTGAAAGTGAAAGATGTTGCAAATGATCATAGATGATGATTCATGAGAATGGCATATGGCTTATAAAAGTGATTTTGAGATTATTAAAATACATGGTTTAATGTATTTGTGTTATATTGATTTGATGCATATGTAAAACAGTGAGGTAATGTTGTTTATTAATTATATTGGCAAGTGGCTATGTTTAAAATGATATCGGATATAGTTTGCATGCCATAGGGCTTAGAGTACATTATAAAAAGTCGTATCATGTTTGTCGAGGGGTGTTAGGTGTCCTTAATCTCCAACATGAGAACCGTAGCAGTTGAGGTGGGTAAATGTTCCGTTTACTCTCGCTGGTGGATTATACATCCAAACTGTAGAGGTGGATAAATGTTCCGTTACTCCGGTTTGAACCATTGAGGTGGGCAAGTGTGTTGTTACTCCGGTTGAGGTATGTATGTGAAGTGGTTGTAGGAACCACTTGAGAAATCCGTGTATCCAATACATTTTATGAAATGAAAGATTGATGGTTTTAATTCACTTAAAAGCCAATATATGAGATAATGTATCATGTGAAATGGATTATGTTTGTATAATGAGATTTATACATGTGTTACTCTTTAAGCTTGTTAAAAATGTGTTGTGGTGTGAAGCTTAAATTGAGGTTGAGATTGAATCCATGATACATGTGTTGAGAATGATTTAAATGTGCATATTTGAGATGTTATGGAAAGCATGAGATGTTTTGCCATGTGATAACTACAAGAGATTTTAAACAAATTGTTTTAAATGCATTGATGAGTGTTTATGTGTGTAACGCCCTGGTTTTGGGTCTAGTTGTTTTGGGGTTCGTTGTAAGGGTTCAGTGGACCGGTTTTAGGGATTTAAGTCGAATTCGGGATTAAATCAGATTAAATATTTTTAAAGGTGATAAAAATATAGAAAAAATGTTCTAAAATCATTATTTAATATATTAATGATTGTGGTGAAATCAATTTTGTAAAATGATTTTTGGAAATTGGACATTTTGGACTAGTGACCAAAATGTAAACTTTGAAAACTATTTTTAGTGACTATTTTGTAAAGAGTCAAAACTTTGAATCTTTAAGGAGCAATTGCCCAAAAGTTTAATCTCAGACTTTGTCCCTAAATTGGCTATTTTAAAAGTGTTTTGGAAAATCTAAATAGGTTGGGGAGAATTAATTTGATAATTAAATATTTAAAACAAAAATCACATAACGAACTTTCTCTCAAAATATCTTCTCTCCAAATCTCTCCAGCCAAACATCAGTCTCTTCTTCTAAGTCTTTTGGTAAATCTTTCTTTTCGTAAATCTTTTGTTTTCAAATGATTTCTTGTTAATTGTTTATCAAAACCTCATTTTTTAACTTTGTTTTCTCATGTAAATCATCCAATTAAGGGAGAAAGCATCCATTAGAGGTAATGCTCGTTCTTCTCCTCTAATGAAAGTTTCTTTACTGAAATTCCCAAGTTGTTGATTCTTTACAATTGTTTTCTAATGTGTTTTGATAGTTTAATTGAGGAAAATTGGTTTAATTGTGTTTTGATTGGTGAAATTGGTAGAATTTCGAATTGGACTTATTTTGCCGGGTTCTTGATCAGGTTAGATCATGATTTTGATGTTTAATAATTTTAAAAGCTTGGATTTAATATTATAATCCCAAAACTAGTTGAATCTCGAATATTAAAGGTTGTTAGTTAAGGGTTTTTGTGATGTTTTGGTGTTTAATCATTGCTGGAAGTAAAAGGATGTTGTAAGAGGGTTTCTGGATGTTAATTGATGAAGTTTGATGTATCGAATAGTTGTATTGTGGCTGAGTTAGGGTTGGAAGGTGTTTGAGGTTGATTTCAATAAGTTTCAGATGGTTTTTGAGAGGGAAACTTGTGAGTTGCGGGGTTTTGCTTTGAAATAGTGGTTTGGATGCATTTTGATGCATGTTTCCTCTGTTTTGTGTGATCAAAACAGAAGATAATTGAGGCGAAGCAGCTTGAACTGGATTGTTGCTTGCCGGGAGCTCTTGTGCATTGGCGAGCAAGGCAAATTATAATTGGTAAGTGGAAACTGGTTTTAAATGAATCCTAAAGGTTTGTAAAATGATGTTGGGAGTTTAGGTTAAGCGTGAAACACTTAACTAAGCACAGGAGTAAGTTTCCCTCTTTTGTTCTTAATATCATATTGGATATGAGCATTATTGATTACATGTTTTGGGTTTTAAACATGGTTTGTTTTACTTACTGTAAATGCATGGTTTTGAATACATATGCAATGGTTAAAAAGTAAATGAAATGCTAGTGAGCATTGGTTTTCATTCCGATTGGGAATGGGTTATTGCTTAGGCAATGTGGTTTTTGTTTACTGCATTGTAAAACAGTGAGTAAATGGTTTTGTTAATGATATATTGGCTATGTGACAAGGTAAGAAACAATCAGATATAGTTGGCATGCCATAGGACTAAAGTGCACTACAATATATACCAAAAATCGATCGTGGCCATGGGTGTTTGAGGTATGGCCGTTTAAATAGGCCACTCGGACTATTGGGACATCTCTTGGGGTATGTGGTTTAACTAGGCAGCCCAAGATGATGTTGACATTGCAGTTTAACTAGGCAATGTCGGTAAAACTCGCGGTTTAACTAGGCGAGGTTATGAAATCTTGCGGTTTAACTAGGTAAGGTTTGGGGTATCATACGGTTTAACTAGGTATGGTATGAGAATCTGTGTATCCGATATGTATATGGATAGGGGTGACTATCCAAGGTAAGGGTTATGTACCCGAGGTCACTATAAATGCCAATATATGAAAGTTCATGTGTTGAACCTATTTTATAATGCTTTGGGATTTAAGCATGGTAAGATGATTTTATACTTGGAAAATAAGCATGTGATTTACAATGGTTTTTGTATAAGGTTGTTATGCATGTTTCGATTTGGAATCAATGTAATGCTTTGGTTGTAAGCATGGTTTGCAAACAAGTGTTTAGTTTTCAAAGGATTTCATTGCATCATTGTTTTATGAGCATCTTCACTAAGCATGTGTGCTTACGCTCTTTTTTTCCTAATGATGCAGAGCATTGAGGTTTGTCGCAGCAAAGGCAAAGTCTAAGTGATCCAAGGACAAGACTACTTTGAGTATGAACGAAGTTTAAGTTTCCTGTTAATAAGGCAATATGTTCGCCATGTTTTTGGGATCTATAATTCTGTTTTCAGCCTATTTTTTAGCATGTTTAATGTTGTGTTTTGGAGTTGGACTGATGTTGATAAGCATGTAGTTGATTCTTGCTTGTGGTTGATGTTAGGTGGTTGCTTAGGTACGCATCTAGTTAACCTTTTTTGAATGCCATGTTTTGATGATTCTAGCATGTTGCTTTTGATGCAATGGTTATGTGAGTAGTTGACATATGCTAGTAAATGTTCAATTGAAAGTTTCGGTACGTTTGGTAAAGTGGTCTAGGGAGCATTCCTATAGGTTGATCTTGTGAAAGCATATGTTTTGTTTTGGTTGCTAAACCTTGGTGGAAAGGATGGTATAAGATTGGATGATTGATTGTTTGTATCCAAATGCATCTAGATATGATTGAAAAACGAGCTAAAATGACATTTTGGGTCCAGGCGTTTCGAAACGTATCCTTTCGTACCAGTACGGTTAGGCCATTTTAGGCATAGCATTTCAGTATGGGAGGAAGTGTTTCGATAGGGTAAGCCTTTACAGGCATAGCATTTTGATACGTGGGCAAGTGATTCGACACAGGTAAGGACATTTTGGTTGAGCGTTTTGATACGCGGGGGACCGTATCGGTACGATAATGAGGTACTAGAATATGGTTTTTGAAAATTTGCTAAGCTTATCGAAACACCTATACGCATATCGATACGGGCTGCGGTTAATATGTTATTGGGATGCTTGCAAGTTTTTGATTCTTTCATTTTGGTCCCTGATCAATGTGAATGCAATTGTATGAGCATTGATGGTGGGTTTGAGCTGTAAATTGAGATATGAGCATGTAATCTGACTAATTTAGGATTGGTAACCCTAATTCTGGTAATGGTCCCTAATTTTACGAGATTAACGTCTTGGTCCCTAAGATGTATTGTATGCAATTGATTGCCTTTCCGTGGTTCATTTTCCTTATAGTTGTATCTGCTACGAGCATGATCATTTAGGAATAATAATATGCATCTAGACAAGATAAAAAGGAAAAAATGGACCAGTTTTTGTAATTTTTCTCCGGTTTGCTTTGGTAAGCTTAATGTAGCTCACTCGGTTCAATCGAGCATCTAGACTGGATCGAGGGGGTTATATTTGTTGGTATCAGAGCTAGGTTGCGAAAGGTTGGGATGTTGTTGTTTGATTGTTTGCTAATGTTTGATATGCTCGGTGATTGTGAATATGTACAGTGATTGTTTTACATAATGTTGGGGTGTGAATTGGGAAAACATTACCTATTACTGAGGTTTTAAAATGTTTTATAAGGTTGTCTTGGATCCTTTGATGAATGCTAGCCTGACTTTAATTTGTTTTGATGTTGTGTTAGCATGGCTCGATGTAAGACTCGCTCGATGGTGGTTAATGCTGGGTCTGGGCAGAATAATGTTGAAAAAGGGAATCCTCGTATTGTTTTACATCCTCCTTCTCTGTTGGTTCCTCATATTGATGTTGGGGTACGTAAGGTACCTCAGGCTCCTCAAGTGCTAGTTTTTGGTGATTTGGCTCCGTTGATCTAAGCAATGACAGGATCTTTCCAAGCAGCGATAGTTGGGGTGCAAGTGCAAGCACCGTCACTTGCTGTGGTGGTTAATCAAGGTTTACCTTTAGAGCATCTTCATAGTCCGGGAGGTGGAAAATTTAGTGGTTTGAGTCCTAAAGTAGCTGAGGGATGGCTGGAAAAGACAATCCATATCTTGAATAAGATAGGTTGCAACGAAGAGCGCAAGTTGGGTTGCACTGTGTCCTTGTTGCAAGGTGATGCTTATCACTGATGGGTGACCCCGATTGCGGGTGTCCTGGAGGCGGATGTGACTTGGAGTTCTTCAGAGAGCTTTCAAGAGGAAGTATCTTAGTTCTCAGTATCTGGATGCGAGGAAGCACAAATTTATGTCGATGTTGCAGTGTGGCATGTTGGTTGTCGAGTATAAGGTAAAGTTTGTTCGCCTAAGTCAGTATGCTCTGGAGTTGGTTCTTGATGAGCAACAGAGGTGCGATAGGTTTCGCTATGGTCTTGTGAAGGACATCAAGACGTATCTGTTAGCTGCGGATTTCATAGATTTTGATGTGTTAGTCAATCGTGCCAAGGATGTTAAGCAATCCTTGGGTGCATCCTTGTTAGCGGCAAGTAAGAGCTTTGGTAAGAGAGTGGCTGATTGTGGTTATTCTGGGAAGAAGAATAGGAGGTCGTAGGATAAGAGGTTCAAGTTAGAGTTTAAGCGTGGCGGTAATGGCCATGGCAACCAAGTTGTGCATATTATAGCTGAGTGTGAGCGTTGTGGATGATGTCACACGGGTACTTGTTGGGGAAACACCAGAGGTTGCTGGGTGTGTGGATCTTAAGATCATATGAAGTGTGATTATTCTCGTGCAGCGAGAGATACACTGGTACAAGCTGCTGCACCTGCTAGGGGCCGAGGCCGTAGTAGGGGTAATTTTCAGAGGCGTGAGGATAGACAAAGGGTTGTAGCTTGTGTAGTTTCTATGCGACCAAAGAATGGTGGACCGGCTCGAGTTTATGCTCATCATGAGGGGTGCAATAGCACTGATGTGATCGCAGATACCTTTACCTTGCAATCTTTGTCATTATTTTCTTTAATTGATTCGGGGTCTACTCGTTCATATATCTTAATTGAGCATGCATATTTGCTGAATGTCCCTGTTGAGATCTTAGATGTTGGCATGTTAGTGACTAGTTCTTTTGGGGAGACGGTTATAACTAGAAGGTTGTATAGGTGTTGTCCTTTGGTAGTGCAAGGTCACGAGTTTCTCGTGGATCTGATGGAATTGCCATTCTATGGTTTTGATGTTATTTTGGATACGGATTGGTTGAGTGAGCACAAGGCGGTGGTGGATTGTGAGTCCAAAAAGATTTTGTTGAGGTTAGCCGATGATTATAAAGTTGTGGTGGTTGGTAAGAATGTCAAATTCTTGTCCAATGTTGTTTTTGCTACTCGGGTGGAGAAGATGATGTTTGATGGCTGCCAAGCTTATTTGGCTATTGTTATGAATCAGGAAGCTAAGGGTGTTCAGGTGCAGGACATTCAGAGTGTGTGTAAATTTTTGAAGGTGTTCCCTAAAGAGTTACCGAGTTTACCGCCAAATAAAAAGGTGGAATTCAGTATCGAGACATATGAGGGTTCGACTCTGGTGTCCATTGCTTCTTATCGAATGGCACCGAAGGAGTTGAAGACACAGCTTCAAGAGTTGTTGGATCATGGGTTCATTCGACCGAGTGTTTCTCCATGGGGTGCTCCTGTTCTTTTTGTGAAAAAGAAGGATAGTACGATGCGTATGTGCATTGATTACCGGCAGTTGAATAAGCTAACGGTGAAGAATAAGTATTCTTTGCCGAGGATTGATGATTTGTTTGATCAGTTTCGTGGGGCATCGGTGTTTTCTAAGATTGATTTGAGATCAGGGTATTATCAGTTGAAGGTTAAGGAGGTGGATGTGCATAAGACTGCTTTTTGTACAAGGTACAGGCATTATGAGTTCTTGGCGATGCCGTTTGGTTTGACGAATGCCCCAGCTGCGTTCATGGTTATGATAAATAAGGTGTTCCATGAATATTTTAATCAGTTCGTGATGGTGTTTATTGATGATATCCTTGTGTACTCTCGTACCGAGAAAGAACATGATCAGCATTTGCGGATTGTTTTGAAGCCTTGAAGGATAATTAGTTGTATGCCAAACTGAGTAAATATGAGTTTTGGCTGAAGGAAGTAATGTTCCTTGTTCATGTGGTTTCCGCGGAGGGTATCCATGTTGATCCACGAAAAGTTGAGGCTATTCTCAATTGGAAGCAACCTAAGTCAGTGTCCAAGATTTGCAGTTTTCTTGGGTTAGCTAGTTATTATCATTAGTTTATGGAAGGGTTTTCTAGTATTACAACACCATTGACGAAATTGTTGCAAAAGAATGTTCCTTATGTGTGGACAGAGAAGCAACATCAGAGTTTTAAGAGGTTGAAGAAAGTATTGACACATGCTCTTGTGTTGATCGAACCTGAGTTAGGAAGGGAGTTTGTGGTTTATAGTGATGCATCGTACGTTGGGTTGCGTGTTGATGCAAGATGGCAAGGTTGTGGCCTATGCGTCGAGACAGCTGAAAGTTCATGAGCGAAACTAACTGACTCATGATTTGGAGCTTGCTGCAGTGGTGTTTGCTTTGAAGATTTGGAGACACTACCTTTATGGTGAAAAGTGTATGGTTTTTACGGATCATAAGAGTTTGAAATATTTGATGTCTCAAAAGGATCTAAACCTTAGGCAACGTAGATGGTTGGAGTTGCTTAAGGATTATGACCTAACGATCGAGTATCATCCTAGAAAAGCCAATGTGGTTGCGGATGTGTTGAGTCGTAAGGTTGCGGTCGAGCTTAGGGCAATGTTTGCAAGGTTGAGTGTGACACGAGAAGGTGTTTTGTTGGATAAATTGCAAGTTAAGCCTACTTTGTCATTGATGATTAGCACAAAGCAACCGTATGATGATTCTTTGGTTCCTTATGTTAATGACATATCGAATGGCAAGCCATTGGAGTTTCATTTTGATGATGGTGGTGTTTTGTGCTTTAAGTGGTGAATAGTGGTCGAAAGATTCGGAGCTTAAGCATACTATTTTGGCGGAGGCACACTCTTGTCATTTTGCTAAACATCCCGATAGTACCAAGCAGTATCGTGATTTAAAGGAAGTGTACTTTTGGGTTGGTTTGAAAAAGGGTGTGACGAAGTTTGTATCTAAGTGCATGGTGTGTCAGCGGGTTAAAGCTGAACATCAGTTTCCATCCGGGTTGTTACAATCGTTGAGAATTCCGGAGTGGAAATGGGAGAGAATCACCATGGATTTTGTGTCAGGGTTACCATTGACACCAGCTAAAAGGATTCCATTTGGGTGATTGTTGATCGATTTATGAAGTGTGCACATTTTCTGCCAGTGCATCAACGTATACCTTGGATAAGTTGGCCGATTTGTACATCGCTGAGATTGTGCGTTTGCATGGGGTACCTAAGTCTATTGTTTCTGATATAGACCCGCGGTTTACAACGGGGTTTTGGAGATGTTTTCACCAGGCTTTGGGTTTGAGGTTGAGTTTCAGTACCGCGTATCATCCTTAGACGGATCGATAGTCTGAGCGTGTTATCTAGGTTTTAGAGGATATGCTGAGATGTTGTATTATTGAGTTTCAAGGAACCTTGGAGAAGCATTTACCTTTGGTTAAATTTGCTTGTAACAATAGCTACCAAGCGAGTATCTTGATGGCACCGTATGAGGTATTATATGGCCGGAGGTGTCGTATGCCCTTGTGTTGGGCTGAGGTAGGGGAAAAGCATGTTTCCTTGCCGCATGTGTTGAAAGAAACAGATGAAAAGATAAAGCTTGTGTGTGATCGCTTGAAAGCAACTGCGGATCGGAAGAAATCTTATGCGGATTTAAAGTGTAGGGAGATTGAATATGCGGTTGGTGATCGAGTGTTCTTGAAGGTGTCACCATGGAAGAAGGTGATGCAGTTCGAACATAAGGGTAAGCTTAGTCCGAGATTTATTGGACCATATGAAGTTGTAAAACGTGTTGGTCTTGTGGCTTATCGTTGAGGTTGCCTCCCAAGCTGGAGAAAATACATGATGTGTTCCATGTATCTATGTTACGGAGGTATCGGTCAGATCCTCCGCATGTTATGCCGGTAGAGCTTATTGAGTTGAGCCCAGATTTGTCCTTTGAGGAAGAGCCGGTGGAAATCCTTGATTCTAGCAGCAAGGTTCTTCGTGGCAAGACGATAGAACTAGTTAAAGTCTTGTGGCGACATCGAGGTGTCGAGGAAGCCACTTGGGAGAGCAAGGCGGATATGTTGGAGCAATTTCCACATTTGTTTCCTCCAGGTAAATTTCGAGGACGAAGTTTCTTAAGTGGGGGAGAGTTGTAACGCCCTGGTTTTGGGTCTAGTTGTTTTGGGGTTTGTTTTGCGGGTTCGGTGGACCGGCATTAGGGATTCAAGTCAGTTTCGAGATTAAATCGGATTAAATATTTTTAAAGGTGATAAATATATAGAAAAATGTTCTAAAATCATTATTTAATATATTAATGATTATGGTGGAATCAATTTTGTAAAATGAGTTTTGGAAATCGAATATTTTGGACTAGTGATCAAAATGTAAACTTTGAAAACTGTATTTAGTGATTGTTTTGTAAAGAGTCAAAACTTTGAATCTTTAAGGAGCTAATTGCCCAAAAGTCTAATCTCAAACTTTATCCCTTAATTGGCTATTTTAAAAGTGCTTTGAAAAATATAAATAGGTTGGGGAGAATTAATTTGATAATTAAATTTTAAAACAAAAATCACTTAACTAACTTTCTCTCAAAATATTTTCTCTCCAAATCTCTCCATCCAAACATCACTCTCTTCTTCTAAATCTTCAGTTATATCTTTCTTTTCTTAAATTTTTTGTTTTCAAATGATTTCTTGTTGATTGTTTATCAAAACCTCATTGTTTTAACTTTGTTTTCTCATGTAAATCATCCAATTAAGGGAGAAAGCATCCATTAGAGGTTATGTTCGTTCTTCTCCTCTAATGAAAGGTTCTTTACTGAAATTCCCAAGTTGTTGGTTCTTTACAATTGTTTTCTAATGTGTTTTGATAGTTTAATTGAGGAAAATTGGTTTAATTGTGTTTTGCTTGGTGAAATTGGTAGGTTTTCGAATTGGATATGTTTTGATGGGTTTTTGATCAGGTTAGATCATGATTTTGATGTTTAATAATGTTAAAAGCTCATATTTAATATTGTAATCCTGAAACTAGTTGAATCTCTAATATTAAAGGTTGTTAGTTAAGGGTTTTTGTGATGTTTTTGGTGTTTAATCATTAATGCAAGTAAAACGATATTGTAAAAGGGTTTTTGGATGTTAATTGATGAAGTTTTATGTATCAAATCATTGTATTGTGGCTGGGTTAAGGTTGGAAGGTGTTTGAGGTTGATTTCGATAAGTTTCAGATGGTTTTTGTGTGGGCAACTTGTGAGTTGCGGGGTTTTATTTTGAAGCAGTGGTTTGGATGCATTTTGATGCATGTTTCCTCTGGTTTTGTGTGATCAAAACAGGAGTTAATCAAGGCGAAGCAGCTTGAAGTGGATTGTTGCTTGTCGGGAGCTCGTTGTGCATTGGTGAGCAAGGCGAATTGTAATTGGTGAGTGGAAACTGGATTTAAATGAATCCTAAAGGTTTGCAAAATGATGTTGGGAGTTTAGGTTAAACGTGAAACGCTTAACTAAGCTCAAAAGTAAGTTTCCCTATTTTGTTCTTAATATCGGATTGGATATGAGCATGATTGATTACATGTTTTGGGGTTTAAACATGGATTGTTTTACTTACTGTAAATGCATGGTTTTGAATACATATGCAATGGTTAAAAGGTAAATGAAATGCTAGTGAGCATTGGTTTCGGTCGGGAATGGGTTATTGCTTGGGCAATATGGTTTGTATATGTGGTTTTTTTTAATGCATTGTAAAACGGCGAGTAAATGGTTTTGTTAATGATATATTAGCTATGTGACAAGGTAAGAAACAATCGGATATAGTTGGCATGCCATAGGATTAAAGTGGCTTCAATCTATGCCAAAAATCGATCATGGTCATGGGTCCTTTAGGTATGGCGGTTTAACTAGGCCACTCGGACTATTGGGACGTCTCTTGGGGTTTGGGATTTAACTAGGCAGCCCAAGATGATGGTGACATTGCAGTTTAACTTGGCAATGTCGGTAAAACTCGCAGTTTAACTAGGCGAGATTGTCAAATCTTGCGGTTTAACTAGGCGAGATTGTCAAATCATACGGTTTAACTAGGCATAGTACGAGAATCTGTGTATCCGGTATGTATATGGATAGGGGTGACTATCCAAGGTAAGGGTTGTGTACGGGGTCACTATAAATGCCAATACATGAAAGTTCATGTGTTTAACCTATTTTATAATGCTTTGGGATTTAAGCATGGTATGATGATTTTATACTTGGAAATTAAGCATCTGATTTACAATGGTTTTTGCATAAGGTTGTTATGCATGTTTTGATTTGGAATCAATGTAATGCTTTGGTTGTAAGCATGGTTTGAAAACATGTGTTTAGTTTTCAAAGGATTTCATTGAATCATTGTTTTATGCGCATCCTCACTAAGCATGTGTGCGTACGCTCTCTTTTTCTTAATAATACAGAGCATTGAGGTTTGTGGCGGCAAAGGCAAAGTCTAAGTGATCCAAGGACAATATTACTTTGAGTATGAACGTGGTTTAAGTTTCTGGTTAATAAGGCAATGTGTTCACCATGTTTTTGGGATTTGTAAATCTATTTTCCCCCTTGTTTTTTTAGCATGTTTAATGCTGTGTTTTGGAGGTGGACTGATGTTGATAAGCATGTAGTTGATTCTTGCTTGTGGTTGATGTTAGGTGGTTGCTTAGGTACGCATCTAGTTAGCCTTGGTTGATTGCCATGTTTTGATGATTCTACCATGTTGCTTTTGATGCAATGGTTATGTGAGTAGTTGACATATGCTAGTAAATGTTCAATTGAGAGTTCTGGTACGTTTGATAAAGTGGTCTAGGGAGCATGCCTATAGGTTGATCTTGTGAAAGCATATGTTTTTTTTGTTGCTAAACATTGGTGCAAAGGATGGTATATGATTGGATGATTGATTGTCTGCATGAATGTGAGTTGCTAGGATCCAAATGCATCTAGATATGATTGAAAAATAGCTAAAAATAACATTTTGGGTCCAGGCGTATCGAAACGCATCCCCTCGTACCGGTACGGATAGGCTATTTCAGGCATAGCGTTTCGATACGCAAGGAAGTGTTTTGATGCGGGTAAGCCTTTATAGGCATAGCGTTTCGATACGCGGGCAAGTGTTTCGATACGTGTAAGGACATTTTGGTTGAGCATTTCGATATGTTGGGGACCGTATCGGTACGGTAATGAGCTACTAGATTCTAGTTTTTGAAAATTGGTAAGCATATCGAAACACCTGTACGTGTATCAATACGGGATGCAGTTAATACGGTTATTGGGATGTTTGCAAGTTTCTGATTCTTTCGATTTGGTCCCTGATCGTTGTGAATGCAATTGTATGAGCATTGATGGTGAGTTTGAGCTGTAAATTGAGATACGAGCATGTAATCTGACTAATTGAGGATTCGTAACCCTAATTCTAATAATGGTCCCTAATTTTACAAGATTTACGTTTTGGTCCCTAAGATGTATTGTATGCAATTGGTTACCTTTTCGTGGTCCGTTTTCCTTGTAGTTCTATCCGCTGCAAGCATGATCATTTAGGAATAATAATATGCATCTTGACAAGATAAAAAGGAAAAAATGGATTGTTTTTGTAATCTTTCTCTGGTTTGCTTCGACAAGCCTAATGTAGCTCGCTCGGTTAGTCGGGCATCTAGGCCGGGTCGAGAGGGTTACAATGTGAATTCCCTCACTAAGCTTATAGCTTACGCCGTCTTTTCCTCATCAGTGCAGAGAAATAGCTTTATTGGAAGCACGTGACCAAGGGAGGATCCAAGGAACATTTCATCACAAAGTATGGTTTTATATACGTTAAAGTAGTAATAAGAAGGCAATGTGACCAGGTTGTTTTGGGAGATGTTTTTTGAGTTACTTCATGTTGTAATAGTTTGGATTGATGTTTTGGTTTGGTATGAAGCTTTTATACTTGGTTTTGAGGGGTAGGGAGACTTAGAGCATACTTAGGTAGAAATCATGATCATAGATGATTGTTTGATTATGCCATGCCTAGTGTAGACGCAATCTATGTTGCTATGTTTGATGATTGAATGTTTATGATGTCATATGATGATTAGAGGTTGAAGGGATAGTGTTAGATTGAGCCAAAGGGTCATATGTTGGATCTAGAGGTCAATATAGGTCGCTCTGTACCAGTACATGTCTCTCAGGTTTCGGTACGCGAGGACTTGTCCAGGCTTAAAATGCTCAAAATAGCCTAGGCGTACTGATACTCCTAGTAACCGTATCTGTACGCACAGTGATGAAATAGTGTTCGCTTCGATACACGGGTTACCGTATCGATACGGTGTCTAGCTATTAGAATCCTAATTTTCAAAATATACAATCCCGTATCAATATGCCTAAGGACCGTATCAGTATGCCCTTATCCTTTAGTGCCGTATTGAAATGATAAGCACTCGTATCGGTACACTGACCGTTATTTTTAGTTGAGATGCTATCTGATGTTTGAAATTCTTGCATTTTGGTCCCTGTTTCTTAATTGTGCAATTAAATGTGCATGAATGATCATTTTGAGTTGAGATATAACATGAAGGCATGTAACATGAATAATTGAGGATTGGTAACTAAATTTTACAAAAGTCCTTGTAAATATTGGAAATTATGTTTTAATCCCTGTACAGTTTATACGAGCAATTGGATGTCGAAACGACGCCCGATTGAGTTGTAATTTTAACCATGGCTCGTATGAACACCTTATGATATAATAATGCATTTAGATAAGATAAAAAGAAAAAATGGATCATTATATTCGTAATCTATTTGGGGTTTATTCCGGTAAAACCTAATATAGCTCGCTCGGTTAGGTCTTTCGGCTAGACCGGGTCAAGGGGGTTACACTACAACGGTCAGCTGTCTAGTCTGCTAAAAGATAGGGACGACACTGCCAGCTGTATTATTTTTTTGTAAAGTTTTTTTTTTCAAAATAAAATTAAGATTATTTTATGGCATCAAAGGAGATCTCACCCGGAGGCCGGGATGACACCCCTAGTAGAATACAGTAAAAAATTTAAAAATAAAAAGATGGATTCGCCATCGGCCACTTTAGTAGGTCAGACACCGTTAAAAAATTAACATGAGATTCAAAATGTTTGGGTTTGGGAGTCGGTTATGCGTGGGGAAGGATTAGAACCCCCACAGTGCCCAAAATTGGTACTGCGCTGATTTAGTGTTGTCTTTGCAAGAAAATCAAAATTCGAACTTTAATTTAAAATTTAATACCCAAAAATGGTCTAAGGAGAACATTTCCTTATTTACAATAACCGAGGAAGATGACGCCTGAATGAGTCAGGACACCACTTCCTAGCCGGTTCTCGAAATAAAGTGAAAAATATTCCCTTAATATGTTAACATAAATTTAATACCTTAAAAATAAATAAAATATACTCAAACTAAAATAAAAATAATACATGATAACGTAATGTGTGTATATATATGATATTATATACTACTACTACTAATAATAATAATGTTCATACATTTCATAATATACTAAGTATATTAATATAATATACATAAATAATATGAAAACTGTACAAATAAAAGATATTATACGTTATACACATAATATATACTTAATAATATGCTAAATATATCATATACAAACACAAAATACATTATATATAATACTAGTAATAATAATAATATGATATATACAATAAAAACATGTAATAATAAAAATAATGACAATAATATAAATATATTATATGGTTAAAATAATGATATAATATACATATATACATGTAAAATATATATAATAGGAAAATAAAACATATGTATACACGAAATAATAGCAATAATAATATTAAACATAAAAATACTATTAATAATAATGATGATGATAGTAATAATAATATACATATAGTGATAATATATGTAAATACCGTAAAACTAATATTTGATTTTGATATAACAAGTATTTTCAATGACCAATTTGTAAACTAAGATAAATTTTTAAGTACTCAAAAATACTCACGAAATGACAAGGATTCGAACTTAAAAGCTTTTTTAATCAAAAACTAAAACCCCAAATATTTTCTAAGTGTTTTTGTACTCAAATAGCCAAAATTTGTCCAAGCGTATTGATACACCAATTCCCATATCGATACGATTTGTAGCTATTGGAATATGTTTTTACGCAAATGGATATTGAGTACCGATATACGAATATGTCCGTTTTGATACGTCATTCAAACCTTGGAGATAACGGCTATGTGAGTATCAGTACGGTTTCATGCCTACCGATACGGGGTGTTAGATTTTCCAAATATTTTCCATTAAATATTCAACCGTTGCCTTGTCAGTTTATTAGAATCACAAACTTTGAAAATCTGTTATAGCGTACCGATACGCTTACATGCGTATCGATACAGGTTTTTATACCCGAGCGATCAGGATTCTAGTGAGTAAAGCTTGTACCGATACAGTACAGACCGTTTCAGTATGCCTCTGTTATTTTGTCTTTTCATACCGATACGCCTATCCAGCGTATCAATACCCTTTTGTACAATGGCTATTTCTGTGTATGCCTGGTACCGATACAAAAGCCTGCGTACCGATACCGAGGGTTGGCAGACATCATTTATTACGAGAAATTTGCTCTCCAACGGCTATATTCAATTCCTCAACTACCCAAATGGTTAGAAATCAATGAAGGGGTATAAAATGGAGTCTCCAAAGCTATATCAACAACTAATTATCTACTTTCAAGCCTTCAAGCACAAATCCAACATATTGAGCCTATTAGAGTCAAATCCTTGTAACCCTTTTGAGTAAGAAAAATTTGTAATCTTTATTTTCAAGATTGGGTTGAGTGAACTTGTATTGGGGCAAATTTATTACCTTTGAGAGGATTTTAGCATTTGCCAAACTTTCTTTGTAAAAGAGTGAGTTCATCAAAGCTTTGTATAGAAAGGTTTGATTGTGTAACGGCTTCCTCCTAAGCCTAGAAAAGGGGACGAAATTCTTTAGTGAATTTGTGAAAATCCTTAGTAGGAAGATAAAGTAGTGGATGTAAACCTTGTTAGAAAGTTGAACCACTATAACTCCTTATGTCCCATTCTTTTTAATTTTCCAATTTGCTTCTAAAATTTTAATTGCCAATTGACCCCCTCTTGGCCACTTTCTCCATTGATTGATCATCCCAACAATTGGTATCAGAGCCACACTCAATTGAAGGTCTAACCACTAATGAGACGATCCTAAAGGTGATTCAACCAATCGGCGATCAAGCCATGACATCTACTTCTGGCAACAACTCCTACGAGTCTCAATCCATCACCAAACCTCCTTATTTCAATAGGGATAACTATCCCTATTGGAAGAATCGTATGAGGATTTTCATCAAATCTAACGACTACCTCCATTAGGATGTAGTAGAAGATGGACCGGCTATTCCGATGAAGAGAGTAGGAGATCGGCTAGTTCCAAAGTCCAAGCATGAGATGACTGATGAAGATCGGAGAAAATTACAAATCAATAACAAAGCAATGCACATTATATTTTGTGCTCTTAGACCCGACGAGTACTCAAAGATGCCTTCTTGTACAAGTGCAAATGAGATATGGGATAAGCTAGAAGTGACGTACGGGGGGGACTCATGAAGTAAAAGAGACCAAAATTGGCCTTCTAAATTTAAGCTACGAGAACTTCAAAATGGAGCCTGATGAAGAAATCTCAAAAACGTATGATCGTTTCTCTGTCATAGTCAACGGGATAAAATGATTCAGAGAAGTTATTTCGAAAGAAAAGCTTGTCCGAAAGCTCATCTATTCTCTTCCCGAGTTATGGGATGGAAAGAGAACCTTCATCATCGAAGCAAAAGATCTCAAGAATTTGAAGCTTGATGCTCTCATAGGGTCTCTTCTCACTCTTGAGATAATGAAGAGATAAAGAAAAGAAGAAAGAAGAGAAAAAGATGGAAAAGAAAGAGGTAGAGAAGAAAAAGATTGGAACTGCTCTCGAAGATTCACAAGATAAGAGTGATTCTAGCGAGGAGAGAGATGAAGAAATGGCTATGCTAGCCAAAAGGTACGCTCAATTCATGAAATCCAACAGGGGAAGAAAGTTCCATCGAAGAGGGGATTTCAAGAACACGGACAAAGAATAAGAGAAGGATCCTATAGTTTGCAATGAATGCAAAAAGCCAGGAAACATCAAGATCGACTGTCCCCAACTCAAGAAGAAAGCTTTTGAGAAGAAAAATAAGCATAAGGCCCATGTAGCCACTTAGAGTGATGAAGAATCTTCAAATGATGAGGAGCAAGAAGTTGCAAATCTTTGCCTCATGGCCTTCGAAGAGGATCCTAAGGTAACCTCTAAATCATATATTAAGCTTACTTTTGATGAATATATTAAGTTGCAAAAGGTTTATGACGGATTAGTTTTGAAATACAAAGAATCACTTTTAAAAACAAGAAAATAATTTCCCATTTGAAAAATTAAAATGATTCTTTATCCAAAACTAATTCGGAACTTGAGAAGAAGGTTTTGGATTTACAAGCCAAACAAAATGATTTTGGAAAGAAAAATTAAGATTTAAATAACCTTTTATCTAAAGTTCATGATAATCACCAAAAAGAAGTTGGCGATCTTAAAGCTTCTTTGAACAAAGTTGGGAATACCTGTTTGAAAAATGAAATTCTTCAAAACCCAACTATGTGAAAAGAAACTTTAATGGGTACAAACAAAGAGACTTCTAAAGGCCCTTTAGATGTAAGAGGATTAGGAGTGTTTGGGTTCCTAAGGAACTTGTCACTGCTAACAATCTTAAGGCAATTGCTTATTGGATTCCCAAGGGAACCAAGTTTTTGGGAGTTAATACTCATGGACCCAAAATGATTTGGGTACCGAAAATCAAGACATAATTCTTTGTTTGTAGGGGGAGCATTGCTACAAGGCCAAAGCTTCAAGTGCAAATTCGTGGTACCTTGATAGTGGATGCTTGAGACACATGACTAGTGACAAGAGTCGATTCTTGGAGCTAAAACCAAAGAGTGGATGAGTAGTGACATTTGGTGACAACTCCAAAGGCCACATTAAAGGAATTGGTTCCATTGGTAATCACTCTTCCATACTTATTGAAAATGTCTTATATGTCAGAGGTCTTAAGCATAATTTGTTAAGCATAAGCCAACTTTGTGATAAAGGTTTCAATGTGCTTTTTGATTCAAATAGTTGCAAAATTATCAACATTGAAACTAACAAAATTATGCTTATTGGTCATTACATAGGAAACATTTACAGGGTGCATTTAGATGACATTCATATTTCTAATGCATGTTCTGTTGCTAAAGATGAGCATGATTAATGGTTATGGAATAGAAAACTAGGGCATGCAAGCATGAGTGTTTTGGAAAATTGATTTCAAATGATCTTGTAAGAGGTTTGCCTAAAATAAAGTTTTCATATGACAAAATTTGTGATTCTTGTGCTAAAGACAAACATAAAAGATTTCCTTTTAAACATATTAATGATGTTTCTACAAGTAGAGTTTTACAATTAATCCACATGGATCTTTTTGGCCCTATTAGAATAATGAGATTGGGTGGAAAATCACATGTATTTGTTTTAGTTGATGTCTACTCTAGATATACTTGGGTTCTATTTTTAAGTACCAAGGATGAGGCTTTATAAATTTCGTCACATTTTTAAAAGCAAATCAAAACAATTTTGGTTATTCAATTGCACATATTCGATGTGACCATGGAACCGAAGTTCAAAAGCTAGGTTTTGAAGAATTTTGTAACTAAAATGGGATTAGCCATAATTTTTCTGCTCCTTGTACACCTCAACAAAGTGGGGTAGTTGAGAGGAAAAATCAAACTTTAGAAGAAATGGCTAGAACCATGCTTTGTGAAAATAATTTGCCTTAGTATTTTTGGGCAAAAGCCACTAATACGACTTGTTATATTGTCAACCGAGTAATGATTAAGCCTATTTTAAAGAAAACACCCGATGAGCTTTTCAAAAATAAAATCCTAACATTAGCTATTTTCATCCATTTGGATGTAAATGTTTTGTTTTAAACAATGAAAAAGACAATTTAGGCAAATTTGATGCAAAAAGTGATAAAGCTATTTTTCTAGGTTATTCTTTAAATTCTAAAGCTTGTCGTGTATTTAATAAAATAACTTTAGTAGTAGAAGAGTCTATACATGTTGTTTGTGATAATAACCTCTTTTCGAGGAAGGATTCTTGTGATGATGATGATGTAGGAATTTTTGATGCCAATGATGGTTGAGGAAAATCATCAAAGGTAGATGAAGTTCAATCAAAAGACGAACCACAAGATCCACCTCTAGAAGCCTTGAAGGACATGACTCTAGAGGAAAGGAGGTCACCTACTCAAGGGAGTTCAACTATGTTAAAGGTGGTGAAATTTTGGGTGATCCATCCAAAGGGGTAACCACTAGATCTGCTCTTAGAAATGCATGTAATTATGTTGCATTTATCTCATGCATGGAGCCTAAAAATATTAAAGAAGCATTAAATGATGATTACTGGATATTGGCTATGCAAGACGAGTTAAATCAATTTGAGAGAAGTAAAGTATAGACATTAGTTGATAGGCATAGTAATAAATCTACAATAGGAACTAAATGGGTTTTTAGAAACAAAATAGATGAGACTGGTAACATAGTGAGAAACATGGCTAGACTTGTTGCTCAAGGTTACACTCAAGAAGAATGAATCAATTTTGAAGAAACTTATGCACCCGTAGCTAGAATGGAAGCCATTAAGATATTGCTTGCATTTGCATGTTATCATGAATTCAAGCTTTTTCAATTGGATGTAAAAAGTGTTTTTCTAAATGGTTTTATAAATGAAGAATTGTAAGTAGAACAACCACCCAGTTTTGAAGATCCAAAATACCTAAACCATGTTTTTAAACTTTCAAAGGCTTTATATGGTTTGAAACAAGCTTCTAGAGCTTGGTATGAACGCTTATCAAAATTTTTAATTGAAAATGGTTTTGATAAAGCAAAGGTGGATACTACACTTTTTATAAAATAAAAGACAAAGACATACTAGTAGTACAAATTTATTTTGATGATATAATTTTTGGTTCTACTAATGAGTTTCTTTGTCAGGAGTTTGCTAAGTTGATGCAAGGTGAGTTTGAAATGAGGATGATGGGAGAGCTTTTATTTTTCTTGGGGCTCCAAATCAAACAAAGGAAGGATGACATCTTCATAAATCAAGCTAAGTACATCAAGGACATGCTCAAGAAGTTTGGCTTGGAGAATGTGAAACCTCAAGCCACACCAATGAGCTCTTCTACAAGGCTTGACAATGATGAAGGAAGTAAGTGTGTTGATTTAAAGTTTTATAGATCAATGATAGGATATTTTCTTTATCTTACCGTAAGTAGACCGGATATCATGTTTAGTGTTTGCTTGTGTGCTAGATTTCAAGCTAGTCTTAGAGAATCACACCTTATAGCCGTTAAGAGAATCTTTAGATTCCTTAGAGACACTCATTGTCTAGGTCTTTGGTATCCTAGAGACTCTTCCTTTAGTTACATGCTTAATCGGATACGGATTATATAGGTTATAAGATAGATAGAAAGAGTACCTCTGGTGCATGTCAATTCCTAGGTAGTATGCTCATATCATGGTTTTCTAAGAAGCAAAATAGTGTAGCATTAGCTACCACCGAGGCGGAATACATTTCGTTAGGAAGTTGTTGTGCTCAAGTCCTTTGGATGAAGCAACAACTCTTAGATTATGGAATTGATGTAGGTACCATATCTCTAAAGTGTGACAATACTAGTGCCATTTATCTCACTAAGAATTCCATCAAACATTCTAGAACCAAATACATAGAAATAAGGCATCATTTCATTAGCGATCGTGTCTTGAAAAATGATGAAGTTCTAGAGTATGTGGACACCTTAAACAATTAGCGGACATTTTTACCAATCCATTAGATAAAGAGCGTTTTTGGTCTCTTAGGAGAGTGTTAGGGCTTACCAGCCTTTCTTGAACCTTAGAGCCTTTTTGGTGTTTAAATCTTGCTTAAATTTGGTTGATTTCATTGCTTATGTGATTTTGATCATATATGCATCTACTCATGTTGTTAGGGGGAGTATATATCTGTTTTTGCCTATTCATGTTGCTCTCATATCATGTACATGCATATCAATTCAATTAAGTTCAAATTTTTGGGTTCCTTGCAGCAAAAAATGACATTTTTGGTCAAGGGGTATCGATACAGTTAATCGCGCATCGATACTGGTAAACGGGCATTTGTTTCGGTACGGGTGAAGAAGGTTTCGGTACGAGATGAGGTTTGGTACACCTATATAGCGTACGATACGCAGTTTCGATATGCACTTTATGCGTATTGGTACGCGTAGTTGCTGGAACTTTAAATAGGGTTTTAAATTATGTTTTCCTAATCCAACTAAAACTTTATCAAACCCTAGTCGGCCCTCTCTATAAAAACCTCACAAATCCCTTATTTTTTTCATCAAAAATCATCAAATCCTTTTAGAGTTTTTATTTTCAACATCTAACCCAAGCAAAACTCATCAAGCATTGTGCAAATCATCTTTTCATTCATCCAACATCTATATATAAGGTATAATCTGTATTTTCTTTAAACTTCCATTTCTTTTGTGTTTAAATAGTATTTATGTCTTAAATATATATATTTAGTATGTATATATCTTTGATTTCGAGATTTTTACAAAATCTTTTCCAAACCTAAATTTTTTTTGTTCGAATATAAAATTATACTCGTATATTTTTCTTCATTGTTTTTAAATTTTATTTCCACCAAAAATGTTTCTTATACTTGTATGTGATTTTAAACTATATAAAATAGGTTTTTACACTATCTTGATTATTGGATTGAATATTGATGTTTATGCATACATTATATTTTTGGTTTGAAAATTTTCAAGTATTTCGATGGCACCAAAGAAAAGAGCGAGAAGAGAGATCAGGGCTAGTTCTTCATCTCGAAATCCCACCATACCTAATCTCGATAATGATGGTACTAGACCAACTCTTTCGCCTTTGTTTTAATGAACCAAATAATCCAAATGCTTTAGAATGCTTTAAACACTTTCAAAACTTTAAAATCCGGCGTGAACGTGTTGTTTCCATGAAGATAAATCCGAGGTTATAACTCTCGAGTCTCATCTTATGGGAAAAACTTTTCGACTCGATTCTCAAATTATAGCCAATCTTTTGGGGATGGAAAATATGGGTATTGATGATGAAACTGATTTTCCTCACACCTATAGTGGTTCCATTACCGTCCTTGATGCACATGACCATTTTCTTCACCTTCTTATCACTTGGTGGTTTTGACCATCTGGTGGTAAGTAGTCCACCATTCTCCAAGTAGATGACTTTTGGCTTTATTGCTTATGTGAAAGAAAACTCTCAAACCTTGCCCAAATCATTTTTGCCGAGCTTGTCTTCCTGGTCCAAAATTTTTATACCTCCCTCGTCACATCTTTTACCTATAGCACCTCTGTAACATCCCCTTTTCGTATCCGTACGATGAATACGAGTCAGGAATGTCACAACTTTACTATCCTTAAATATTAATGATATTTGAAACACAATTCAAGTTTTGATAATTTTGAACCCAAATCTTGAGTAAGTTTCCAGCCAATCTTATGGAATTGCCTTTCCAAGAATTTGAAGTTATTCTTGGAATGGATTGGCTATCGGCATATGATGCTACCGTTGAATGCCGATTAAAAAGGGTAATCTTAAAAGGACCGAATGGTTCAGAAATAGTATTTGAAGGAGAAAGGCAGAATTATTTGAGCCATGAGATTACAACTATATCTATTGAAAGATTATCGTCACATGAGTATGAAGCTTATTTAGCTCATGTGATAAATGCTCTGAAGACAAAGATAGATATGGAAAATATACCCATGGTGCAGGAATTTCTAGATGTTTTTTTCGGATGAATTACCTCCATATCGAGAGGTGGAATTTGGTATTGACGTGCTTCCTGGAACGACGCCAATATCAATAGCACCTTGTAGAATGGCTCCTACAGAGCTCAAAGAGCTGAAGACTCAATTACAATAATTGTTAGATAAAGGTTTTATACGACCAAGTATATCACCATGGGGAGCTCTAGTCTTATTTGTGAAAATAAAGATAGATCAATGTGCTTATGTGTGGATTACCGTCAACTTAATAAAGTGAAGATGAAGAATAAATATCCTTTACCAAGGATTGATGACCTCTTTGATCAGCTTAAAGGAGCATCAATGTTTTCTAAAATTGATCTTCGATCGGGGTATCATCAATTGAAGATCAAAGAAGTAGATATCCCAAAGACAGCTTTCAGAACTAGATACAGGCATTATGAGTTTGTAGTAATGCCTTTTGGACTTACAAATGCACCGACAGCTTTTATGGATTTGATGAATCGGATATTCCAGCCATACTTGGACCAGTTTGTAGTGGTATTCATAGATGATATATTGGTTTATTCAAAAACCAAAGAGGATCATGATACTCATCTTCGAGTAGTACTTCTGATCCTCTGAGAAAATAAGTTATATGCAAAGCTATCAAAGTGCGAATTTTGGCTGTCTGAAGTAGCTTTTCTTGGACACATTGTTTCTGAGGAAGAAATTCGAGTTGATCCTAAGAAGGTTCAAGCAATACTGGAATAGATAGTTCCACAAAGTGTCTCTAAAGTGAGAAGTTTCTTGGGATTAGCTGGTTATTATCGGCGGTTCATGAAAGATTTTTCAATGATTGCCGCTCCAATAACTAAGCTATTAATGAAAGATGTACCATTTGTTTGGACAGAAAAGTGTCAAGAAAGCTTTGACAAATTGCAAAAGATATTAACAGAAGCTCTTATTTTGGTCCAACCAAAATCCAGGAAGGATTTCACTATATATAGTGATGCCTCACAAAATGGTTTGGGATATGTATTGATGAAAGAAGGCAAGGTTATAGTGTATGCTTCTCGACAACTCAAAACTCATGAGAGAAATTATCCTACACATGATTTAGAGTTTGCTACGGTGGTGTTTGCTTTGAAAATTTGGCATCACTATTTATATGGTGAAAAATGCTATATCAAATGGGTGTCTATACTACAAGGGACGTGTGTACATTCCTAAACATGAAGATCTAAAGAGGGAAATACTTTCAGAAGCACATTTCAGTCCTTTAACTATGCAACCAGGAGGTAACAAAATGTATCAAGATGTAAAGAGTCAATTTTGGTGGCCTGACTTGAAATGAGCTATCTCTAAGTTCGTTGTTAAATGCTTAACATGTCAACAAGTAAAGGCAGAACATCAAGTTCCGTCACGGTTGCTCCAACCGATCTCAATTCCATAGTGGAAATGGGAAAAGGTTACAATGGATTTTGTAACAGGTTTACCTTTGAGGCCAAGTAAGAAAGATTTTATTTGGGTGATTGTGGACCGATTGACAAAGATAGCGCATTTCATACCAGTTCGAACAAATTAATCTTTGAACAAGTTGGCGGAGTTATATATTAAGGAGATTGTTAGATTGCATGGAGTTCCTATGTGTATCATTTTTTATAGAGATCCAAGGTTTACTTCGAGGATTTGGAGTGCATTACATGATTCATTGGGGACTCGGTTACACTTCAGCACTGCTTTCCATCCTCAAACAAATGGACAATCGGAAAGAACTATCCAGAAACTCGAAGATATTCTTAGAGCATGTATAATTAATTTTGCAGGTTCATCAGAAAAATATCTTCCATTAGCTGAGTTTGCCTACAACAACAGTTATCAATCTAGTATAAAGATGGCACCTTATGAATCACTATATGGGAGAAAATGCCAAACACCATTGAATTGGTTCGAGTTGGAGGATCGAAAGATCATCGGACCAGATCTTGTTCAAAAGACGAAGAATAAGGTGACGGTAATTCAAGATAATCTCAAGGCTGCTTCTGACAGACAAAAGTCATATTCAGATTTTAAAAGAAATGATATTGAGTTTGAGGTTGGAGATAAAGTATTCTTAAAGGTTTCACCCTGGAAAAAGATATTATGATTTGGACGGAAGGGAAAGCTTAGTCCAAGATACATTGGTCCTTATCAAATCTTAAAGAGGGTTGGTCTAGTGGCGTATCAACTAGGTCTACCATCGAAGTTGAGTAAAGTTCATGATGTAATTCATGTGTCTATGTTCGGAGATATCGATCGGATCCTTCACATATTATTACACCAGAAGAGATCGAGATTCAACCGGATTTGACCTATGATGAAGAACCTAAAGGATATAAAAATCAAGAATTTCTCTATCTTTCTTCCCCTTTGACCCGACTTAGACGCCCGACCGAACCAAGAGAACTACATTAATTTTGCCAAAGCAAACCAGAGAAAGATTACAAAAACCAGTCCATTTTTTCTTTTATCTTGTCTAGAGGCATATTATTAGTCTTACATGTACATACCTGCAGCGGGTAAATTTTCAAATGAAACAGACTACGGAAAGGCATCCAATTGCACAACATACATTTTAGGGACTATAATGCAAATCTGATAAATTTAAGAACCAAAACAGAAATTAAGGTTGCCATTCCATAATTAAGTTTATTTCATGCAAGCTCATGAAATTTCATCACAATTAGATCATCAGAGCACCCTCAATTTAACATTCGAATATTTAAGGACCAAAATGGAAATCTAAAAAATTATGAGGACTTTCTTAAAATTTAATTTACCAATACTCAATTAAGCAGGCTTCATGCTTACACGTCAAAAATTGGCTTAATACGATCATCCGAACTCATCCAATTGCATGTTTAACAACCAAGGACCAAAACACAACTTTAGAAACTATTTTTCAGCTCTACGGATGAGTCACCGCGAAATGTATCGAAACCTTTAAGGGAGGTTTCGAAACCTGCACTCCAGTAGCCAAAATTGGCTCACTAGTTTCGAAACCTGGGGCCTGGCTTTGAAACCTGCCTGTAGGTTTACAAAATCACCACATTCGAAACGCTTTGGAACCTCCATAAACATATCCGAAATAACCCCAACATGCATAGACTCATTAAACTAGCTATATCAACCATACCTTACAAGATCTAGCCTTCAACCACACATTCCAAAATACTCCAAACAACTAGAGGCATGCTTCCTATATTTCTATTCCAACCTACCAAAAATGCATTAAAGGCAAAACTCAACACAAGCAACATGCTTTCCCAATAACAACCTCATTATAGACTTGCATAAACTATTTAAGCATGACAAACCAACTAGGAACACTAGATGCAATATCCTAGGCCATCACCAAGCACTAGTCAAACAGCTAAACATCATAATCCAAGTCCTTAATCCATCAGTCCAGAAACCAGCAAATAACATGCCTCAAGAAATAGAAAAAAAAACAGATTACAACTCCATCAAAATATGGCGAACACATTGCCTTATTAACCGTAAACGTAAATCGAGTTCATACTCAAGAAACTTGTCTTTGGATTTCGAAGCTTTGCCTTTGCTGCACTCTAGCCTCAACGTTCTGCATCATCAAGAAGAAGAGAGTGTAAGCACATTTTCTTAGTGAGGGATGCTCATAAAACAATGATGCATTTAAGAAAACCATGAAACCAACACTTGTTTCAAACATGCTTAGACATAAAGCATTTTCCTTTGTCTCTGACCGAGACATGCATATCGACCATATGCAACATCATGTGTACATCACCATGCTACCACAAAGCATTTAACTCATAAATCATGCTTACAAACTAAAGCATTTAATATAATCCATGCTGGAAACTCTTGCATTAAACCAATTGTACTTGACACATGATTTCAACATATATTGGCAATTATAATGACCCCGGATAGCCAACCGCTACCTCTTTGATTAGCCGACCGCTAATCTTTAGTTAATCGATTGTTAAATTACCTTTTCGGATACATGGATCTCACATGATGATCGACCGCCATCAAGCCCATACCATACCAACCACATGATATGACAACCTTGCTGACCACAAGATTTACTCACAAGGGGAACCGACCCCTCAACCCAAGGGACAATAATATATTATAGTGCACTTAATCCTATGGCATGCCAACTATATCCGAAGGTTTTATATTGTGTCACTTAGCCAATATATCATTCCCAAAACCAATTATAAAAGCCATTTACTCACTATTTTTAACATGCATTAACAATACCACATATGCAACCACATTGCCTAAGCAATAAACCCATTCCCAACCGGAATGAAACCAATGCACAACAGCATTCTTTTACCTTTTAAAAATCCCCTGCATATGCTTTCAAACCATGCATGTACAGCAGTAAATCAAACCACGTTTAAACCAAACATGCAATCAAATATGCTCATATCCAATTCGATATTCAAGAGCGAAATAGAGAAACTTACTCTCGAGCTTAGGTAAGGATTTCACACTTTCTCTAAACTCCCAAACCTTTTCAAAACCTTTATAAAGCACTTTGAAATCAGTTTCCACTCACCAATACGCTTCGCCTTCCTTTGCCAAAGCGTAACAAGCTCTCGGGAAGCGATCAACGACTTCAATCAAGCTCACCCTGATTATCCCCTATTTTTAACACATTAAACCAGAGAATAAACGCATCATAATGCATTCAAACCTTCAGCCACAACAGAAAACCCGAAGCACTTCCTTTACCCAACCAAAAACATTCGAAACAAGCCGAAAACAACATCTAACACTCCTCAAACACTACCTAGCCAAAATACAACGAAACCTATCATCCAACTTCATCAATTACCAACAAAAAACTCTTAATATCATCCTTTAACCTCCGGCATTGATTAAACTCCACTAACAACACAAAAACCATCAACTAACAATCACAAACATTAGAGATCCAACCTATTTCGGGATTATAATATTAAAACCAAGTTATTAACATTACTTAACATCAATATCATGATTAAATCTGATCACAAACCCAGCAAAACAGAATCAATCAGAGAATTCATTGATTTCACATTTAAACCTTAATTAACCCAATTTTTTCTACAATCAATCTATTAAAACCCATTAGAAAACCATTGTAAAGAGTCAAGAACTAGGGAATTTCAGTAAAGAACCTTTCATTACAGGAGAAGTACAAACCTTACCTCTAATGGATGCTTTCTCCTTCAATTAGTTGATTTTGCTTAAGAAAACTAGAGAAAATAGAGATAGTTTATTTAGAAACCATTAAAGATCCTTTAGAAATCAATAAATCACAAAGAAGATATGATTACCTTCAGATTTGGAAGATGAGAAAGGTGTTTGGCTGGAGAGATTTTGAGAGAAAAAGATTTTGAGAAAGTTAGTTACGTATCTTTTGATTAAAAAATTTTAATATCCAAATAATATTTCCAACCACTTTTTATCTTAATAAAACACATTTAAAAATAACCAATTAAAGGATAAGTTTGATTTTAGACTTTTTGTTTAATAGCTCCTTAAAGATTCAAAGTTTTGACTCTTTACAAAATAGCCACTACAATTTCCAAACTTACATTTTGGTCACTAGTCCGAAATGTATACGTTCCAGACCTTATTTTCCAAAATTAATTTAACCATCTTCATTAATTTATTAATTAATGATTTTAAAGTATTTTCCTTATTTTTATCCCTTCCGAAAACATTAAAACCAATTTAATCCTGAAACTAGTTCGAATCTGTAACAACGGTTCTTCGAACCACCGAACCGAACCCTTAAACATCTAATCCCAAAACCAGGGCATTACAACTCTTCCCCCTTAAGAAATTTACCTGGAGGAAAAAGATAGGTGGCTTCCTCGACACCTCGGTGCCGCCACAAGACCTTCACAAGTTCAACTGTCTTATCACGGAGAACTTTGCTGCTGGAGTCAAGGATTTCCACCGACTCTTCATCATAGGAAAGATCCGGCCTTAATTCAATGTGCTCAACCGGCATCACATGCGAGGGATCCGACTGATAACTTCACAACATCGATACATGGAACACATCATGTATTCTCTCCAGCTCGAAAGGTAACCTCAACCGATACGCTACAGGACCAACACGCTCAACCACCTCATAGGGTCCAATAAACCTCAGACTAAGCTTACCCTTACGTCCGAACCTCATCACCTTCTTCTACGGTGACACTTTCAAGAACACACGATCACCAACTGCATACTCAGTGTCCTTACGCCTCAAATTTGTGTAAGACTTTTGCCGATCAGCAACTACTTTCAAACGATCACACGCAAGCTTAATCTTCTCATCGGTGTCCTTCAACATATGCGGCAAGGTAACATGCTTCTCGACTGTCTCTGCCCAACATAACGGTGTACGACACCTCCAGCCATACAACGCCTCATACGGTGCCATATGTATACTCGCTTGATAACTATTGTTGTACGCAAACTCCACCAAAGGTAGATGCTTCTCCCAGGTTCCTTGGAACTCAATATTGCAACATCTCAACATATCTTCCAAGACCTGGATAACTCGTTCTGATTGCCCATCCGACTGAGGATGATACGTGGTACTAAAATTCAACATGGTACCCAAAGTCTGCTGCCAACTCACCCAAAACCTTGATGTAAACCTCATATCCCTATCCGAAACTATAGACTTAGGTACCCCGTGCAAACGCACAACCTCCGTAATATACAGATTCACTAATTTATCAAGCGTATACGAGGTATGCACTGGCAGAAAGTGTGCACACTTTATAAGACGATCAACGATCATCCAAATGTAATCCTTCCTAGAAGGTGTCAACGGCAAACCGGACAGAAAGTCCATGGTGATCCTCTCCCAGTTCCATTCTAGAATCTTCAACGGTTGCAACAGTCGAGATGGAAACTGATGTTCAGCTTTCACACACTGACACACCATACACTTTGAGACAAACTCAGCCACATCTTTCTTCAACCCAACCCAATAGTACATCTCCTTTAAACCATGGTACATCTTAGTACTACCAGGATGCATAGCTAAAGGACTAGAGTGCGCTTCCGTTAAAATAGTATGCCTTAACTCTGCATCTTCCACTATTCGACCCTTAAAGCACAAAACACCATCATCATCAAAATGAAAATATGATGGCTTGCCTTCCACTATGTCTTTAATAGGTTCAACCAATGAATCATCAAACGGTTGCTTAGCCTTGATCAACTATGACAACGTCGGCTTCACTTACAACTCAGCCAATAAACCACCCTCCTGTGTCACACTCAATCTAGCAAAAATTGCCCTAAGCTCAACCGCAACCTTACGACTTAACGTATCCGCAACCACATTGGCCTTCCCCGGATGATACTCAATCATTAAATCATAATCCTTAAGAACCTCTAACCACCTACGTTGCTTAAGATTCGGATCCTTTTGAGACATCAAATACTTCTAAACCACCAAAAATGCAATTTTTTGTCTATTTTGCTAGTGCTTAATTTTCTTAAATTCTTTGCCATACGACAGTTGACATTGCATGCATATTATCCATTAATATCTTAACAAACTTAAGAGGTAATGATTAATTGCCATTTACTAAGGTGAAAAGCTTCAAAAGAAGATGTTCAAGCAAGTGAGCTTACTTTGGAAGTGAATCTACCCCTTAGGAGTAAATATTCAAACTTTGCCAAGTTAATTATTGAAAAACATCACTATAGACATATAGGAGTTAATCGAAATTAACTTAGAGTATTGCTACCGATAGAGGCAATACTAACTTTAAAATGTTCTCGGCAAAAAACCAAGGCTAGATAATATTATTTGTTGTCTTCACTAAGCGTAAATCGAAACATCTCTGGACAACGCCAACCATCCATCTGAATACATTTGTTTGCCAATCCGCCTAAATTTTCATTTTATTTTCCTTAGTCATTTTACTTAATCAAAATTCAAAACCCAAATCAAACTCATTTGTTTCCATTATCAAGTAAATATCATGGCATTTAATTCTTGGACAATCCCTGTAGATACGATACTCAGCTTACTACTATATAACTTGTTGATCGTGTATACTTGCACGCAAAAGACCTAAACTTGGCAATATTTACTGGCATATTTACATTAATTTTTAATTGTTTGCCAAGTGTTAGTTAGCCGAAAATTATCTGATTGGTTCACCTAGACCGGGACGCCTATGTTGTAAATCCTTTACTCTCTACAACTCGCATATTCAGGTATAGCACTGACAAATATGGCCACCTTCATTCGGTATGTTCATTTCCACTCACTAGCCAACTCTGTGGCTCGTTCATGGAATTGTCCTCCTTGTAGGAAAACTGTTCTTCTCGCAGACCATGAGTAACAAGAATGAACTACCTAAATCCATACTGGCGTTACACGAGCAAAGGTGCATATTGGTGGCTCCTCATTGGTCTATGAGAAGGACCCACTTCATATTCCCCCACTTGTATATGATTAGTACTTGATACATTCATGGAGCTCCCCATGTCATGTCATCATAAAAAATGTTTCGAAAGAAGGCCTTCCACTGCTCTCATTTCCCATTTCATTGCCACTGCTTCTTAGTAACCTCTTTGATCACAATTAAGTCTCTGGACGTCAGGTGTTTGCTTATCTTCTCATTGTCCCAAAAGAGGCTTCATAACCATAAGTAAAGGAGTTGTGAGCCTTCGGTGAAGCGAACTCTTCCACGGATTCAACAATAGTTTAGGGACCTAATGATTTTTTCCAAGATTGCCAAAACAGAATCCACATTCTTCTGGGCCAGTAAGTCTACTAAGGTTATCTCCACATGTCCTAAGACTTTTGGGAAGATCACTAATCAATAGATAGCCAAGGCAAGTAAATCAAGGACCCTCATGTGCTTTACGTCCTTCATGATGTGGGCATATATGAACTCCCAAGTGAAGTAAGGGATCTTGTTCTTTTCTACGAGATGGGATTCTACTTCCTTCATGTTTAGACCAACAAGCTTGGCAAGTTTCCTTCGGTAACCAGAATTTTTCTAATCCTGATATATCTTGTCGGGCTTTTCCAACTCTAAGCGTAATAGGACCATGTATTCTTCTATGGTAGAAGTCATGTCTTCTTGATTGAAGACGAAGTACCAGTATGCTAGATCCCAAAACTCAATAGCTACTAGAACCATGGGCTCATCAATATCCACTCCTAACAGAAGGGTTGTGTCTCCGTACTTCTTATTGAATATGGCTTAGTCTTGGGCTTCTAAACTCTCCCACATAGTAACCAGTCTTGACAAATAATTTTGAGGCAGACCCATAAGTACCCGCTTTGGCAAGTCTATTATAGTTTCCTTCCACACACTGTCAGCGTGCTAGTGTTGGAGCTCCAAGGACTTACTGCTGACATCAACATTCGAACAAGGGACCCCAAAACTGGATGATGCAACCCGAATACTCATAATCGTTGACTGACTGGTGTTTTAAAATATCAACAGAATACAATACGATGTATGCTCCATAAGATACAAGTGAGGCAAGAAAAGCGTCAGTACATAATAATAATGAAATAAAATATAAGGAATAGTATAGAAAAAATAACATAATAAATAATACAGAAAATAAACCCTACAGCTTTTCACATGGCTCTAACGGGGTGGGTTTTCTAAAGTCAATCATGTGGGTTTAGATCTAAAAAAGATTACCGAACCGTCCTTACCCCTTACTAAACTAAGAAGGATAAAATGTTTGATACTGGCCCATCATAGGCTTGCAGATCGAAAACAACTCGAGGGGGTTCATTTCCACTATGCCCATACGAAGGGTTACTCACGAAAGTAGGTACTCTGGACCCTGAAAGTTTTTCACTAGCCTATACGGAGGGTTGCTCATGAAGGCATAGCTACTGTTCTTCCACTTAAATTGGATAAAGCTCGAGTAGAGGGATTATGTTATGATGCAATATTAGTTAAATACACCAAAAATACACACAAAAATGCAACAAACCACGAAGGAAAATAATTCGTGATCAAGTAAAAGTTGTGCCCCCTTAAAAATGTCCCTAGTGGAGTCGTCAAGCTGTTATAATAGAGTCACCAACGGTCCCTTTTATTATATTAGGCGGACCGAAAACCTAAAAACAAACCAGAGATTACAAAATCTCAAGGGTTCGGGGGCATGATTAAGTGTGGGGAAGGACTAACACCCCCACGACGTCTGCAGAACGAGCTTGCTTGATTATAATATTTTCCTTCCTAACCCAGATGAATGCTTGTTTTAAAGGTGACCCAGATTCACTCACGGTTGAGAAAACCCATGTCAAACTTAAACACATTGAGGATTAAGGCATTAATCCCTAAATTTCAAAAGTATAGTCTCGTATAGGAGTTTCGTCCATTCCCCAACTTCTATGGGAAATCCAAAATTAACCTTGCTTGAGAAAATATCTCATTTTTCATGATGTAGTGAAAAAGTTTTTGAATGGAACTTTATTAGTTTTTATTATCTTTAAAGACACCCAAATTTTAAAATTCATTCTAAAGAGACACATAAATGAAGAAACTAATCCTAAAAGGCTCAAATTAGCAATTTTTAATTAAAGATGTATCTTATAAATTATCTAAAAAGATTACCAAGTTAGTTATAAAGTGAATTATTTTGGAAACCCTTAACCTAGAGTATTGATTACTAAGTTATCCTATTAAGAAACCTAATAGTTAAACTTAAAGATCCCTGAAGATTTATTTACTAAAATGTTAAAAAAATAACATAGGATTTATCTTTTATTATTATTATTTCCTTTTTCATTAAGTCTAATGAGGAATTTTTAATTATCTTAAAAATAAATTTGCTTGACAAGCTATTCTTACCCTAGAAGTTTATCGAATTAGGTGAAATAGTTTTTAAGAAAAAATTGAATAAACAAGTAAGCATGAATTAAACAAAGAAAGGTTTAAATTACACAAAATACAAAATAAGAAACTAAATTGAAATAAAAAAGTACCAAAGCATAAGATTGCAAATAGTGGGGGGCCAAAGTGAAAATTTGATGGAAGAAGGTCGCGGGTCACATCTCAGTGCGGGTCAGACCCTGGGTCAGTTCTCAGGTAGTGTATATAGGCCTAAACCGGGAAACATAAAACACTTCCCCTTTTTTAAACCGAATGGATCAAATGGTCCCTCCTAAACTCTCTAAAATGTTCTTGTTGTTCTTCACGGATTGAAGAACACCGTTGCGTCTGCCTAGGATCCAGCCATGGATCGATGTGTGCCGCCATGTTCGCTGCCGTAGATCTTTGTTGGCGGCTGCTATTGGGTGACGGCCTCCTCCAACTTCAGCTCCTAATTTTGACGACAACTTCCTCCTCTAGCGACGGTTCCTCCTCCAATGAATGATAACCCACTCCCCTTTTTTCAATTCGAACTATATATATATAAACAGAAGTTTAGGTATAGAAATACCTCAAAATCGACTGATTGTATGTATTGCTTCTGTGAATTGTGTGTTACAAATGGTGAATTAGCTTGGCTTTTATAGACGATTACAAGGGTATAAACAAGGGAAGAATTTCATGGATTCTTTCCTGGATTACCAAAAAAACTAGTATGTACATAATTTTCTTGCTCAATTTGGTTTTGATCCTTGCCCAATTTGCTTGATTCGATTTGGTTCCTTCTTCCTTTTTATTTTGATTTGATTCCTAACCATTTTTTTGCTTGCATGGACCGACCGAGTGGAGAAGAAGAAACAAAAGCTTCGGTGACGACAGTGGCAATGGCGGTGGCGATCGACTCTGGCCGTAGCCTGTGGCGGAAGATGAAGAGTCTGATGAGAACTCAAAGAGTTGAATGCGTGGCTTGTACGCATGAGTGGAGAGTCGAATGGTTTGGCACATAACATGTACTAACGAATTGAAATTCGTATGGCTTTTCCTTGGGATTATTTGGACCATTGGATCATATTTTGATCGAACGGATGCAAGCTAGCCATGCATGGATGATGGAAAGGGTGATCTATTAGAGTATGCCCATAGACCAATCATGAGATGATTGTAACCACATACTTACTTTACCAGTTCTATTAAGGCATTGCCATTTATTATTTTCGGTTATATTTTTGTGTTCTTATATATAAGCTGTATGATAATAAAGTCCATAGAATAATATGATTATTCTTAAAAGGTCCATAGCCAAGTATTATCGTAGGCTTGGACAACGATAATACATTAAAGGCTATTGTGTAGTTGATTGATGGCAAAGTGTTGTCATTGGCATGGAGATGTCAAAATCAATACATGAGTATGTTTTAGAGAACAACATGCTGGAATGACCCGTTATGAGCACGTTTCTTGGATTATTATGTGACAGTCACAAACATGTTCATAGTGATGACTAATTGTATGATCCTCAGACTTGAGATCATTATTATCTCGACATCTATAGTCTCATGTTTTGATACAGTTAAAAGTGTGCCGTAACTGGTTGCATCATAAAGACTGATATTGGACATGCCACAATCTATGTAGTGAGATTTAGGTGATCAACATAGGATTTGTCCCTCCTACATAATTGGAGTAATATCACAGGCCACTTGATCGAGTGAGACTAGAAACGCATGGCCATGCTCGAATAAGCTGATATGATATATCATAAATTATTCGTTTGTTATAGTCTACTCAAGATATAAAGAAACATTAGATGGACTATACAAGTGTGACTATTCCATGACTTGTGTCCAATCTAGATATAAAGGACAAAAGGATTTAATGCAAGAAAGAGAGTTAATCACATAAAGGTTATGTCGAATCGTGACTTCTTGTAACTTAGGTGACAATGATACATTGCTAGACGTCACTCATTGTTTGTAGTAAAGATTGGAAATCTCAACTTGGATGGATGTAAGTTCATCTAGCTGTAATTTCCTACCAGTTTTAGTCCCGGTCCCAAGTCTGGCAGTAGGACATTCAAAGTTATTAACTAAAATTCTCTCAAGGATGCCAACTTCCTCTATGTAATTTTTGTCAAGCAGTTAACCATTTGCCAAAGCATCAACAATAGTTCTGGCTTGGGCATTAAGTCCATTGTAAAAGGTCTGCATCTGGGTCCGATGTGGGAATCAATGCATAGGACATCTCCTCAACAGGTCTTTAAATATCTCCCAAGCATCATATAAGGTCTCATCCTCAACCTACCTAAATGTAATAATCTCACTCCTGAGCTTGGCAGATGGTGTAGGTGGCTGGAAACGCAGCAAAAATTTCTGGCATAGATCTCCCCATGAAGTGACAGAACTAGGAGGCAAAGAACTTAACCATGCCTTTGCTCTATATCTCAAGGAAAAGGTGAACAATTTCAGCTTCACTGTATCCTCTGATACTCCAAACTGCTGAAATAGCTGGAACATCTCCATGAATTACTTTAGGTGTTGCCTAGGGTCTCCAGTAAGTGCTCCATCAAATTGTCCTACATTCAAAAGTGTTTGTATCATTACCGGCTTGAGTTTAAAATTTGGTGTATTTACCTCAGGACCTATCAGTCCTGGCATTAAAATGTCTATGGTCAGTACCGAGTGTTCTCTGATAGGTCTCTCCTCCTCTGTGTTAACGGCTGGGGTAGCTGGTATGGCTGGTATCCCATTATGTTGTAGAGGGTTTCCCTATTTGTTTAGGTTACCATCAGCTCCTTATTACCAAGATGTGCCATCTCTCGAGCTTTTTTTACCTTCGTAAGGTTCTCCCAATTTCTTGATCGTATGGCCAATCTTTCACCACATGGTGGGTTCTGGTCATACTCCAGTTAAAATAAGTAAATAAAATGAAAGAATTAAAAAGAAACAAGTAAAAGTTAAAATAGTAAATTCTGTTGCCCCGGCAACGACACCAAAAACTTGTCGACTATTGCTAACGCTTGGCAAAATAGTAAATTTCAGTGTAAACGTATGCCAAAAAGTAGTGCCAAAGTGAGTCTTATGCGTGCAAGTATACAAGTCAACAAGTAATATAGCAGTAAGCTGAGTATCGAATCCACATGAATTGACCAAGAATTTATCTGCTCATAGTTTACTTGATGGAAGTTTTAAAAGTGTTCAAGATATTTTTGGGATTTTGGTTGAAAAGTTAACAAAACAAGTAGTGAAAATGAGCAGTCTCGCAATGAGTTGTTCAAAATAGATGATGGGCGTTGGTAAGGGGATGCCGGATTTTACGCTACTTATGTCAGCTTCAATAAGGACCTACCTTGGTTTATTGCCAAGCAGATTAAAAGTAGTATTGCCTTTGTCGATGGCAATGCCCTAAGTTAACTATGGTAAAACCCCTATATGTCTATAGTGAATGTTTTTTCACAAATTAACTTGATTAAGCGTCATTCTTTACTCCTAAGGGGTAGAATCACTCCTGAAGTAAGTTCATCTACTTGAACATCTTCTGTCGAAACTTCTCGCCTTAGTACCTGGCAATAGATTGTTGTCCCTTAAGGCTTTTAAGATATTAAGATGTAATGAGCACACGGTGCTAACTATCGCATGGCAATGGATTTTGTAAACAGATTAAGTATATGCCAGATAGAAAATAGTGTTGAGGCAGTTTCATTAATACAAACTAAACATAAAATTAGCATCTATCCAAAAAATCCCCCAACTAACTGTAAAAGTTTTGTTCATGGTTGGGGTTTTCTTCCAAAAAACATTATCGTATCTCCACGTCATCATTAAAATAAAATAAATAAAACAAAGAGAATGAGCAAGAAGGGGGTACGTCGATGTAGCCCTTCAATGGCTCTAAGCTCTCGGTCTTCAGCTGGTCGGACCACATCTTACTTTGCCATCGTTCAGCCTCTCTTTTCTTCGATCCTCCCTTCCTTAAAAATCCCCGAGCGATCTTCTTAAATAGGATTTCATGGGAAACCCTATGATAAGGCTTTTGAGTTTAAATTTTATAATGCACGAGGGATAAGATGACAGCGCATCGTATTCAGATTTGAATCCTAGGGCTGACGTATACAAGGTCCAACAAAGTCTTTGACCGGTCAGCTGATGCCACTCCTTTGCTAGCCGGTCATGGCAATGATTGGTCTTTCTGTGCCAACGGTGCCTCGTCAATTCTCTAGCTTTTCTGCCAAGCCTTCCTGTATCAAAAATAGCAAAATAACCCTTCACACTGGCAAAGAGGATAGCTCGTAAACTCCTTATGCAAATGCATGATTTTAATACCTAAATGCAACTTAATATACTAAAAGGGCAAGCAAAGGCATTGTAAAATAAGCATAAAAATAGTACCTTTGAGGAGTTAACATTATGTTTGGCAAATTTTAAATTACTCGTATTTTTGGTTCATTTTGTTCGAGTTTACTTTGGTGAACCAATGTGCCATTAGTCACTCGGGTCTAATCTATCTAGATTGGATGATAGGTGTTACACTTTCAGCATACTTGTTTCTCCTTGTGCACCTATAACTCCAAGTTCCTTAAGCTTACATGGCTATTTGGTGGTCGAGAAAATGTACTTTTTCTAGAAAGTGATGGAAAATAAAAGAACTTAGCCAAGGAGAGCAAAAAGTAGGAATTCAAAAGATGATTTTTAAGTCAGAGCCCTTGCTTCTTTTATAGGCAAATGAGGGGGTGCACCAGCCAATCAACATTTAGTGGTCCCAGCTAGTCTATTGTCCTTGTACTGACATTGGCTTTTGTGTTGATGTAGGGGGCAACTTGCAACTTCAAATATTGCCTGGTGGCCTCGCCTTGTCATTGTCTTGATGTAGGGGGGAGTATATGGCCTCAACCACCACTAAGTGATCCCAACTTGACCATACGTGGCATGTTATCTATACGTGATGTCCATACGCAATGTGGTCCTAGCATAGTTGCGTGTCTTCGCATAGCGTGGTCTCCAAGCACAACTGGTTGCCTTCACGTGGTGTGGTCCTATCCAGCTAGGAAACTTTATTTTTATGTTTTCTTCTATCTTTTATCTCTAGGTAACTGTTATGGTCCCGAGCTCTCTCATGCAACCAGTTATATCATGGTTCCAAATAGAAAGGTGGCTCCTTTAAGTATTTGATCATCTCTATACTCATGTACCGACACACAAGATAATGTATGGACATTGATGCAAATCATAGAAAAGTATAAGTAAATTCCCCTTCTCATGTCGCCACACAAATTGGTTTCTTTCTCATGGCTATAACGACACTAGAAGAAGGATTAAAAGAGAAGTGTATAGACATGCTAGCAACAAAATGACAAAACTAAGGAAAATTCCTATTATATGTCTATACATGTATGAAAACATAGCAAAAAAATAAAATTACAGGGCAAAAACCTAAGTTAAAGGTTTCTTAAATAGATATACTTTGGAGAGTTATCAATACCCTATTCATCATATATATAAACGTGATAGAACCGTTAGTCAATACGAATGGCATTACAAGAAATTCTTAATGGTCGAAATGTTTCTGGAAGTTGTCTTGAACACATCAGAATCCTTAACCTTGAGTTGGTAATGACCAAATATTAGATATATCTTAGAAAAACACTATGGCTCCCCAAAATTGATTGAAGAGATCATCAATATGAGGTATGGTATATTTATTCTTTATCGTCATCTTATTCGACTTTTGATAATATATACACAACTAAAGTGTCCCATCATTCTTTTTGATAAATAGAACATGAGCTCCCCATGGTGAAACATTGGATCAGATGAAGCCCATCTCTAACAACTCTTGCACCTGAACCTTAAACTCATTGATCTCCTTTGGTGTCATCCAGTAAGGTGCAATACACATGGGGGTTGTAACATTAGACATGAATCCTCTACGCTCACCAATAAGTGTCACCACTCGATCATCAGAAGTTTTCAAGGTTGCTCCCTTTCTCTCATAATCCAAATTGACTCGGTGACTGGATAGCCAATCCATACCAAGAATAAGACCAAACTTAATCGATGATAGTTCTATCATATTAGTTGGAAAGCTCTAAACAATTTAAAAAATATTTTCTGATTTTTGCATGCATTTGAAAAGTTTTGGGGTAAACAATGATTTCTAATCTATTATCTTAAAATTTATTTTCTTAAATTTAAATTTAAATTTACAATATGATCTGAGACTCCAGTACCAAATCTTATTTTATTATTGTTGCTTTTGTAGATAGTCTTAGTATAGCACCACGTAGGAGTACTAAACTCGTGACTGGTCAAGGTCAAGGCCAAGGCCATACTACTAGGACTGGAAGGGATCATTCGCCTTCTGTTGATGCAACAAAAAATAAGAATGTACTACCTAATTCTGAGGAAGATAAGTCATCCACTAGAAGTCAGTAGCAGACTAGGGTCCAGCCGACTAGAGGTTAATAGACTCGTGGTGATGATCTACCTGATACAAAGGACATTGAGGTAGTTGAGTTGGATGATGTTATTGACGAGTGTGTAAATGATCTATTTTGTATGTCCTTTTACTTATCTTTTGCATGTTTTTAAGCCCATATAGGTTGCATTTAGGTTAGATTGTATATAGTTTGCATGTAGATAAGAAGTTACACCACATGTGTGTTAATATCATATATATTTGTGCTTTTTAAGGGAAAGGTGATGTTTTGTGGTGCATGTGCAGGATGCTGGTAGACGCTGGAGGATTGTTAGAGCTGGAGAGAAGCATATCTCATGGCTGGAGCTGACGAGGCACAAAAGAATTAGAGATGAATCTAATTTTTCACAGAACATTAAATATAGCGTGAAATCAATAGCTTTCTTTAATGAAGCCGAGTACACTTTAGGGTACCGAAGCCCTAATTTCACCACCTATATAAGAGAGACTTGGACGTCAATTCAAGGGAGCACGATTATAGAAAACACTCCAAGTCTGAAGCTTGTAGAGAACCATCAGAGTAGAAGCTAGAGAATTCTCCTCACGACAGACGCCATCAAGAGAGGCTGACAGAGTGGGAGACCTGCAGTGATAGTTGGACGACTTGGATGGAGTTTGTCGAGGATGCTCGACCCTTTTATTTTTCTTGCTTGATAAACTACCGTACTTAATATTTTTATTATAGATATTTTAGGCTTAGACATGAGCTAAATACTTTAGTTGAGATTATTGTGTCCTAGGATTTTATGTTTTGATTACTTTATTATAATGTTATAGTTGTTTTCTCTTTATCTATTCTGTTCATCGTTCTTCATGCATGATTATTGTAAGAGCTATCGAGAGTGACCTTTTAACTATTGATATGTGGCTTAATATCGAGAAAGTTAGGTTATATAAACATGAACAGTGGGGCTAAGTTGTTAACTTAGTATTAATTCGGCTTAGACATAAGTTTAGATTTTCAACAACTAACAGGGAGTTCTTAAACAAATAATAGAGTTGTTAGGGTTCATGCAGACTTGTATTACCTTAGCTTCAATGTTATTAACATCTAGGCATCGAGAGATTTAGAAGTTCTTTAGAAAATTTTGTCGAGTAGACAAATATCTTAACAGTTTACGCAGACATGTATCGCTAGTTTCCATAGCATTGTAATAAGTATTCAAGGAAATATCCTTAGCAATAATCCCAGTTTCCATGATTATCTGTTATTTCCGCAGCTGTTCATCTTAATCATAGATATTTTAAAATTTTATTGTTTTAGTTTTAATAATCAACAAACACTATTACTTGCAAACACATTCTTAAGCATAAGAACTTCGTAGTTATTGATCCAATCCTCGTGGGTTTGACACTCTACTTATCACTTTATTACTTGATTCGACGAGTATACTTGCTCTAAAGTGCATCACTATTTGATGAGGCATCAAGTTTTTAGTGTCGTTATCGGGGATTGGTAATTGATAATTACGTTGTAATTACGCTTAGGACTTTATTTTTCTTGCATTTAATTTTTGTTTTTATTTTTTTGCAGGTTCGTTCCAGTGCATGAATAGAAGTTCCAACTCAGAACCTATTCTCCCATTAGATACAAAGATTGAAAAGACTTTGAGGAATCTACGCTGAGACAAAAAGAATATGGTGAACGATAATGATAGGAACAGTTGTGAGAATGAGCGAGAACGCGATATAATACCAGTGATAGACAGAGAGTTATCGATGCAGCCTAAAAAGATGGCCAAGTACGATAGGAGGATCCACCCCTGCCAGAATCAGAAGGCCCATTAAAATGCATATTGAACCTGTTATCAACAACCTCAACCCATCGATTGTTGTACTAGATCTAGGGACAACCCACTTTGAGCTAAAGCCCGTTATGTTCAACATGCTCAATACAATCGAACAATTTGGAAGAACAATAAGAGAGGATGCTCGAGAGTTTATTCAATCTTTCCTGGAAGTCTATGATTGCTTTCAACAACCAGGGATTCTAGATTATTCCTTGAGACTCAAGTTATTTCCCTACTATTTGCGAGATCGAGCCAGGGCATGGTTGAAGACTTGTTCCTTAGGATCTATTACATCCTGGGATGACTTGTGTAGCAAGTTTCTACACCGATATGATCCACCGAACGTGGACAACCAAAATCATAGTGACATTATCTTGTTTCAACAATACGATGATGAATCCATGTATGAAGCTTGGGACGAATACAGAGACATGTTACGCAATTGCTCGATCCTTGGATTTCATGAATGGATACAAATCATTATGTTCTATAATGGCAACAATGCACCTATAAGAATGATGATTGACTTTTCGGTTAATGGAACGTTGCTTAACAAAGAAGCTGGTGAGGCCTTTGACATCTTAGACCAGATAGCCAACACCGACTACCAGTCCCCAAGGGGGAGATTGAAGCCCGGACCTAAACCTTCTGGAACATTCCAGTTAGATGAATCTCAGACTGTAGCGGCTCAACTCTCTACCATCACAAACCTTATCAAGAACATGCAAGGACCATCCAATGTCCGAGAGGCCAAGGTAGTGCAATACACTTGTGAGCATTGTGATAGGGAAGATCAGTCAAAGTGAAAGCCCTCAACAACAACAAGAATTTGGATGCTACGTAGGGAACACCAACCGCAACAATAATCCCTATTCCAACACCTACAATCCAGGGTGGCGGCAACATCCTAATTTTGGTTAGGAGGCAACAAGATAAATTTAGGAGCACAATAGAATGCAACAAATGAACCTCATGGATTCCAACAAAAGACTCAAAGGTAGAACCAGGGAGCTTCTAACTCTAACTCTAATTCTTTTTATAATTCTTATCAAAATTTTATTGAAATTGCCTGTGTTATTATACAGGATCAAGCAGCCCACTTGAAGAATCATAGTGACATGCTCACAACATAGGCTACCATGATCGATCATGCAAAACAAAACTGCCTCTATAAGGTCCTTGGAGACACAAGTTGGACAGATTGCCCAGATTTTGAAAGTGCGACCACCAGGTAGACTACCTAGTGATACTGAAGTCACTAAGGCCTTTAATGCAAAACAATACAATTCAATGCTATCACACTACGTAGTGGCACGTAGTTGAGGACAAAACCCACGTTTGGGGGAAGATTCTCACGTAAATTCCACTCCAAACAAGCCATCCATCAATGCTCCTACACTTATAGAACTAGCTCATGTGTTGGATACAGTGAGCGATCTTGCTACTAATGGCAAGAATGATGAAACTAAGGATGCCCTGCATCCAGTAAACCACACGACAAGCCCAGACCACTAGCTCCATTCCCACAATGATTGAAAGATCAAAAGCAAGATATCCAGTACCATAAGTTCATGGATATGATCAAACAATTGCACATTAATTTCCCACTTTTGGAGTCCATTGATCATATGTCAATCTATGCAAAATTCTGAAGGAGATCTTGACAAAGAAAAAATGGTGGGTGAAGTTGAAAATGTTGCTACGGAGGGTGAGTGTATGGCTTTGCTTAGTGATTTGCCACCCAAGATGAAGGATCCAAATAGTTTTACCATTCCATAGGCCATAACTACTATGGCCTTGCCTTGTGTGATCTCAGTGCAGGTGTTAATTTAATGTCGAAATCTGTGTTCAAACGACTAAGGATGGGAAAAACAAAACCAACATGGTAATCCTTCAGTTGGCCGATCTATCTCAAATCTGACCTGAGGGCAGAATTGAAGATGTGCTGGTAAAGATAGATAGGTTTGTCTTTCTGGTAGACTTTATCAACTTTGATTGTGAAGCTGATGAGAATGCTTCTATTATTCTGGGGAGACCATTCCTTGCCACCAAGCGTATAGTGATTGATTGTGAAAAATGTGAATTCACCATGAAGATGGACAACCAAAATATAACATTCAACGTCTTTTGCACACTGAAGTACGCAATCAGTAAGAAGAACGCCAGCTTGTGGAAAGTGAAAAAGTCGTCATGGAAGTTTGCAAGACATGTGTTGTAGCAATTTGCTTAGCGCATAAGCTGACTTTGATAAGGCCATGTAAGAAGCTGAGTTAGAAGGTAAAGTTGAGATTGAGCATTCCAAAATTGTGCTCATCAGGCCAGGTATGAGTTTTGAACCTTTGGATTATGCTAAGTTTAAATCTCCCAAGCCATCACTTGAACATCCACTGACACTTGATCTTAACCCTCTTCCCCCTCAATTAAAATATACATTTTAAAGGGAAAATACTATGTTGCATGTTGTTATTTCTACTTGCTTAAACCCTGACCAAGAAACCAAATTGTTGAATGTGTTATCACAACATAAGGAAGCTTTTGGGTGGGATATAGCTAACTTAAAGGACATAAGTCCTACTTTGTGTATATATGAGGTTTCGCTTGCAGGCGATCACATCGATGTAACAACTCCACAATGGAAACTCAATCCAATCTTAAAGACTATGGACGAGAAAGAGATCATCAAACGACACAATGGACGTGTTTACCTCATCGTAGATGGCTCATAGGATCATGAACCATCGTAACTTTTGGATCAATGCCTAGGCAAGCTCATCCAAATGTTACAATGGATGGAGATGTTCAATGGAGCACCCGTCCAATGTGATAAACACCCCACCACCTCATTGGATGATTAAAACATCCAGCTATTAACTTTTTTAATTTCTGCAGTTTTTAATTTTTTTACCTTTTCTATTCTCCACGTTTATTTTTTACTAGTTTTAGGATTAGGCCTTCTTAAAGAAAGTTTTGTTTATTTTGGCAGCTATCAAGATGGTAATGGAGAAGGAAGGTTTATTTTTTCTTCATATATATATATATATATATTGATCGATAACAAAGGCACACTCCTACAAGAACAAGTCCATGACTAGTACAGAGACCTAAGGGGATTTAGGCTTAAATCTCTCTCGCTTACAAGTTAGTTACACTTCCCAATCACAAACTTGACGTGCTCTCCACATGATGTCCAAATTACGCCTTTACTCACTGCATTAATGACCCTTTTTCTGCCTACAAAACTCGCCTAGCTCTTCAACTTCCTACTCATAAACCATTACGACAACAAGAGGAGTATTCCCTGCTTATTCTGCATCCAAGAAATTCAACATCCTCCACCGTATGCAATGGAAACTAGCTCCTCAGCCTCTAACTCTATCTCCGATGATGCTTATTTTGATCAACCAGCGTCCGCCCAGAATAAGGGCAAAGGGTATAATCATTCGAGAGCCACCACCTCAGTAACTCCATGGGTTATTTTTTCTCTATTTTTAGTATAGTTTCATTTTGCATCTACATATTTACTTTTCCTTGATTTGTTTTACTTTTTTTTGCATTGGGGACAATGCTCTTCTCAAGTTTGAGGGGTACTTACTTATATATATATATATATATATATAAGGTTAAGTTTAGGTTAAAATTAAAATTAAAAAATAGGACCTGTAAATAGCCTAATATGTTTGATAGGTTCCCTTTGCTATGATTCTTTTGATTCTGAAACTGCTGCTGCGTTGATCATGACTTCCTATGATGAATCTATGTTAATGCTTTGCAAGGTGTTAAGAGCTTTCTTTTTTGAACTTAATGATAAATATGTTGTAGCCCTTAAAAACACATATTGCATACACTCTACAAACATAAGAAACCTTAGGGAAGCTCTAGGTCGACTCTCTGATGCCAAAGCATGAATCACTGTAAATGAACTTAATGCTCAATGTAGCAATCTAAAGGCTTAAAGACTCCCTGTAAAATCAAGAAAATTCATTAATAATTGATAATATAAACAAAATTGTTGAGGGGCACTCTTCTATGCATCTTGTTATCTTAGTAAACTAGGTGAATTTGTTTGCTCCATTTAACTTTCCCTAGTATGAATGATAGTACTGGCAAAGAGTGAATGAAATTTTTCACAGGATGACGTTGCTCGTAGGGCTCGAGGATGGGTTGTTTTCTCTACTCCATCTTCAGGTCTAAAGGGTAAGTGTGATGAGTTGAAGCCCCAAAGATACAGTTTTTAAACTTAAAAAGAAAAGGGGGAGAAATAATGTGCTAAAAAGGAAAATAATATGCTAAGGAAACAATAGAAAGCAACCCTTAAGTTTCTCTATGGCTATTAAGCGATGAATACATGTAACTTAGCAAACAATGCATCAACAATAGATTTGCTCTTTAGAATAAAATTATAAGCTCTAATACATTGCATCTTGTTGACATAGCTGAGGAATGAATTACTGCTGCAGCATGACTTAAAATCTTTGTAATCATAGCTTAGTGTAACCTAAGGACCTATGGGTTGTTTACTGTTTTTATTTTTTGTTTTATTTTTATTGCTTCAATTTTGCATTGCTTATGGACAAGCAACAGTTCAAGTTTGGGAATATTTGACGAATGTGTAAATGATCTATTTTGTATGCCTTTTTACTTGTCTTTTGCATGTTTTCAAGCCTATATAGGTTGCATTTATGTTAGATTGTATATAGTTTGCATATAGATAGGGAATTACACTGCCTGTGCAATAATATCATATATATTGGTGCTTTTTATGGGAAAAGTGATGTTTTGTGGTGCATGTGTAGGATGTTGGTACACGTTGGAGGATTGCTGGAGCTGGAGAGGAGCAAATCTCATGGCTAGAGCTAACGAGGCACAAAAGAATTGGAGATGAATCTATTTTACCCACGTGGACTTTCTCCCTAATATAGAACATTAAATATAGCAAGAAATCAATGGATTTCTTTAATGAAGCCGCGTACACTTTAGTGTACTGAAGCCCTAATTTCACCGCCAATATAAGAGAGACTTGGACGTCAATTCAAGGGAGCACGATTATAGACAACAGTCCTAGTCTGAAGCTTGCAGAGAACCACTGGAGTAGAAGGTAGAGAATTCTCCTCACGACAAACACCATTGAGAGAGGCTGACGGAGTGGGAGACCTGTAGCAACAATTGGACGGCTTGGAGGAAGTTTGTCGAGTACGCTCGACCCTTTTCTTTTCCTTGCTTGATAAACTATCATACTTAATATTTTTAATATGGATGTTTTAGGCTCAGACATGAGCTAAATACTTTAGTTGGGATTATTGTGTCCCAGGATTTTATGTTTTGATTATTTTATTATAATTCTATAGTTGTTTTCTCTTTATCTATTCAGTTCATCATTCTTCATGCATAGTTATTGTGAGAGCTATCGAGAGAGGCAATTTAACTATTGATCTGTGGCTTAATATCGAGAGAGTTAGGTTATACAAACGTGAACAGTAAGGCTAAGTTGTTAACTTAGTCTTAATCTGGCTTAGACATAAGTTTAGGGTTTTAACGACTAAAATGGATTTCTTAAACAAATAATAGAGTTGTTAGGGTTCATGCAGACATGTATTACCTTAGCTTCAATATTATTAACTTCTAGGCATCAAGAGAGTCATAAGTTCTTTAGAAAATCATGTCGAGTAGATAAAGATCTTAATGGTTTACGCAAACATGAATCGTCAGTTACTATAGCATTTTAATAAGTATTCAAGCATATATCCTTAGCAATAATCCCAGCTTTCATAATTATCTGTTATTTGTTGCAGTTGTTCGTCTTAATCATAGCTATTTTTAATTTTAGTTGTTTTAGTTTTAATAAATCAACAAACACATTCTTAAGCATAAGAACTTCGTAGTTATTGATCCAATCATCGTGGGTTCGACATTCTACTTATCACTTTATTACTTGATTCAACGAGTATACTTGCTCTAAATTGCATCACTATTTAACGAGGCATCAGTTATCGTAGGCCAATTAGTATTGTGTATGTTCTAGAGATCATCTAAGGGTTTGAGGAGCCCATATTCAATGAGTTTATATATACCAGGATGAAAGGAAAAATTTTGTCTAATGCAGAATTTTGGATAGACAATCTGGAGAGATTGTTTGAGAAAATGGATTACCCTACTAGTCAAAGATTAAGGGTCACGGTGAAGCACGACGTTGGTGGAAGGCAGAACAGAGGACTGCTACGACCGATCAGATTATGTGAAAGTATTTTTAAGATACATTCCAGTCATTATGTGGATGAGAAGTATCTTGAGGAATGTCAACATGAGTTCAAAGACTTTAGGCAGATCGACATGTCAATTAGAGATAGATTTTCTAAGGTTGAGTAAGTATGCAGCTGGATTAGTGGGTACCGAGAGACAAAAATGTGTGTGGTTCTTGAAGGGTATTCGTATACCACTCTAGAAAAAAGGTAGCTTCTCATCAGGATAATGTGTTTAATGAAATGGTTGAAAAAGCTAAGACTATGGAGAGGACGGAAACACTCAAGAAAAATAAGAGAGATCATAATATTGATCAAGTCAAGAAGCAATCGGGCACAATTGTTCAACTTAGTTATTTCAGCTAGTCTGGAAATAGGGTTAGAGAGAAGTCTGATCATCAGAGTTACTCGAGAGTGAGACCTACAGTTTCTACCGTTTTAGCTGCTAGTGTGAGTGGTTTAACGGGTTCTCTTCCTATGCCTCTATGTTCTTATTTTAATATGTGGCATAGTGGAGAGTGCAGAATAAAGATAAAAACTTGCTTTAGATGTGGTTTTCTATATCGCTTCTTTAATGATTGTTCACATTCACCTACAACTTCATTCGTATAGGGCCAATCCCAAGCATCTGTTCATGCACCTACTTGAGGTAGGGGACAAGGCAGACTTGGTGCTTCATGTACGACTAGTAGGGGTAGACCAAATTATAGTAGTGGTGCAACTAGACCTGGGGTGAGACTGATGCGGTTGGTTTACACAGCCAGGAGACATGAGGACTTTGATGAGCCAGACATTATAGCCGGTACATTCTCTATCCATTCTATTTCCTATTTTGCTTTACTTGATAATGGTTCCACTTACTCTAATGTGGCGAGTGTGGTGTCTGGGGGACTTAAGTTTTAGATAAAGGAGACTGAGATTGTAGTTACTATTCAGATTCCTATGGGTAATCTAGTAGAGGTTAGCAGAATATACCACAGTTTTCCTCTTATCACCATTCTCGTCAAGAATAATAGTGTCTTCCTTTAAGACATTGTTAAACATGTGTTTTTTATTTTGATATAACAAGTATTTTAAGATAATGAGTAATTTTTTAAGAAAATTGAAATTACTCACAAGTGACAAGCATTCAAACCAAACTGACTTGCTTTAAAGCTAAAATGGTTTATAAGTCAATGTTTTTCAAGTCAAAAATTTTCTCTAAGTGTTTTGGTACTCAAAGATACCATTTTGGTTAGTGAGTATAGGTACAGTCCTTTGCGTACCGGTACAGACTTTTAAATTTGTTTTCCAAAATGGTAAACGAGTACTAGTACGACCCTTAGCGTACCGGTACGAACTTTTAATTTTTCCTTTGCGAATGTTATGTCAGTACCAGTACGGTGAACCCCGTACCAATACGGTATGTTGCATGTTTATATATTTTTTTACTGTGAGTACCGATTCGGCCTCGAGCGTACTGATACGCAAAGCTCCACCAAAATTCCAATGAGCAATTTTAGTACCGGTACGACCTTTTGAGTACCGGTACCCTTTACTCCATATCAATACACGGCCTAGCATACTGGTACGCCTTATAATACTAATGGCTATTTCTTCTTTAGGCAAGTACCGATACGGACCTTCGCGTACTGATACCCATAGTTGCTAGACAACTTTTATTGCGGGAAAAACACTCCTCAACAGTTATATTCATTTCCTCAACTACCCAAACTATTAGAAATCAACGAGAGGGTATAAAAACAAGTATCAAAAGCTTCTTTAACAACAAGACAACTATTCCAAAGCATTCAAGCAAATCAAAGAGTCTATTTGAGCTTCATTGTAAAATTTCTTGTAAACACTTGAGAGAGCTTTCCTTGTAATCTTTATTTGTCAAGTGTTTGGGGTTTTAGTGAGCTTAATTTTCTATAAACATCTTCTTTGTGGGATTTCTTAGTCTGCTCATTTGTATCAAATTTTAGGAATTGGTTCACTAGACTTTGGGGTGTAAGTCTAGGTGATAAGTGTAAGGTTATCTCCTTCTCCTAAAAGGAAATACATTAGTGAATTTGTGAAATTTTTAGTATGGTAGCTAAGGTAGTGGATGTAGATTCCATTGAGGGGAGTTGAACCATTATAAATCTCTTTGCAATTTTTCTTTCTTTTGCAATTTACTCCCACCATTTTTTAAATTGCCAATTCACCCCCTCTTGGCCAACATCGATAGATTGATCTACTCAACATACAATAAGCTTTATGCAAGTATCAAACATTTACAAGTCCACCATTTCAAGGTTCATGCCAAGTGATTCGGTTATAACATAATCTCTTGTGATGACAACAAGATCATGCATATTAACCTTCTTGATTTCTCCAAAACCAAGTGCTTGTATGGCACAAACCTTGATTCCAGCATGAAGCTTGTTAGGACTGGTAAAAAGAGCTTACTACTTCAGCTACAACCAACAAGGGTTTCTGTCTCTTTAAAGCTAACTCTAGTACTTTAACAACATCATAGCTTGATATTTTCTTCTCATGAATTAGGACAAATGGATTGTCTAATTCACATTTTGTGTCCATATTACTGATAAAATAAGGGAAATGTAGTTGATATCCATCTTCATGCCCTCAACAACTTCCAACGCATTAAATAACATTTTCCATCGTGGGTTGTTTTTCCCATTCTTTGCCAACCTTTTTCCATTAGCATAGCCTAAATCTGTGTGGCTCATCATCCTCAACAATCTCAAAAATGAATTTTGCTACACGGGTCCTCATATTTTCTCACAAACCCTATCATCAAACACCTGTGTTTCGATGAAATCCACCTTTCTACCCACCCTAAAGGAATCTAAAAATGCACCTTGATTCAATGATGATTCAAGCAGACCCCTAGTCAAGTCTCCACAACCCTCAAAAATTAGGTACTTGTCATGTGGCAGTTCTAGCAAAAACCTTAGTCGAATCACTTTCCAGCAGACCCTAGTTGGGTTATTCAAACCATATGATTCCTCATCGGCTTTCTTAGACAATTTACCGAGCACCCTAGTATCATTGATAACACTCAACATTGAATATTTTTTCGGCTCAGCAAAATCAACAACCATGGATGATTCATCCGACTCTTGGGTTATCTTGGTGTTGTTGATGTTTGATTCCCCCAAATAATTCCCTAACAGTGACCGCAAATCATTATTTATCTCCAAACGAAGCTCCTGGAAAATTTTCTTCAACTTACTTTCCCATTGCGCAAATTTCAATTGCAATTGGGTCGGCTGAGCCAACGGACTCCTCATCATTGGACTGTTTGCCATGTTCGGATCGAGAACTCTAATGCTTATGTAAAGAACTTACACACAAAAAATTAACATAAATGGATAAGAGAGAAGATTGAAATAGACAGAATAAAGTAAGAGAGAAAGAGATCAAAGAAGGCAGGAGTAGAGAATATGAGGAAGAGAGAACTAAAAAATATATTCATTCATTACTTTTAGATGAAATCTTTAAATTTATGGGTTTTATTCCTAAATGTAAAACCACAACATTTGATTAAAATTAAAGCATAATAAAAGGACATCGTTTTATTAAAGTGAAAACGACGTGTAATAATTATATATATATATATATATATATATATATGAATCATAGTTCACAATAACCGCATACATGCATTATTTACCCGTATTTAAATTATCCCTGCAATTGTGCAATGTTTAAATCTTGTTATTCTTTATTGTTAATGTTCCTTTGAGTTGGGAAACTGAAACTTAGATTTAGCGGTATGAGGGTTTAGTGAGAGGACTGACCTATAAATGATATTTAGGAGTTATTAGGTCTTTGCAAAGCTTTCTTTGTGCTCAGATTTGCAGTAAATATTAATGATCTTTATCTTTGTGTTCAGATTTATTTAACATAACTTATATAAAAATTTAAATTTTCTTTTCTTTTAGTGTCTATATCTTTATTTCAATAAAAATAAAATATTTCCTAAAAAATAAATTTTTTATTTAACTTAATTGATTTGTCAAAAATATAAGTCATAAAAATATGAATTTAAATTTATTTATTTATTATATTGGCTTCTCTTGCAAGTTTCAACAAAAATAATTGAGAAATATATTACACTTTTATTCTCTTTTATGTTATGTTTTTCTAAAGACATTAGAGATGATTTATAAGCTTTTACTAAAAAAATATTTTTTTTAATTTTAATTTTATTTTGTTGTTTGCATTTTATGATTATTATATACTATGTGAAAATCCAACTATATTTGGGGAATTCAATTTTTTTTTAAAAAATATTTAATTAATTAGTAGCAAAAAAATATGTTTAATTTTTTTTGAAACCCCATATTTGTGTTTTTACCTTTTATTTTACTTGGTTTTATTTCTTTAGTTAATTTAAGACTTAAAATTAAATCAGACTTTTATATTGAACCATTTTTTCTTTACTTACCCATAACTCAATATATATTATTATTTATGGGGTATGATCCACTTACAATATGTAAAACTCAACTATTTTTACATTAATTCTGCAATTCATGCACATTGGATGTGTGAAATAGATGGATGAGATTAAAAGTTGAAAATAATGAGCTTTTTAAGGAGAAAAAATTAGTGTTTAATCTCATTCATTCATTTTACCCATCCAATGGCCATGGATTAGTGTAAAACTAAATGAGTTTTATATTGTATAAGTGAATCTTATTCCTTATATTATATATAAAATAAAATAGATTTTTTGGGGCATGGAGTGGGCCATGGCCTAGGTAGGCCTAGGCCAGATTCGCCCATATCATGGCTGATGACCGTTACACCTCAAAATTTTCAATTCACTCCTTTTTGCCTCCTGAACATGAATATGATGTCTATTTCATCGAAAAATGCCTCAAACTTCACAAATCTAGCCTAGAACCCTTCGACTTTCATTCAAATTAAACCATAATAATAAATTTATCATTAATATACCTTTAAAATAATGACACTAAAAATCTAAATCTATATCATAATTGAATTCATAAATAATTTGTTTTTAAAATGTGTTTGTTTTTACTTGATAGTTTTAAAATGTTTATGTTGTCAAATACTTTGAAGTTAAGAGTTTGTTGCTTATTTAATTCCCTTTGTTCAACACAAATTTGTGGGCAGGAGGGAAGACTTTTTTTACTACTATTGATACATTGACATGTTGTTAGCTTGATTCCATGTTGGCTATAATGTTTAGCGGTCGACATGTAGTGTGTCATGGTGTTGAGAAGGAATATATTTTTTCCCGTTGCTGAGCATTTTTTAAGTTTTTTTGTTGCGTAGCCTATGTATTTTATGTTCTAAACATGAAGTTTAGCATTTTCTATTTGTTAAGTGTTGATATAATTTTCCAAATTACCAATCCAATCATTTTGAATCGATTCAATATCCCTCGAACAACAAGCTTTCTTCATGCAGCTGCTTCAACAATGATAAATTCCCTTGCCAGCTTACCAACAATAACAACTCTCTCAACTCGAGCAATTGAAGCAATTGTGTATACAAGAGTCTTTAGAGAATTTTGGATAATTTGAATACTAATCTTCTGGACAAAGTTGCTCGTAGGTAGTTTGTCCAACTCTTTAGATGTATACAAAAGAGCAATATCACCCGCTGGCACAATACCTTCTTCTATAGTCGCCTTTGTAGCATTTAATGCACCCATAACTCTATTTTTCATCTCACTAACTTTAGCTTCACTATTTTCGTCAAACTTCAAGACAACCATACCACAAGAGAGCTTTTCCAATCTCTCTTGCAACTTCTCTTTATCATAACCAGAGGTGTTCAATTCAATTGCGACCTAATTTGTTCACATATTTCTTCAATGGCTTTCTTGCCACTATTCTCATCGAAAATAATAATGTATTCCTTTGAGACGTTAAGCTTTTTGCAAGTGCCAAACATTTTCAGATCCACCATTTCAAGGTTCATGTCAAGTTCTTCGGTTATAACATTTCCTCTTGTGAGGACAGTAAGATCATGCGTACAAACCTTCATGTTTTCTCCCAAAATTAGGAGCTTTTATGGCACAAATCTTGATTCCAGCATGAAGCTTGTTAAGATTGGTAGTAAGAGATTCACTCTCTACATCTTCAGCTACAACCAACAAGGCTTTTTGTCTTTTTAAAGCTAACTCTAGTACTTTCACAATAACATTCAAGCTTGATATTTTCTTCTCATGAATTAGGATAAGTGGATTGTCAAATACACATTTTGTGTTCTTCTTATTAGTGAGGAAATAAGAGAAATGTAGTTGCTATCCATTTGCATGCCCTCAACAACTTCCAACTCGTTAAATAACATTTTTCTAATCCTGGATTGTTTTCACCCATTCTTTGCCAACCTTCTCCATGATCGGGATTCATTTTTTCTGATAATGAAATCTGTTCCTTGATCTATTTAATTTGATTGATTTTAGCTTATAAAGTTTAAATTGGAATTCTAAGGGAAAAAGATTAAATTGTGAGAATGTGAAAACATGGAGCTTGAACTATAAGTAAAGTTGTAAGGCAATATTACAAAGGGTTGAAAGTGAGAAGATTAAAATTGTAATTTAACCACTTTCCATGTTGATCTTATTCATCACACAAGTGTCCATTTCTTGTTATTCTTAATTATGCTAATTAAAAATGTTAGAATTTAGCTAAAGGACAGATAAACCCTGATGCATAGGCAAGGAAGAAAGAGAAAAATCTTTTCTTCATCTTCTCCAAGTTGGGCTCCCATGGATGAATGCTTCATGAACCCTAGACTTCTAAATTCAAATTCCTTCTAAATTAGCCATCAATCCTTTAATCCAATTTCATATTTGGTAAGCTCTCATTCCTAGCTTTCATTTGGTACCGATTTTGTTAAGTTTAGAGCTTATGTGTTCTTGGGCTTCAATCTCTAAAGGTAGGGATTTTGTATAATTAAGTATTCATATGTGAAATTAAGTTGATTTTAAGCCTCATTGTGATTTTTCTATGATTTTTAGAGCTTAGGAACACCAAGGACTGATTCTTTGAATTATGATCACCATGTTTATTAGAGCTTGTAATGACATGTGTTTGTTATGCTACTATTGATGAATTTCATGTTAAATACCATATTCGATCAAGCTTTAGTTGAGGAGTCCACATTTTAGAAAGGAAAAGCTAATGAAAGTTAAGCTAGAATTGTGATTCGGGATACTCCATAACTTTGGAGTAATCAGTGAGTGTAGTTTTGATTACCATAATGACTTGTATCATTCCGTTGCATTTTCCTTTTATTTCTATTTCATATGGGTCTCATTGTGTCTAGCTCAATTAGAGCAATCTTGGATGACAAATCTTTGTACTGGTAAGCTTATATGATTGATTATGTTCTATAAGTTCATTTGTCTATATTTTTTGAATTATAAACATGGACATAAGGTATGTTTCTAAGGAAAATATCATGACTAAGTAAAGTATGGAGCTTAAAGCTCATCTTTGATGCAAATTATATATTAAAATGACAACATTGGATAACAAGTTAACTTTGGTTACAATTGGCATGTCATAAAATTCATTCAGCTCGTGTACGGGTGTGTATTATACGATCCTTTGGTGTTTAGGAGGGATGTTTGTGGTCATTGGAGATAGCTGGGTGGGTTGACCTTCTCAGTTTACTGACGACAGTTGGTGGAATTTACGAATCCACACGTTACTTGTAATCCAAGGAAATTTAGAGATATATCTATGTTTGAATGTGAACATAAGTTGTTTAAATAAGATCATGTTAATTGTGTCAATATGTCATAAAATCATTATGACTATATTACATGGATAATTGAATATATTCATTTAGAATACCTTTGTCATATTTAACTACCTCATTAAGCTATATAAGCTTACCTTGTCTCATTACATGCATTTAGGTAATCATTCTTTTTAGCTGCCAAGATCGTGCATAGGAGTTACAAGTCACTTATCTGAGCATTATGTGTAGTGTACCTCTTTTTGATAACTCCTAGTTGGTGGCATGTTAAAATGATAACCTTGGATAACAAGTTAATTTTGGGTATAATTGGCATGTTATAGAATTCATTGAGCTTATATGCGGGAATAGATTACGATCATTTGGTGTCTAGGAGGGATGTTTGTGGTCATTGGAAACAATTGGGTGGATTAACCTTCTCCGTTTACTAGTGATATTTGGTGGAATTTACGAATCCACGTGTTACTTGTAAACTAATGAAATTAACGGATATATATATGCCTGAATATGAACATAAGTTGTTTAAATAAGATCATGTTAATTGTGTTAGTATGTCATGATATCCTTATGACTATATTACATGGTAATTGAATATATGCATTTAGAATACCTTTGTCATAGTTAACCACCTCATTAAACTATATAAGTTTACCTTGTCTTATTACATGCATTTAGGTAATCAATCTTCGTAGTTGCCAATATCATGCATTGCAATTGCAAGTCACTCATCCGACCATTATGTGTAATGTACCTCTTTTTGATAACTCCTAGTTGGTGGTATATGAACTAAACATATTATGTTGTATAAGTGGCTATATGTGTTATGGTGATATTATAACTTTGAATAAATAGCGTATATTAAGTACGATAGGTATGAACTAAGATATGGTAATCATGTGCTATGTTTTGTATACTTGAATATTTAAGTATGTGTAGTAAGGTAAGGATTTGAATGGTAAGCTATGAAAAGAATAAAAGGTAGGTACATGATAGTTTATAAATATTGACTAGATTAAGGTTTAGGAAATATGATTGAAGTGTATATGTTGGAGTTTTGCTTGAGTTCATGTTTATTTGATGTCTAATATGTTTAAGTTGTTAAATTTGAGGTTTGGTATCATTTGGAATAGGCCTTGAAGTGATTTGAAAGCTAGAATTTTGTCATTATAGGTCATGGTCTCGAAACCTTTTATTTGGTTTCTAAAACTTTAGGTCGTGGTTTTTATACGTTTGAATACATAATCAATTTTGGTTTTGAAACTATACTTTGGGCATCGAAACCATGTAGGTAAGGTTGCAAAACCTTTATATTGGTTTTGAAACCTTTTAGGCAGAAATTGAAATCTTCTACTTTAGTTCTCGAAATGTTATAATATAGTCCTTAAATTTTTTAATAAGGTTTCTATGTTATTAATACTTCCTAATTATGTTATATAGGCTCTAATATTGATAAAGAATATGTTTAAATAATAATTTACAAATAAATATTTGAACTTTTGATAAATTACAGATTAGTCTCCAAAGTTTGAAATTTACAAAATAATCCTTAAAGTTTAAATGGTCATTAATATGGCTAGTAAATATTTAAACAATAAATTAAATGTTTGATTTGTTATAATTTATGTGAGTTTGGTATCTCAGAGTCTCTATTTCGGTTTCCGATGATATCTTCGGCTCGATTTCTTCTAGACTGGGTAGAGGGTGTTCAAACTGATATACACCTTAAATCGGTGACGGTTCCAGAATACCCCTAGTCAATTCCCCACACCCCTCGAAAAGTATGACCTTGTCATGTGGTAGTTCTAGCAAAACATTAGTCGAATCATCTTCTAACAACCCCCTAGTTGGGTTATCCAAATTCCGAACAATCTAATTCCTCATCAGTTTACATAGACAATTCACCAAGTACCTTCGATGATTCATCCGAATCTTGGATTACGTTGGTGTTGTTGACGTTTGATTTCCCCAAATAATTCCCTAACAATGACACAAATCATTATTTATCTCCAAATGCAGCTTCTAAAATTTTTCTCCAACTTACTTTCTGTTGAGATATTTATTTTGATATAATTCAATGAAATATATTTTTGGACTTAAACAAAATGAAAAAAAATATTTTAAAGTCCAAAATACTTGAAAAATATGTTTGAAAGCCTTTAAAAGTGTTTTTGATTTGAACAAATATTTTCAAAATGGTTTAAATGTCAAAAACAGGCCTTCGATACCGGTATGATACTCTCAGTATTGATATGAAGCTGCCAATATCGGTACGACACAATGCTCTATACCGATACGCTTTTGTTTTTAAAATTCCCGAGAGAACTTTGCGTACCGATACCTGAAGTATCGTACTGATGCGGATGTATTGTGTACCGGTACTCTTTGTTTTTATGTGCAATGACTTTTTCTTATTTTGTCAGGTACTGATACCCAATTTCGAGTACCGATACACAAGTTTTCATAAATGCATTTATGGGTGGAATTAAAGTCCCCAACAGCTATATTTCATCCCCAACAGCTGTAAACAACTAGTTTTTATTCCACATTATAAATACAAGCTTGGGACACTTGAAGAAGAAGATGATGGACATCCAAGCTTAAAGATCAAGATAAGAGTTTTTCATTATTTTATTTCTTTTGTAATCTCTTGTAAATCTTTAGAGTCCGATCCTAGTGAGCCAAATTGTGTAAACACCCACCTAGAGAGTTAAATTATGTTTACATTGTCAAGACCTCGTAGTTGAGGGATATGTAACACCCTTGACTCGGATGTCACATTTGGGCCCTAAGCTCAAAACCCATATCGTTTAAAATTTTCTTTTTCAAGCCCAACATGTCAAGTCCAATAAAAACATAAGTTCATACATTAAAACATAGTTAAATTCAGAAGTTCAAAACCGTATTCAATGAGCTTCATTTACAAATATTAAAACATTCGATTTTGATCGAATTAACATAAAATAAGAGTTACAAAATACATATAGGGTCCTACAAAATACATAGCCCATTTCATCTAGTATTTGTACTCAACCGCTAGAGTCGATGCTGAAATCCAACTTTGATGGTGCTCCTTCACACCTTACGATAACCTACTAACATGCGAACAGAAACAACGATTCTGAACGCTGAGCTAACAAGCTCATTAGATACACCGTCACTCAACCATGCTTCATGCAAATCATAAATAAAGCAATGCAACAGAAATGATATCATGGCAATATAGCAATGGCGCTACCATAACCGCCTAAACACATGGCATTATTAATGTATGATCACGCACACAGCTCATACAAGAACCTCATACACTTACATAGTATTACACAGATAACCATAATTATATATAGAATGGGGCCCGTGTCGATTAAGCATCGGGATCCCACATTCTGAGCAAGGCCCGCGTCCACTAAGCATCGGGATCCTATAGTCTGAGCAAGGCCCGCGTCCACATAGCATCGGGATTCTATACTCAAGGGATGAGACCTGCGTCCACTAAGCATCGAGATCCTACATCCATGCCTGAAATCTCACATCAAGCATCATCGAATGAGGCCTGCGTCCACATAGTATCGGGATCCAACATCCAAAAATCTTCAAGGTGTTGCAACACACTTAGGGTATCTAATCCCAACAACAAGGGATGACTCGATTACCTATGTGTCCCTCAGCATACAACAAGGACCCTAATTTACCACACAGCCTCGATTGATCCACCTAGGATCCCTATGGGTTTCTACCTCACACGGTTTACCCAATATTTACCAAGTCATTAGCTGATTATTTCTCATACGAGGTTAAAATCTCCATTTCTCAGCTTTAGCATTCATTTTACACCTTAAAAGACCCCAGGGCCTTTTGCCTCGAATTATTGAACCACCGAACGTAAACTTGAATTTCTTGGGCAGAATGCCCAGCGAGTACCAATACTCCTATAGGGGTATCAGTACTCCCATTTAGGTACCGATACTCAGCCATGAGTACCGATACTCATTTTAGGTTTGAAAGATTTAAACCCTCAAGCCGTACCGATACGCCCCAGCCCGTATCGATACTCCTTATTGGTACTAAGATCGCCCTGTACCAATCCACAACCTTACCGGTACTCCTATCCATGCGTACCGGTATGCTAAGCCCTTTTCAGCCAATATAACAGTGCGTACCGATACTCCCCATTGCATACCGGTACGCTAAGGCGTCATTGGAATTCTTACTTTGCAAGGGGTACCAATACACGAGGAGGCATACTGATACACCACTCACAACCTTTCGCTCGCTTACACTAAGGCATACTAATACCCTATGCCTAGTACCGGTACGCGAGCCTAATTTTTGAACTCTAGGTGCAGGTTTCACCTAGAAACCCTGTTTAACCCCCATGGTTAAACCCCAAACCATTCCTACAAGTTATGACAATAGTATTTAGTAGATTTCTATCGATGTTAGGCCATTACAACAACAATTCTATAAATTTCCATTAACAACCACTCAAGCTATACAAAGGCCAAAAATGCCAAATCATGCTTCAAAGCCTAACTTTATGCTTTCCAGGAAACTATAGGAGTTAGTAGTGTACTAACCTTAGCTTAGCTGATGACACAAGGCCTTCTTCCAAAGCTTCAAACTTTCTTCCCTTCTTGAGCCTTGGATGAGCTCCCAACCTTTTTCACTACATGAGGGGATTACAAAACGTATTACAAAGCTGCTGGAAGATAATAGAGGCTAAAAACATAAACTAAACGAAAGATTAAAGCTTCCAAAATCTAAACCCGTCCAACCCTCTCAAACCTCCAACAACCCTTTCTTCCACCAAACCATACAAAGCTTACCTTGAAATATAGATCCTTGAAAGCTGGTAACACTTCCCTCAAAGAGCTAAATGTTATTCACAACACAAACACTCAAAATCCTACCTTTGATAGTGGTGTTTTGGGTGAGAGACGATATGAGAAGAGAGAGGTGAAGACATAAAAGCTAGGTGATCTCACCACTTTGCATATTGCAGAGAATTAAGCCTTTCCCACCCCCACACTTCAAATTAGACATTTACCACACTACCCTTCTACCTCCATCTCCACCCAACCCAACAACCACATGAGCCCAACATACAAGCTAGCCTAAAATGCCCCTTAGAGCCTAATAACATGACCCAATTACGAGGCTCATGCCTCGATCAAACCTGACCTTCAGATTTCCAAAATTTGGGTTTTGTAACTCTCCCCTCCTTAAAGAAAATTTCGTCCTCGAAATTTACCTGATGGAAACAAATGCGGATAGAGAATTCTCATGTCATCCTCGACTTCCCATGTTGCCTCTTCAACACCATGGTTCCTCCAGAACATTTTCACCAAGTGTATGCACTTGTTGCGAAGCTCTTTAACTCATGTGTCAAGAACCCCAACCGGAACTTTCTCATATGTCAAGTCGACATTTACCTCAATTTCTTTAAGCGGAACAACATGCGAAAGATCAGAACGATAACGTCTCAACATAGATACATGAAAAACATCGTGGATACGAGCCAACTCCGGTGGCAAGGATAACCGATAAGCCACTGGTCCCACTCTCTCAAGTATCTCGTAAGGTCCGATATACCTTGGGCTTAACTTCCCCTTGCGTCCAAAACGAATGATTACTTTCCACGGAGATACCTTGAGAAACACTTTTTCACCGATATCATACTCAATATATTTGCATTTTCGATCCGCATAGGCCTTTTGACGGTCAAAAGCCACTTGCAACCTTTCCTTGATGATCTAAACTTTCTCCTCAGTTTGGCTAACCAAATCGGATCCCACGATCCTCCTCTCATTGAGCTCAGTCCAACACAAGGGTGCCTTACACTTATGCCCATACAACGCCTCGAAAGGGCCATCTTTATGCTCGAATGGTAACTGTTGTTGTAAGCAAACTCTACAAGCGATAACTGGTCCTCCCAACTCTTTGCAAAGTCCACAATGCAACACCGGAGCATATCCTCAAGAATCTGAATGACATGCTCAAACTGACCATCGGTCTGAGGGTGAAAAGCTATACTAAAATGCATCTTGGTGTCTAAGGCATTATGGATCTTCTTCCATAACCTAGCTGTGAAATGCGGGTCTCTATCCGAAATGATCGATGATGGCACGCCATGCAACCTTACTATCTCCTTTATATACAGTTGGGCCAACCTTTCCAAAGTGAAATCCATCCACATCGGTAAGAAATAAGCATACTTTGTCAAACGATCTACAATAACCCAAATGGCATTATGTTTCCTTTGGGTCATCGGTAACCCGGTGACAAAATCTATCGTAATTCGGTCCTACTTCCATTGCAGGATCTGAATAGGCTACAACAACCCTGATGGAACCTGATGTCCCGCTTTCACTTGTTGACAAGCTAAACACCTTGTCACGAATTCAGAGACATCTTTTTTCATATTTGGCCACCAATAAAAAGGACATAGATCTTGATACATTTTGTTGCTTCCCTGATGTACAGCGAAAAGACTACGGTGTGCCTCTCTTAAGATACAGTCTCTCAATTCTTCCAAGGCCAGAACACACAGTCGCCCCTTGAAGTACAAGTTCCCACCATCTCGTACCTCAAATTCTGAAGCTTCACCTCTCTGAACCACTTCAATCTATGCTACCAACTCTTCATCCAAAGCTTGGGTCCACTTTATCTCTTGTACCAACATAGGTTCTATCTGGTGCTCGGCTAGAAGACCTTCATCCTCGGTCATCCTCAAACGGGCAAACATAGCTCTCAAGTTTGACATAGATTTCCTACTTAAGGCGTCAGCCACAACATTCACCTTACCGTGGTGATATTCTATGATGCAATCATAGTCCTTCAACAACTCAATCCACCGTTGTTGCCTCAAATTCAACTCCTTTTGTGTAAGCAGGTACTTCAAGCTCTTATGATCCGTATAAATATAGCACTTCTCTCTATAGAGATAGTGCCTCCAAATCTTTAATGAAAAGATGACTGCTGCGAGCTCCAAATCATGGGTAGGGTAATTCTGTTCTTTCGGTTTAAGCTGTCTCGAAGCATAAGCAACCACCTTACCCTCTTTCATAAGGACACAACCAAGTCTATTCAAAGACGCGTCACTAAACACAACATACTCCTTTCCGGGCTTAGGTTGGGTTAAAATCGGAGCCTCTGTGAGATAAGCCTTTAGTTTCTCAAAACTTTGTTGTCTTTTCTCATTCCATTCAAAAGGAACCCCTTTTCTGCAACAGCTTGGTCAATGGTGCGGCTATAACGGAGAAACATTTAACAAACCTCCTATAATACCCGACAAGTCCTAGAAAACTATGGACTTTCGAAACATTCTGTGGAGGTTACCACTCCACCACAGCCTGAATCTTCTAAAGGTCCACGCGCATCCCGTCTGCAGCAACTATATGACCAAAGAATGCCACTTCCGAAAGCCAAAATTCACACTTGCTAAACTTGGCAAAAAGATGTCTATCTCGGAAAGTCTATAGAACTACACGCAGATGATAATTGTGCTCCTCTTCTGAACGTGAATACACCAAGATGTCATCATAAAGACCACAACAAACTGATCTAGGTACGACTGAAAGATTCAATTCATTAGATCCATAAAAGCTGCAGGTGCGTTGGTAAGCCCAAATGGCATTACCAAGAACTCATAGTGCCCATACCGCGTCTTAAAAGCGGTTTTCTAGACATCCTCATCTACCACCTTCAATTGGTAGCACCCAAACCTCAAGTCTATCTTAGAAAACACACGAGCACCTCTCAACTGGTCGAACAAATCATCAATCCTTGGAAGGGGATAACGATCCTTTATTATTACTTTATTAAGCTGCCGATAATCAATACACATCCTGATAGACCCATCTTTCTTTTTGACGAACAGGACTGGTGCTCCCCAAGGTAAGACACTCGGTCAGATAAAACCTCTCTCTAGCAACTCTTGAATTTGCTTCTTCAACTCTTTCATTTTTGCGGGTGCCATCCGATACGGTGCGATAGACACTGTTATTGTACCCGGCATCACATCAATTCGAAACTCTAATTCACGGTCAGGAGGTAGCTTGGGTAACTTCTTCAGAAACACATTGATGAACTCATTAACTGTCCGAAGATTTTCAAGCATTGGACCCTGAACCCTTATATCCACCACATGGGCCAAAAAAGCTTCACAACCTTGTTGTAACAACCTCTGAGCTGACAAAGCCGATACCACACTAGATAGACACGAATTTCTCTTACCTCGTACAATCAGCTTGTAACCATCCACAACACGAAGCTTCAAACTCTTTGCTCTATATCCCAGACTAGCATCATGCTCAAAGAGCCAATCCATCCCCAAGATGGCATCAAACTTTTGAAACGGTAAAACCATTAAATCAGCTGGAAACAACGACCCTTGAACCTTTATCGAGCATCTTCAATACACCTTATCCACCACCACATCATATCTCAAGGGACTAGTCACATGGACTCCTACCTCTAGATTCTCAACAGAAATACCCCACTGCTGAGATATCCCATTACGAATGTAGGAGTGGGTAAACCCCGAATCTACAAGATCAACAATAGAAACCGAAAACAAGGTGAATGTACCTAAAATAACATACATAGCTGCACAATCCTCCTGAGCCCTGACTGTATACTGCCTAGCTGGTGCTCTCGCGGTGGACTAAAAGGTGCCTCTCGATACATGGCTTGCTCATCCCTAAGCAAGGCCTCGACCCTTCTAGGCCGAATATGTAGTCCTCTGAACCTAATCTGGAGAGGTCACCACAACGACTGGACAGTCGTTCACAAGATGATCCGGTGACCACATTGATAACAGACTCTTACTGCTACCCAACACTCGCCTCTGTGTTTGCGTCCACACTGATTACAAACTGGTGCGCCCGCACTCACCTGTTAACCCTTTGGGCTCATCATGGATGAAGAAAAAGATGACCTTCTATGACCAACTATCTCAAATCTTTGGTCTGACCTTGAACTTCGATTCGATGCTCCTTTATTATAGTTCCACCAGTTTTTACTTCTCCTCGAGAAAGCTTGCGAGTTGTTGTTGAAGGGGTTTTGGGTCCTCCCACCCGAACTCTCTTGCCCACCAGACAAGCCATATGTTAAACCTTGCACTTGTTCAAAAGACTTGGCACTCGAAGTCAACTCCGAGAACACTTTCGGTGGTGCAGCAGTTAGGTAAGTCTGGATTTCCTTCCTCAAGCCCTTTAATAACCTCTTGCACCTCATCTTTTCAATAGCAATTCAGGAGCATACCTACTCAACTGGAGGAACTCTTGCTCATATTTGAAAATTGACCGATTTCCTTGCACAATATGATTGAACCGATCTCTCAAGGTATCAATGTAAGCCTCACCCACATACTTCTTCTCGAACTCCTTGAGAAAATTATCCCAAGATGGTCGATTGGGGTGCCACCCAAGCTCTACCGCTTCCCACCATTCTCTAGCATTACCCTTCAATAGGGACAAGATACATGATAGCTTGTCCTCTGATCTCAACCTCATTTGCCTCATAATCTAGCGTGTATCTTGCAACCACTGTTCCGCCTGTAGCGGGTTATCACGCCCCAATCCATGGAAATCTGTAGTGCATTGCCTTCTCACCCTTTCAACAGGTGCCTCACGAGGAGTAGCAGATGCCCTCGGTATCGCCCTCACAATCCAGTGTAACGCCCGATTCAGATATGAGAAGTAGTTGACTCCCTGGTCAACTGTGTCCTCCAACATATCCTCTGTGCCAGGAACATATTCCTCATCGTAACTTCCTTCTCTGGAGCCCAAACTTTTTTCATTGATTCTTGCCCTCCTAGGCATGATTCTATTCTGCATAACAACAAACAAGGTCACACCATCGAATTTTAGCTTTAAAACAAGTACGACTTCAACTCATGGGCATGTATTCGCTAGACACCTATACACTCCTCTAGACTCCTAGGGGACGTCCTAGAACTGACTAAATCTAGGCTCTGATACCACTAAATGTAACACCCTTGACCCGGATGTCACATTTGGGCCCAAAACCCATATCGTTTAAAATTTGCTTTTTCAAGCCCAACATGTTAATTCCAATAAAAACATAAGTCCATGCATTAAAACATAGTTAAATCCAAAAGTTCAAAACCATATTCAAGGAGCTCCATTTACAAATATTAAAACATTTGACTTTGACCGAATTAACATAAAATAAGAGTTACAAAATACATATAGGGTCCTATGAAATACATAGCCCATTACATCTAGTATTTGTACTCAACCGCTAGAGTCGATACTGAAATCCAGCTTTTATGGTGCTCTTTCACGCCTTACGATAACCTACAAACCTGTGAACGAAACAACGATTCTGAATGCTGAGCTAACAAGCTCAGTGGATACACCGCCACTCAACCATGCTTCATGCAAATCATAAATAAAGCAATGAAACAGAAATGATATCATGGCAATACAGCAATGACGCAACCATAACCGTCTAAGCACATAGCATTATGAATGTATGATCACGCACACAGCTCATACAAGAACCTCATACACTTACATAGTATCACACAGATAACCATAATTATATATAGAATGGGGCTCGTGCCCACTAAGCATCGGGATCCTACATTTTGAGCAAGGTTCGCGCCCACTAAGCATCAGGATCCTATACTCTGAGCAAGGCCCGCGTTCACATAGCATCAGGATCTTATACTCAAGGGATGAGTCATGCGTCCACTAAGCATCAGGATCCTACATCCATGCCTGGAATCTCACATCAAACATCTTCGAATGAGGTCCGCGTCCACATAGCATCGGGATCCAACATCTGAAAATCTTCAAGGTGTTGTAACGCACTTAGGGTATCTAATCCCAACAACAAGGGATGACTCGATTACCTAGGCATCCCTCAGCACACAGCAAGGACCCTAATTTACCACACAGCCTCGATTGATCCACCTAGGATCCCTATGGGTTTCTACCTCGCACGATTTACCCAATATTTACCAAGTTATTAGCTGATTATTTCTCATACGGGGTTAAAATCTCCATTTCTCAGTTTTAGTATTCATTTTACACCTTAAAAGACCCCTAGGGTCCTTTGCCTCGAATTGTTGAACCCCCGAACGTAAACCTAAATTTTTTGGGCAGAATGCCCAGCGAGTACCGATACTCCTATATGGGTATACTCCCTTCTAGGTACTGATACTCAGCCACAAGTACCGATACTCATTTTAGGTTCGAAAGATTTGAACCCTCAAGCTGTACCAATACGCCCCAGCCCATATCGATACTCATTATCGGTACTAGGATCGCCCCGTACTAATCCACAACCGTATCAGTACTTTTATCTATGCGTACTGGTACACTAAGCCCTTCCCAGCCAATGTAACGGTGCGTACCAATACTCTCCATTGCATAACGGTACGCTAAGGCATCACTGGAATTCTTACTTTTCAAGGGATACCGATACACGGGGAGGCATACCGGTACACCACTCACAACCTTTCCCTCACTTACACTAAGACGTACCGATACCCTATGCCCAGTACCGGTATGCGAGCTCGATTTTTGAACTTTGTGTATGAGTTTCACCCAAAAACCCTATTTAACCCCCATTGTTAAACCCCAAACCATTCCTACAAGTTATAACAATAGTATTTTAGTGGATTTCTATCAATTTTAAGCCATTACAACAACAATACTATAAATTGCCATTAACAACCACTCAAGTTATACCAAGGCCAAAAACGTCAAATCATGCTTCAAAGCCTAACTTTATGATTTTCAAAAAACTATAGGAGTTAGTAGTGTACTAACCTTAGCTTAGCTGATGACACAAGGCCTTCTTCCAAAGCTTCAAGCTTTCCTCCCTTCTTGAGCCTTGGATGAGCTCCCAAATTCTTTCACTACATGAGGGGATTACAAAACGTATTACAACGCTGTTGGAAGATAATAGTGGCCAAAAACATAAACTAAACCAAAGATTAGAGCTTTCAAACTCTAAACCCGTCCAACCCTCTCAAACCTCCAACAACCATTTCTTCCACTAAACCATACAAAGCTTACCTTGAAATGTAGATCCTTGAAAGCTAGTAACACTTCCCTCAAAGAGCTAAACGTGATTCACAATGCAAACACTCAAAATCCTATCTTTGATAGTGGTGTTTTGGGTGAGAGATGAGATGAGAAGAGGGAGGTGAAGACATAAAAGCTAGGTGATCTCACCACTCTGCATATTGTAGAGAATTAAGCCTTTCCCACCCCCACACTTCAAATTAGACATTTACCACACTACTCTTCTACCTCCATCTCCACCCAGCCCAACAACCACATGAGCCCAACATACAAGCTAGCCCAAAATGCCCCTTAGAGCACAATAACATGACCCAATTACGAGGCCCATGCCTCGATCAAACCCGACCCTTGGATTTTTAGAATCTAGGTCGTTACAGGATAGGTTGTAGTTGATCCTTAGAAAAACTTGGGAGGTTTTATCTTAGCCTTTGAAAAGATAGGGATGCAAAGGTTATCTCCTTGAGCCTGTAAAAATGAAAGAATTCATGAGCGAATTGGGAAATCCTTAGTGTGGATGCTAAGTTAGTGAATGTAAACATTGGTTGAGAAGGTCGAACCATTCTAAATCGATTGTGCACAAATTGTCATCTTTTATTTCGGTTTTGCTTCCCAAATCCAACAAAAGACCTTTACACATTTCATCGGCAATTTTCGGTTGGAGTACATCGAGCCTATCACTTTCCCATTGCAAAACTTTCTATTGCAATTGAGTCGGCTGAGCCAACGGACTCCTCGTCATTGGACTGTCTGCCATGGCTTAATCGAGAGCTATGATGCCTTTGTAAAGAACTTAAACAAAAATCTAACAAAAATGAATAAGAGAGAAGATCGAAATAGACATAATAGAGTACGAGGGACAAAAGATCAAAGAAGGCAGCAACAAAGGGGAGAAGAGAAATCAGAAAATATCCATTCATTCATTCCATTAGATGAAATCTACACATTGGGGGTTTTTATCCCAAAATGTAAAACAACAACACTTAATTAAAATTAAAGCATAATAAAATGATACTATTTTATTAAAGTTAAAACGTAACAACAGTGGGGGTTTGGACATGTGCGAGATGAGCGGCCACACATGGCTTTCAAGAAAAGAGGGACCTCAAATGAGTTGAACTAATGTTTATAGGAGGAAAAACAAAATATTTTGGTTTAATAAATTACAAGAAAAAAATAAAAAAAAATGACTTTAAGGAGAGCCCCATAATATATTTTTTACTAAGATAAAAATATCTTTAAAAATTACATTATATATTGTTGAAATTATAAATTAAAGTGTCTCATTTTAATAAACTGCACGTGGTCCTGCAAACCTTTGAACCGCCCTGCGTAACATATATATGAATCATAGTTTGATGTCACAATTCACAGTAACCATATACATGTGTTATTTTCCCGTATTTAAAGTAACTTTACTGTGGATTTTTGCAATTATGCAATGTCCGAAACTTGTTTTTTATTGTTAATGTTCTTTTGAGTTGGAGAACTGAAAATTTGATTCAGCGGTACGAGGGTTTAACGAGAGGAATGACCTCTAAATGAAATTTAGAAGTTATTAGATCTTCCGAAGCTTTCATTGTGGTCAGATTTGCACTAAATATGAATGATTTTATCTGTGTACCGCCTGCCCGTAGGTGATGAAGTGTTTTTTTTTTTTTTTTTTTGAATGAATGTAGTGTGTTTTTAACTTGGATGAACCTCGTTGAAGTTACAGCCGAGGTCGGAGTTACTAGTAAGTTGACTTCTAGTGCAAAAAAGCTTTAACTTCATTTATCGGTAAAGCTTGTTTGTACCTTTAATTAGTTTTAGTTTTTTTTTATGAAAAAAAAATTGATATAAAGTCCGTGTAAATTAAAGTTTACACGTGCTTCTTAAATTTTGTGGTTAAGAGTTTAATTTAGGATTTAAAGTTTAAGGATTTTGGTTGTAAGATTTAGAGTTTAATGCTTAGGGTTTAGAATCTAGGGTGTTAGAGTTAGGATTTTAAATTTTAAATTTTATAGAAGGTTGTGTAAAAATATTTTACATGGTACTGTGTATCAAAATAAAAAAAAATTACCGAAAATAAAAGGTTTGGAAGCTAAAAAATGAACATCGTTTTTCCTTCCATTAAAAGTTAAAACAGTTTTAAGAATTTTCTATACGCACTGATAATTTTCTGAAATTTCGTGGATTTTCTTTTCGTGCATTGTTTCACTGAACGAGACTCTTTTTTATTCATTTTCTTTATTTTCCCTGGTTGTCTCCTTATTTTCATTCCCCTTCTTCGGGCTACAGTGTTAAATATCTTTTGAACTTAAAAATACATTATTCCGATATTTCAATTTCTTAGCAGGATTTTGAACCAACAAAATGTCCCACGTCGCTGCGCTGCCTAGTTTCAGAATCGTATGTTTGGCTGGCAGGCCTGGGCAAAAAGGAAAGAAGACAGCGCCCAAAACAAAGCCGAGCAAAGACAGCATGGGGTTTAGTGCTGGGAGAAAGGAGATATGGCGATGCGTGGAAAACTGCGGCGCATGCTGTAAGTTGGCCAAAGGCCCTGCATTCGCCACGCCTGAAGAGATCTTCAGCGACGCGTCTGACATCGAGGTTGTCCTCGCCATGCACACCATCTGTTTGATAAAATGATCGATTCTAGGATATCCTATTTTTTAGAGTTAGTCATATAACTATCATCTCTATTTAACATAACGAAATTGTTTCGTTGGAATTAGCTTTACAGAAGCTTAATAGGTCCCGACGGATGGTGCATCCACTATGAGAAAAGCACACGCACTTGCTCCATTTACTCCGGTGAGTCTTTTCTTCCCTCTTGCAGTTTTTCCTATAGAAAACTAGTTTTAACTTGAAATTCTAGCATGCTAAAGGGGTTTTAGTTTTCAGATCGTCCATATTTTTGCCGCGTGGAACCTGATGTATTCAACAAGTTGTATGGAATTGAGAATAGAAAGTTCAACAGGGAAGCTTGCAGGTTGGACATCTCCCATGATATTAGCGAATCTTTGTTTTTGGTTGTTAGAGACTTGCTTGTTTTGCTTTGCAGTTGCTGTCGGGACACCATCAAGGCAATTTATGGGCCGCATCCCCAGGAATTGAACACCTTCAACCGTTCCATTAAGGATTCATCCGCCTCTAAATAATCTCTACCTCAATTCTTTCAACCAACTTCTCCTTCAGCATTTTTGTTGGTCGGAGATGATAACGGCTTCAATATATATAATCCTTATATTTAAACCCGAATCTATAAATTTATTTTTAAGTGTAACTATGTTTTTTATTAGTAAACTACACTTAATATCATTTTTGTTTTTAATTTCGATTTCCAACGTCTATGCATGATAGTTGATGTAAATGCACACTTTCGTTATATATCCTTAAACGTCTTCTCTTTCTTTCTTTTATTGAAGAGTCGGTATGGTTTTCATGGTGTCCAATGATTTTCTTAGAAGTTTCTTTTTTTTTTAGAGATAGTTTTTTTAGAAGTTATCTTCAGCCTGATATTGAATACCTATTTCTATAAGCTCATTAATTCACTAGATATTTGGTTTTGTAACTTCTAAAAACTACACTTATTAATTGGATTGAGAGAACTTTGTATCAGAGTCTATTCCTTGAACCGATGCATTATACTGATGTCTAATGATGTTTAACGGAGCGGATAATATACGAGATTGCTTAAACTATATTTTTTTCTATATACGTGCTGAAATTATTTTTTGAGCTAAATAGGTGTTTAACGTTTTACTCTGTAATCATTATAAGGTTTTTCGTCAACAATTGTTAAATTTTTTCTGTTATCCAATTATATACGGACATGTGGCATGTATCTTAATTTTTTTTTAGTTTAGAAAACATAAAATTTTTCGTTTTCTTAAAATCTCAAAATTTCCAAAATACCAAAACTCTAACTCAAAATCACCAAAATACCAAAACTCTTTAACTCAAAATCACCAAATCTATTTCCCTTTGACCGGTGATTCAATCACCATTGGTCACTCTTTTGTTCGTCGGACCCCTACGATAGTGGAATTGGTGGTGGTGGTCGACAATGACAAGGGGATTAGTGATTAAGGATTTTGGGTATTTGAGATTTTGGATATTTAGAGATATAGAGCGTCAACAAGGGGTGGTCGGTTAATGGATTTGACGACAAAAAGGCGGGGGATGAGTGGTGATCGACGATAATCGAATATTGAAGATTAGGGATTTAAGAATTTAAAAAATTAGGGACTGAGTTTTTTAAGAACATTGAAGTTTTTGGGTTTTGGAAAAACTAAAAACTTCTTTTTATTTTTTCAAACAAAAATTAAATGAAAAGTACTAAACATATTGTGTGTCTCATTTTTATTGGAAAATAAATTTTTTAACAATTGTTTACGAACAAAATCTTACAAATGATTATAGAATGAAATGTTATGCACATATTTGGTCGAAAAATAATTTAGGCACCTATCTGGAAAAAAAATGTAGTGTTCACTTTTTAATACTTTATAAACATTTTTAAATTTTAAATTTATATTTTATCATTTTATAATTTTTAATACATTATAATTTTTATATTAATTTTTCATACCAATAATTTTTTGAATATTTTATTTATTTTTATTAAATTTATGATTTTTTTTTTTAAAATGAAGAATATTTTAATTTTTTGTGAGAGTTTTCACTTTGCTTATTTTTAAAAGGCAATGTCAAAATATGTCTCTAATGTTTCATAGATTTGTCACTTTGGCCCATATTCTTTTTTGAAGCACTTTAGTGCTCAGCGTTTCATTTTTTGATCAAAATTACCCCTCGTTGGATCAAAAACGTTAGTTGACTAATGGTCAACGCATCTTGGTAACTAAACATGTACATGTAGACTGAAATGATGACGTGACACATTTACTTTAGCAAAAATATTTTTTTAAAAAATATACATTGTTCTTTTTATTGAATTAATAGCTACCGATCAGATGATGACAATTCTAAAGCTTTGGCAAGGCTCGAACATGGGCATTTGAAGTACAAACTTCGGTTGAGTAACCACTGAGTCAATTAATTAAATTTGTACAATATTTATTATATAGAAAACAGAGGTTTCATCAATTAAAAATAAAACAAAAACTGGTTGTCTTCTTCCTTGCCACACCATCAATTCACAGATTCTCCATCATCAATTCATGCTTCACCGATTTGTTATTGATTGTACGATTCGAATTTATTAAACAATTGATTAAAGCAATTGAATTTAGATTCTACACGACATTCTAATTGCCGAATCTTTCTTTGCTTTCTTTTCTTGAATTGCATCCTGCAATTCCTCCAAAGTTTCACATTTTTATTATAAAACCACGAAAAAAGATGGGGGATTTGTTTTGTGTTATATGAAATGAAATGACCCAAGTAATTGCTTCTACTTAATTTATTTTTCTTGTTTTTTGGGTTTGGTTTAAGATTTTACCCAGAGATTCAAATCGCAGACCGCTAACGCGATTGCGGCCGCGAAATAGCGGTCGCACCACCTTCCAAAACTGCTTTTGGAGAATTTCGCAGTGGATATCGAATTCACGCCGATAGCATCCTGTCGCGGACGCGATTTTGCGCTATAGCGTTTGTAGCGGCTATAACGGGACGCAATCCCCGAGCTTTAAGCAATTGCGTTTTTGCCGGAGGAGGAAAAAGAAGAACTCGGCTGCCGGAGGAAGGAAGAAAAAGTTAGGTTTAAAATTCTGGAAAAAATGGGTTAATTACGTGGAGTGACATTGAACTTTTTAAAGTTTTCAGTTTGGCCTCAATACTTTAAGTTGTATTCAAATTGATCCCTTACACTTTCAAAACTTCTTGATTAAGCCTTTAAATTTATATTTTATCTTAATTAAGTCCTTAAAGATTTGATTTTTTGTTAAATCTAGTCCTTAAACATTATATTAATTTTATTTTCCTTTTACTCAATAATAAAATTAGAGTATATATTAAATATAAGTATTGGAAAAGAAAATCAAATAAATGAGAATAAAGACTTATATTTAATGTGGTATAATTTTTTATTAATAATATTATAATTATTTAATTGTTTATAATATGTTTATTTAATTTTTATTATTTATTAATATTGTTAATTATTTTTATTATATTAATATTTTTTTGTTTAGGTTTATCACATGTTTAGTCTTTTTATTGGTACAAATTGTTAATTTAGAATATTCATATGATTTTATTATCCAAACTAAACTAAACAAAATCACACTACAATCTAGAATTCTTTAAACAATATCACTCACTTTCAAATTCGTATTAATAAAAGTTCATAAGTGTTAAAAAATACTTTAAAAATCATTGAAATTGAGTTTTTATAATTATAATTATAATTAGTATGTTTTACAACAAATTGTGCAAAATTTAAAAAAAATCACGACCGCGACACCCGCAATGACCGCAATAGCCTCCGTTATATCTGAAAAAGCGATAACCGTGATGCGACCGAGATTTAAATCCCTGATTTTACCCTTTAAAAACTTCAAAAGGCCAAATATGAAATACCCGCATCTCGATTGTTGTAGGGACACCGGTTCCCTTTTCGTTTGACAAAGGGTAAACTTTGGTTTACGGAAAGTATATGGACAAAGTACAACTCTGTCTATGCAAATTCCACATTTTTTGTGAAAGTATAAGTTGTTTTCAAATGTAGTAGGGAATTAGCTGTGAGTTAGGACATAATGGTAGTCGCAAAGGTTGAATTTTTGGTGATTTTGCAAGTACAAACAGTTGGTTTTCTGGCCAGAAATCCAATCAATAACAAAACGGTGACATATGAATTGATGTTGGAGAATCAGTGAATTTGTAGATTGTGTGGCAGGGAAGAAGACGACAATGAATATCTATTTTGTTTTTAATTAATGAAACCGCCGTTTTATTTATATAAAATATCTTGTACAAATTAAACCAAGTCAATAGCTTGGTCAAGTGGTTATGCATTGGGGTGATAATGAGTCTAACCGGCTCGCAAGCTATTCGGGCTCAGCTCGGTTAAAGTTTGGTTTAAATGAGCTCGATTCGAGCTCGAGCTTAGCTCAAGACCTTAATAAAGTCAAGCTAATCCGACCCAAGCTCGGTTCGAAAAGCTCGTGAACCGGTTCGAAATATATATATATATATATATATATATATATATATATATATATATACTACATATGCATTAAAAACAAAAATATTTCTTTGATCATGTGTTTAGCAAAAGAAAAGTAATAAAATAAAGTAGGGGAAATCCACTAAAAACATATTAACTAAAATAAATTGGTCATTTTCATTAGTTGGTTGTGGTTTGATTTGTATTTTCTTTGATTATGCGTTTGTATTGTAAGAATATTTCTTGGTTATTTGGATTAATCTAATTTTGGGCACTCTTTTCCCCTTTCTCGACATTGAATTTCATTTCATTGTTCGTTATGAAAGGGGCTTTTAACGAGGCCCCATCTTTTATAAAAAAAAATTATGGCAAAATTATTCATTTCGAGCCGAGCCCAATAATATTGTTTTCGAGCTGAGCTCGAGCCTAAAATTCCGAGCTCGACGAGTTTCGAGCCTAAGCCAAGCTTAATAGTATTGTTTCCAAACCGAGTTGAACCTAGCCAGGCTTGGACTCGGCTCGTTATCACCCCTAGTTAATGCATTCAAGCTTTCCTCTTCAAATGCTCAGGTTTGAGCCTTACAAAAGCCTTATTCTAAGTCTTTAAATTGTATACCAATACGATGATGACAGTTATTAATTCAATAAAAATAAGGGAAAATTATACTATGGTCACCAAACTGTCATTCATTTTCTGTTTTGGTCATCCAACTAATTTTTTCTTTAAAACCATCCCTCCTGTTAAATACCTTTCATGTTTTGGTCCTCTCCGTTAAAAAACTAACGAAATTGCTGACATGGCATTTTTTATATTCCACATCAGCATTCCCTTTCCTTGTCAGCATATTATATAGTATTTTTATTATTTCAATCGACCAATCAAGAGGTGACACGTGCACCTCCAAATTTTGAACAAATCAAATGAGAAAAAAATACTCCTCAAGTGCATATGGATGGAATTAAACCAAGGACCCCTTGCTTAAAGGGTCCAACACCTAATCGTTAAGCTAAACCTAGGATTTAGTTAAATTTTAACCAAATATATATATTTAAATTATATTCTCTCAACCTCAAAAATAAGAAAAATTACCTCTATAGTGATTTGAACTAGGAACACATTGCACCAAAAGCAAGGTATTTAACCACTACGCTAGATAGAAAAATTAGTGTATATCCCCAAATTTTAATATTTAATTTAAAATATATTATCACCTCAAAATTAAATCAAATTACTACTAAAATCTATCTAAAATTATTTTTTTCAATTCTTTTGGGAATAAAAAACTAATTATTTATTTTTATACAAATGTATTAGATCAATCTAAAAATTATTTAAATGTAAAATAATTTGTCCATATACATGTCAACGAATTAAATATTATTTAAAAATTATATTCTATCCTAAATAAATATTATAAATTTAGTTTTTAGAATTTTTAATATTAATTTTATAAAAGAAATAAATAATTATTTAATTATTGTTTTTTATTTCAAAACGAATTGAAAATAATTCTAGTTTGATCTTCAATTTTCATTACATTTCAAGCTAAAAAGTTTTTTAGATATTAAAATAACAATTTTAAATCTAAATAGTTATTTCAAATAATTTAAAATTTATATTCAAAATTTTTAGAATGATCTAATACATTTTAAAAATAATAAAAAATTAATTTTTATTCTAAAAGAATTGGAAAAATAATTTTAGTAGTATTTTGATTTATTTTTAGGTGATAATAAATCTTAAATTAAATATTATATTTTATGGATATATAATGTACTTTTAATTTAGTTTAGTGGTTAAGCATAAAATTTTTAGTTCAAAGTCTTCTTGGTTCAAACCTCCATAGATGTAGTTTTGCTTATTTTTTAGGTTGGAAGAGTATAAGTTAAATATTAGTTTGGATGAACTTTTCACAAATCCTAAGTTTGGCCTAGTTGTTAGGCGTTGGACCTTTAATGTAAGGGGCCTCTGGTTCAATTCCGCCCACATGCACTTGAAAAGTGTTTTTTCTCCTTTGATTTGTTCAAAATTTGGAGGTGACACGTGTCACTTCTTGGTTGGTCGATTGAAATAATAAAAAATACTATATAATATGCTGACGAGGAAAGAGAATGCTTTCATGGAAAATAAAAAATACCATGTCAGCGATTCTATTAGTTTTTTAATGGAGGAGACCAAAACAAGAAAGGTATCTAACGAGAGGGACGATTTTGACGAAACAATTAGTTGGGTGACTAAAACAAAAAATGTGACAGTTTGGTGACCACCAGCGTAGTTTTCCCTAAAAATAAAAATGTATAATTATTATTTTAAAAAATATTGTTTACTGACAAGGCATTTTACCATGTGTAGAGTTGATGAGCTCGAATTCTTTCAACCGAATTGCTTGCCAAGTGGCGGAGAAGTTGAATTTTGGGTGATAATGGTGGGAAGTAAAAATTGGAAAATTTGCACAAGGATTTATAGTGGTCTAACAAGCTCTACATCCACTACCTTAGCTCCCCACTAAGGATTTCAACCAATTCACTAAGAATTCTTCCCCTTTTCTAGGCTTAGGAGGCAACCCTTACAATCCTAGACTCACCCACCAAGTCTAGCATCCAAAGCTCCCAAACCGAGCTTTGAGATCACTCTTAAACAAGGGAATTCTTAAGCAAGCTGAAATCCCTCTTAAAGGTGTTTGTTTGCACTCTAAAGCTCACTCACCCAAACATAAACACTTGAGCAAATATAACAATTAAAGCTCACAAGTGTTGTCTATACAAAGAATGAGAATTAAAAGCCCTTAGACAATTTTGGCATCATAATGTTGTTGACAATTGTTTCATTAGTTGTTGTTGAAGCTTGAATGGTCATTTTATAGTCCCAATTGATTTCCTAGCCGTTGAAGACCGTTGGGATTGAATTGGAGCCGTTGGAGGCTTTATTTCCCGCAATAAATGCAGTTCTACAGCTTTCTATATCGGTACGCATGTACCCATATCGGTACAGGTACTAGCCATTATGCACAATCTGGCTGCCCATATTAGAACGCCTTGGGCCGTATCGGTACGCCTTGGTCTATTTTAGTATACCTGGTAATTCAAATAGCCGTTGGAAAATAGCCGTTGAGGGTAGTTGAAATCTGGATTGGTACGCGTACAAGCGTATCAGTAAGATCCACCACGTATCGGTACACCTAGGGCCGTATCAATACGATTTTTCTCTACTAGAAAATTACTGTAGCTCAAACCCTTATCTGTATCGATACGGGGTATACCGTATCGGTATAGGCAGTTTGAAATATTTAGTTTGGCTACTTTAAAAACGTTTAAAACATTTCCAAAACCTCTCAAAAACTTATCAAACTTATTTTTAAGTTGTTTGGACTTAAAAACATTTTTGAAATATTTTCAAATTAGTCCAAAACTATTTTTCAATTATTATATCAAAACATAAATCCTAACAATCTCCCCCTTTTTGATATAATAAAACCAACTTGAAAACTTGTTTTTGAGATTCTCCCCCTTAGTAAAAATAGATTTTGAATAAGAGATTAATTGTTGAAAATCTTATAAGCTCCCCCTTATTCATTTGAAAAATCAATTTTTTCAAAACATTCTCCTCATTTTTGTTATATCAAAAATGGTTCAAACTTTAAAGACCAATAACAATGGAGATTTAAAAATGACAAAAATGAAATTTGTTTTAAAATTGGCTCCCCCTTACTCAAGCATCATTCAAATGTTAGTCCAACATATATGACAAACTAGTTGAATTAAAATAAATAAGTCAAATTAAAATAAATAGAATTCAACTAATTTTACCACACTTGAATCAAAGGGAGGATGTGAAGCCTTCCTTCTTCAAGTGTTCATCCTTGTGTGCATAGAGATTCCATGGTTCATCAACTTGTTGATCAAATGCTCCATCACACCTAAACAAGACAATCACAAAGATTTTGGTATCCAAATTGCTTTGGATCCATAGATGTTAGGATTTATGTTTTGATATAATAATTGAAAAATAGTTTTGGACTAAATTGAAAAGATTTCAAAACTGGTTTTAAGTCCAAACAACTTGAAAATAAGTTTGAGAAGTTTCTGAGAGGTTTTGGAAATGTTTTAAATATTTTAAAGTAGCTAAACTAACGTTTTCAACATAGGCGTACCGATACGGCATACCCCGTATCGATACAGTCCAAGGGTTTCAGCTACAATATTTTTTCAGTAACCAAAAACTGTACTGATACGCCCCTAGGCATACCGATATGGGTAGGGTCATACCAATACGCAAGTACGCGTACCGATCCCTGTTTTAACTAACCCTAACGGCTATTTCCCAACGGTCTTTCAAATTGCAGAGCGTACCAAAATAGGACCAAGGCATACCGATACAGTCCAAGGTGTTTCAATACGGGCAACTGGAATGAGCAAAACGGCTAGTACCTATACCGATACAGGTACACGCGTACCGATATAGTTAGGCAGTTAAGAGCTTAACGGCTAGTTTCCAAGAAGGGCATATCGATAGGGTAACCCGTGTATCGATACGGACAGCTACAGAACTGTATTAATTGCAGGAAATAGAGGCTCCAATGGCTACAATTCAATCTAAACGGTCTCCAATGACTAGGAACTCATTTGGGAAGATAAAAGGACCTTTCAAGCACCTGGAACAACCAATGATCCAAAAAGTCAACAACATTATAAAGAAAATTTGTCTTAGTGCTTAAATTTTCCATTCTTGTATAGACAACACTTGAGAGCTCTAAATGTTTATATTTGCTCAAGTGTTTTAGGATTTGGGTGAGTTCTTAAAGAGTGCAAACACATACCTTGTAGTGAGGAATTATTATTTGCTCTATTTCTTTTGTTTGAGAGGATTCCCAAAGCTTGGGTTGTAAGATTTGGATGCTAGACTTGGTAATTGAGTCTAGGTTGTAAAGGTTGCCTCCTAAGCCTTGTTAAAAGGGGAAGAAATATTAGTGGATTTGGGAAATCCTTAGTGGGAAGCTAAGGTAGTGGATATAGAGCTTGTTAGAAGCTTGAACCACTATAAATCCTTGTGTCCATTGTCTATCTTTTTACTTCCCACCATTAACACCCAAATTGACTTCTCCACCACATGGCAAGCATATCGGTTGAAGGAATTTGAGCTCATCAATTGGTATCAGAGCGAGGCTCTATCGATGAGGTTTAACCACCTATTGAGATGATCTAATAAGCTCAACCAACAAACAAGTCAACCGACTTCCATGGCATTATCCATTGACAAACCGCCCTTCTTCAACGGTGACAACTATGCTTCTTGGAAGCATAGAATGATATTCTTCATGAAGAGCAATGACTACCGTCTTTGGGACATAGTTAAAGATGGGTCATTCGTGTTAAATCGGAGCAAGGCGGAATGGAGTGCAGAAGATCGCAAGAAGATGAAGCTCAATTACAAGGCCATACATATTTTATTTTGTGTATTGGGCCCGGAAGAATATGCAAAAGTATCTTCTTGTGAGAGTGCCAAGGAGTTATGGGACAAACTTGAAGCAATCCATGAAGGGACAAATGAGGTGAAAGAGACAAAGATTGCTCTACTCAACCTCGAATACGAAAACTTCAAGATGGACCCATATGAAGACATCAAGAGCATGTTCAACCTATTCTCTACAATCAACTTAAAAGTCTTAGAGAAGAGATTTCGGAAGAAAAGCTTGTTTAGAAGTTGATTTATTCACTTCTCGAATCATGAGAGAGCAAGAAGATGACCATTATTGAAGTCAAAGACTTGAAGAATCTCAAGCTTGAAGAGCTCGTAGGGTCTCTTCTCACCCATGAGATGATGCCTCTACCCTTAAAGAGGGAGAAGGAAAAGATAATCCAAGAGCAAGGAATTGATGTCAACATCACTGCTCTACAATCCTCCACAAGCCACCAAGAAGAATCAAGTGAGGAGGAAAGTGAAGATGAAGAGATAGCCTATCTTTTCAAGGAATTGGCCCGATTCATGAAGAGCAACAAAGAAGAATCCAAGCATGAATCGAAGAAGAAGATGGTGGATTCCTCCAAGTGCTAGAAATGCAAGAAGGCGGGGTACACAAAATCCGATTGCACTCGCTTCAACACGAAGGGATCATTATCAAAAAAAGCATATATGGCTACATAGAGTGATGAAGACTCCACCGATGAAGATGAGATAACCCATCTATGCATGATGGCCCTCCAAGAGAAGGAGGTAACTTCTAACTCATCTTGTTCAAATTCAAATTCTTATACATTTGATGAGTTACAAGACGCCTATGACAAAATTGGTTTTTGAGTTCAAGGCTTTGTTTTTGAAAAATAAAAAGACGATTTCAAAATTGAAAATGATTTGCTTTTAAAATCCAATTTGGAATTTGAAGCAAAATTAAAAGATTTTGAACTTAAAGTTTTAAATTTACAAAATTTGCTTCAAGGTTTAGAAAAAGATCATCAAAAGGAAGTAGATGATCTTAAGAAAGAAAAAGATTTGATTTTCAAAGAGCTTGAAAAGAAAAACAATTTGGGAAAATCAATTTTTTTATCAAAGACAATCTAGTGCCCCTAGATTTTTGAATGGAAAGGTTTTTAGAAGTATTTGGGTCCCAAAAGACTAATTACTTCGACTAAAAATGATGAAATTAAAAAATGGATTCCTAAGGGGACTAAATTATGTGCTACTAATGTCTATGGATCTAAAGCAATTTGGATACCAAAAATCAAATGATTGTCTTTTTTAGGTGTGATGGAGCCTTGATCAACAAGTGATGAAATTGATGGGGAGCTCTATACACAAATAGGATGAACACTCATCATTCCTTTGTTTCAAGTGTGGTAAAATTAGATGAATTTTAGTTTATTTTAATTTAATCTATTTGTTTTAATTCAACTAGTTTATCATATATGTTGGACTAACCATTTGAATAATGCTTGAGTAAGGGGGAGCCTATATTAAAACAAAATTCATTTTTGTCATGTTTTTAACTCTCATTTGTTATTGGTCTTTAAAGTTTAAATCATTTTTTATATAACAAAAAGGGGGGGAGATAGTTTTGAAAAATTAATTTTTCAAATGAATAAGGGGGAGCTTATAAGACTTTCAACATTTAATCTCTTATTCAAATTTTATTTTTACTAATGGGGAGAATCTCAAAAACAATTTTTCAAGTTGGTTTTATTATATCAAAAAGGGGGAGATTGTTAGGATTTATGTTTTGATATAATAATTGAAAAATAGTTTTGGACTAAATTGAAAAGATTTCAAAACTGGTTCTAAGTCCAAACAACTTGAAAATAAGTTTGAGAAGTTTTTGAGAGGTTTTGGAAATGCTTTAAATGTTTTAAAGTAGCTAAACTAACGTTTTCAACACAGGCGTACTGATACGGCATACCCCGTATCGATACGGTCCAAGGGTTTCAGCTACAATATTTTTTCAGTAACCAAAAACCATACCGATACACCCCTAGGCATACCGATACGGGTAGGGTCATACCAATACGCAAGTACGCGTACTGATCCGTGTTTTAACTAACCCCAACGGCTATTTCCCAACGTCTTTCAAATTACAGAGCGTACCGAAACATGACCAAGGCGTACCGATACACCGTACTGATACGGTCTAAGGTGTTTCGATACAGGCAGCTGGAATGGGCACAACGGCTAGTACCTATACCGATACAGGTACATGCGTACCGATACAGTTAGGCAAATAAGAGCTTAACGGCTAGTTTCCAAGAAGGGCGTATCGATACGGGTAACCCGTGTATCGATACAGACAGCTGTAGAACTACATTAATTGCGGGAAATAGAGGCTCCAACGGCTCCAATTCAATCCCAACGGTCTCCAACGGCTAGGAACTCATTTTGGAAGATAAAAGGACCCTTCAAGCACCTGGAACAACCAATGATCCAAAAAGTCAACAACACTATGATGAAAATTTGTCATAGTGCTTAAAATTTCCATTCTTGTATAGACAACACTTGAGAGCTCTAAATGTTTATAGTTGCTCAAGTGTTTTAGGATTTGGGTGAGTGCTTAAAGAGTGCAAACACATACCTTGTAGTGAGGAATTATTGTTTGCTTCATTTCTTTTGTTTGAGAGGATTCCCAAAGCTTGGGTTGTAAGCTTTGGACGCTAGACTTGGTAATTGAGTCTAGGTTGTAAAGGTTGCCTCCTAAGCCTTGTTAAAAGGCGAAGAAATCTTAGTGATTTGGGAAATCCTTAGTGGGAAGCTAAGATAGTGGATGTAGATCTTGTTAGAAGCTTGAACCACTATAAATCCTTGTGTCCATTGTCTATCTTTTTACTTCCCACCATTAACACCCAAAATCGACTTCTCCACCACTTGGCAAGAATATCGGTTGAAGGAATTAGAGCTCATCAATAGACATTAGTAGCACATAGTTTAGTCCCCATAGGAATCCATTTTTCAATTTCATCATTTTTATGTGAAGTACTTAGTCGTTTTGGGACACAAATATTTCTAAAAACTTTTCTATTAAAAAATCTAGGGGCACTAGATTGTCTTTGATAAAAATTTGATTTTCCAAAATTATTTTTCTTTTCAAGCTCTTTGGAAATCAAATTATTTTCTTTCTTAAGATCATCTACTTCAATTTGATGATCTTTTTCTTCAATTTGAAGCAAATTTTGTAAATCCAAAACTTTAAGTTCAAAATCCTTTAATTTTTCTTCAAATTCCAAACTGGTTTTCACAAGCAAATCATTTTCATTTTTCAATCTATAAATCAACTTTTTGTTCTTAGAAAACGAGGCTTTGAATTCAAAAACCAATTGCTCATAGGCTTCTTGTAACTCATCAAATGTATGTGAATTTGAATTTAAACAAGATGAGTTAAAAGTTACCTCCCCTTCATTAAGGGCCATTAAGCATAGGTTGGCTTCTTTATCGGTGGAGTCTTCATCACTCCATGTAGACACATATGCTTTCTTTGATGATGATCCTTTTTGTTGAAGCAAGGACAATCGAATTTGTCGTGCCTCGTTTCCTTGTACTTGGAGCACTTGGGGGAATCCACCATCTTTTTCTTCTTCGATTCATGCTTGGATTCTTCTATGTTGCTCTTCATGAATCGATAAAACTCCTTGAAGAGATAGGTCATCTCTTCATCTTCACTTTCCTCCTCACTTGATTCTTCTTGGTGGCTTGTGGAGGATTTAAGAGCTACAATGTTAAGATCTTCGATTCCAAGCTCTTTGATTTTCTTCTCCTTTTCCCTTTTCAAGGGTTGAGACATCATCTCATGGGTAAGAAGAGATCCTATGAGCTCGTCAAGCTTGAGCTTCTTTAAATCTTTAACTTCAATTATGGTCGTCTTCTTGCTCTCCCATAATTCGAGAAGTGAGTAAATCAACTTCCTAATGAGCTTTTCTTTCGGAATCTCCCCTCCAAGACTTTTGAGTTGATTGACGATTGTAAAGAATCAGTCGAACGTGCTCTTGATGTCTTCATATGGGTCCATCTTGAAGTTTTCGTATTCAAGGCTGAGTAGACCAATCTTTATCTCCTTCACCTCATTTGGTCCTTTATGGATTGCTTCAAGTTTGTCCCATAACTCATTGGCACTCTCACAATAAGATACTTTGGCATACTTATCCGGGACCAATACACAAAATAGAATGTGCAAAGCCTTGCAATTGAGCTCCATCTTCTTGCGATCTTCCGCGTTCCATTCTGCCTTCGATTTGGCTCGAACGGTCCATCTTCAACTATGTCCCAAAGATGGTAGCCTTTGCTTTTCATGAAGGACATCATTATATACTTCCAACAAGCATATTGATCACCGTTGAAGAAGGGTGGTTTGTCGATGGATAACGCCATTAAAACCAGTTGACTTGTTTGATGGTCGAGCTTGCCGGATCACCTCAATAGGATGTTAATCCTTCTCGATTGAGCCTCGCTCTGATACCAATTTTAGAGTTGATGAGTTCGAATTCCTTCAACCGAATTGTTTGCCAAGTGGTGGAGAAGTTGAATTTTGGGTGATAATGGTGGGAAGTAAAAATTGGAAAATTTGCACAAGGATTTTTAGTGGTTCAAGCTTCTAACAAGCTCTACATCCACTACCGTTATTTACAATTTGGCTGCCCATATTGAAATGCCTTGGGTCGTATTTGTACGCCGTATCGGTACGCCCTGCAATTCAAATAGCCGTTGGGAAATAGCTGTTGGGGGTAATTGAAATCTGGATCGGTACGCGTACAAGCGTATCGGTACGATCCACCACGTATCAGTACACCTAGGGCCGTATCGATACGGTTTTTCGCTACTGGAAAATTAATGTAGCTCAAACTTTTATCTGTATCGATACGGGGTATATTGTATCGGTACGGGCAGTTTGAAATATTTAGTTTGGCTACTTTAAAAATGTTTAAAACATTTCCAAAATCATCTCAAAAACTTTTCAAACTTATTTTCAAGTTGTTTGGACTTAAAAACATTTTTGAAACCTTTTCAAATTAGTCCAAAACTAATTTTCAATTATTATATAAAAACATAAATCCTAACACCATGTCATCACTTACTGACATGTGGATGTGCAACGTCATTATTTCAGTCTACATGTACATGCTTAGTTAGCATGACCGTTAGTCAACTAGCGGTTTCCATCTAACAAGGGAGTGATTTTGATAAAAAGGAAACGTTGAGGGCTAAAGTGTATTAAAAAAATAATATGGGCTAAAGTGACAAATCTATGAAACGTTAGGGGCATATTTTGTCATTACACCTTTTTAAAATTATCAGGAACCCAAAGGATATTTACACCGATTTGGTAGTCAATTTTTTATTTATTTCATTTGTAAAAATTCAACTCAAAAAATCAAATTATTTGTCTAATTCTATTCAAAAACTAAATAAATTAATTAAATTAACTTAAAAGTTAAACAAATTATTTATCAAATTTTAATATTTTAAAATTTTTAATAATTTTTAAGCGCTTATTTTTAGCTTAAATATTAAATAAGTTGTGAATTTTTAATTAAAATCGATTATACCCCTAAACTCGACAAAAAAATCAATTATGCTTCTGAAGTCGGTTAAAAAATTAATTCAACCCCTCTGCCACATCATCATCACATGTATACTATCACATATGCATCGTGGACCACCACATTAATATAATTTATCGCCACATCAGCACCGTTAACTACCACGCCAGCATTATAACAGTCAACGTCGATCAATGTGCAAAATTGATACAATTGGTGAACCGAATGACCTAATTGACTGTGTTTTTTGACGAGAAATTAAATTACTAATTTGGGTTGAACTCAAGGGCAAAAATACCCTTTTTAAAATAATATTTTCTCCCACAAATAGCTTAATAGGCAAATAGGTACCCAAAACTATGTTATTTTTTCTAGTTAGGTGCCCAAACTATTTTTTGGGCCAAATAGGTGCCTAACGTTTCATTCCATGATTCATTTAAGGTTCTCCATTAAATCTCACCGTTAAAGAACACGTGTCATCTCCTAAAAATTTCAAAACTATATTAAAAATAAATAAAATTAATAAAACAAAATAAAAATATATCCTAAAATTTTTAAATAATCCCAAAATAGTCCTCAAATCCCTAAACCCCTAAATTCGACCACTCCCGCCGGCATTGGCAGCGTTGCCAGGGACGAAATGAAACACTCTCTCCTCGTTGAATAATTCACACGCCGTTTGTCGTCCGTTCTGTCGCCATTCATCGCAAATCATTCGAAAAAACCATTCGACAATTTTAGTGTTTCGCACTGCGTCGGTCGATTTTCGGCGACAGAGGGATGGTCGTGATGGTTCGACAATCGATGTGGTGAGCGACGACGTGGCAATCGGCGACGAAATTCGCCCAAATTGGGATTTAGGTTTTGGGGCGTTAGAGGTTTTGGAATTGGGAGTATGTTTTGTGAAATCTAAAAAAATTAGAGATTTTTTGAAAATTAAGTAATTTTATTTATTTTTAATATGATTTTAAATTTTTTTTAGAGGTTTTGGGAATTAACGAAGAACCTTAAATGAGTCACAGAATAAAACGTTAAGCACCTATTTGGCCCAAAAAATAATTTGAGCACTTAACTGGAAAAAAAAAGTATAGTCTAAGCACCTATTTGATGGTTAAGCCCCCACAAATCGATACAACAATTTCCAGTCCTTTAAGGATTGTGTAGTCATCAAAACCATATTTGCTGGTAAAAGCCTAAACATAAGAAATACAATTTCCTAACAGTAAAATTATTATGGTTTTCGCACTCGTACCATGGTTAATTTGGAGCTTAGCAACTAGGTAGAATTTAACCAATAGATGTGACAACAGGGCCACAAAGCTCAACTATACATATCTGAAGCTACCTTAAAGTTAGAATACACAACTGTTGAATTGTATATATATTTCTCCACAAAAAGAAAAATTTATTAAAGGTCAACTTACTGTACAGGAGGTAACCAAGTTATTTACTCATATTGAATTACTAAGCTCTAGTTCATCTTCAAGGTCATCCCCTTCTTCGAAAAGCTTTAAGAACCGAGCCTGATCTTTTTGCCTCTTCTTCTTTTGCCAGTATTTATAAGCCATCGCCATTGCAATTACTGTTACAATTAAAACCGCCAGAACAATCAGTACAATTATTGCAAACACGCGTTTTATTCCCATCATCGCCCGTTTCAAAACCAGTATTATTAGCACCCAACACACAGCAAATAAAGCTTTGTCAGCATATATCAAAAGACCTTGTGCATTTGAAATTAAACTGGGATAGTACAAATGGACTCTACATCTGAATGTGGAGAGCTTAATTAAACAACTTCAATTAATTGTGAAAGAGGAAAAAGAGACTATACGAATATATGATGAATAAGTTGCATTTTCAGCCTTAAACCTTCTCAGGCAATTCCATAGTCCCGCTGACATGACTAACCTAAGCCCCAGAGGATTACCCTTTCTTTAAAAGGACTGTTTTAGAGTTAAAATTGAAAGAAAGAAAAAAAAAGGAGCATAATAGATAGCTCATTTGTCTTTTTTTAACATATCAAAGGAAGTTCGGATTTTCTAGTTAAATGGGGCCAAAAAAGACAATTTAATTTCAGCAATATTTTAACTTTTCTTGTAGATTAAGAACCAGGAAATGTAATGTAAGAACAATGACACAAAATGGAATCATTATATCCAGAAAAATGAACCGAGAATGAAGTATTCCCTCAACAAGCTCATTAATATGGCATAACAATACCTAAGAATGAAGTAGGAGACAAAAGCTAAAAAAATCCTTACCAGCTGGAAGAGATGTGCATTCTTGACAGTCAAATGTAACATTAAGTTCATTTTCTTTAAACAATATATATTTCCCATTAGCATTGAAGTCCAAAGCACAAAACTCCCACTCATTAAATACGTCATCTGATTTAATGAAGTCCTCGTAGAATCCGCACCGCTTGCATTTCTTGCTTTCAAGTTCAGTAAGAGGCTGAAAACACAAAGATTACACTTTCATTGTATACTCTTCAGAAAAAATATATATATATTGTCATACATGCAAATTTGGTATAGCAGCAACAATTCATGAAGTGCTTAGTTAAAATAAAATGTAATAGCACTCTTATCCGGACAAAAGTTATGCGAAGCTCAAATGGGGTAGCCTAGTCAATTACTTAATCTGTCTCCCGAATATCAACGTATCAGTAAAACTTAAGAGTTAAAATTTAACAAAGTCCATAAAGAACCTTTGATTCAACACCCATAATGCGAGAATTTACATTAAGTCAGCATCCATACAGAAGAAAATTTAAAACATTTCAAATTCTCTAAGTTTCCATTAGGGGAAAAAGGAATCATGTCTATGTTGTTGCAACTTTTATTTTGAGTACCCGTATCCAAGGATTTAAAAAGCGGACCGCGACCGCGATATCGGCCACAATATAGCGGTTGCGCCGCCGTCCGAAACCGCGATTGGGGTAAAAAACGGTCCGAGATCACTATAATTCAGCCGCTTTTGTCCGAAACTGCGATATAATGCCGCAACCGCGATCGCGACCGCGATTCAAAACCCGTATCCACACATACTAAAATGGTTACGAGAATATGGCCTTCAAGGATCTCCAAATACACTGGAAAAAACTTTCAAAACTAATGACACTTTGTGTCCAACACATACACGTATCTAACACTGATACCCCAGTCGAGTAACATAAATCATAGAAAGAAAAAAAACTAACCAAATAAAACAAGATAAAGAACCATATAGTTCCCTGAAAACCTACACATAAAACGGAATTTGTTTTTTTTGCCTTTCAGCTACTGGGATTGCATATTTCATAAAGTTGGATATAATTGAAGTTCTAATAATCCTACTAGTAACAGGATCAAGAAAGTCTTTATTCACTAACTGACAGTACTTAAAAAGAAGATTGAAAATCAGGGTGAATTATAAAAACCTGTCAAGATTCTTCACCCTTGAAAGAATAGACGACGTCTTTTTTGGTAACATCGGGCAAAACCGTCGTGTTCTCTCCTTTGCAGGCGAAATAAACCGTCGGTTTTGTTATCCAGTCGTGCGTGTTGAATATTTCAATCGAATCCAATCTAACTTCTGCCGATGAAATTAATTCTAAAAGAAGAGCAAATTATCAAAAGATTGCATCTTAGTTTCAAAATTTCAGCTCAAAAGCAATGATTTAATCTTAAAAAGCTGAAAGAAGAGACAATTAAGAAGTCAGCGTCTCATAAAACATATCAACATCCAATCTACAACATAAAACTTAATTTACCTGGAAAACAGAATAAGAAGATCCAGAAGAGAAGAAAACGAAAGAAAATTCTCGAAATTAGCCGATTAGGAATCGACATAGCGAACCAAAAGAATACCATAGATTCGATGAGGAAGAAAAAGTAAGGATTAAATAAGAGAAAATAGGAAAGGTGCGCAGTACGCACCTTTCCTTTCTGTAGTTGTCTCTTTCTATTAAATCTTTTGGGAAAGGAAAGGAATAACAAGAGAAACGGCGGTTTCTAACGTGGATTTTTGTTTCGTTTGCGTTGGAGGGAAAGAGTGTGCAGAAACAAAGAGGAAAATGGGATCGCTGACCGCTTCGCACTGCGGCTAATTGTATTGGGCGCTGCTTGTGCACACCCACTGCCTTTATGATCTCGCCACCTGTTGCTAAAATACATTTGTTTACGTGGCTAAATCTGAAAGGGGTATTGGATTTGGGCTTTCAGGGTAGATTGGCTGCGATCGTATATTTTAACCGCAAGAGTCTGACGAGCATTATAAATTGCCATTAGTTTTTCTTCATGAAATCGGGAAGCTCCTAACAACCTCATTTGAGGTGATTTATTTAAAATTTTTAAAAGTAGAGCTTAATTATAAAATAAGTACTTTAAACTATGTCTCTCTTTTAATAGGTGTTTAAAGTATATTGTGCTGAAATAGGTGTCTAAAGTATTTTTTTGGCTAAAATATGTGCCTAAAGTTTTATTTTTTGCTTGTTTTAAAGTCAACTGAGGCACCTATCTTAGCACCTATTTCAACCAAAAATAAAACTTAGGTACCTATTTCAGTCAAAAAATACTTTAGGCACATATTTCAACCAAAAATAAAAATTTAGGCGCCTATTTTGACCAAAAAATACTTTATGCACTTATTGCAAAAAAGATATATAATTTGAGCACTTATTTTGTAGTTAAGAGTAAATAATAAGGTTTCTATCAGTAAAATCACATGCCGGTACAGTATTAACCCGAACCAAAAGTAAAAGAGAATGCAAAAATCTGATGACAAAAATTTTGTTATACCCATACTCTTCGCATTTGGAAACAACCCCTCAACTCTTTCGCACTCGACAGCTTTAGAGGTGGTCCCCGGAGCTTTTTAATATCAGAGGCTTACATGACCTTGAAAATAGACACTGTGATGTACCACTGCACGACACCCATGTGACCAACATACAAAGTCTAATACTTGAAAATAGTGCCTATCTCTGCCAACTCGTCCATAGTCTGATACGTAAAAATCATATCGACTAAGAAAATCAGTCACATTGGCTCTCCTGGTAAAACTCTCAGTGCGTTAGATCTTTACGACTGACGGCGCCTATGCTCAAATTAATAACTACAACGGACTTTGGAACGTCACAGTTTCCATACATAACTCCCTTGTTGGATTTTGGCCAAGAGAAAATAAAGAAGATGAGATATCAACCTCTCGTCACACACATCTGAGGGTCACACCGAAAGAGCGACGAGGATAGCAATTTCTCATCAGATTCACTGATAAAAGGCTGTTATCCAGTGAGACTTCACAACCGTCTGAAAGAAGCTATGCTTTACTAAGGAACCTACGAGCCCACTCCACCACCACATAACGTCGCAATGCAGTGAGGAAAACACCTCACATGGGCTTATCATTAGTTCATGCCACATGTATGCGAGGTGTAAACCTGAAAATGTTTTGACCCTCGAATATCATACAAAGCCTTCGTACCATCTCACTTGAACAACGCCAAAAGAGCACCAACAAAAATGTCATATCGCATCGAGGATGCACTCTTCCAAGCGAAGAAGCCACAAAGATCGACCGGAGACAAAGCTCTGCAGATTGTTGAGCTTGACATGTATAAGAAACACTTTTACAGAGAATTCTTCCTCTACATGATTGTCACTGTGTAACGACCCAGGTTTCGGGTTAGCAAATCGGGTCTTGGACCCGAGTATTAGGCTTTGGGCTCATGGCCCAATTAAAATGTGTATTTGGGCTTAGGGGTAAAAAGGGGGAAAATAAAATACAAAAGGGAAAAGGGTTTTAAATAAAAAAAAGATTGGATGATGTTTTGATGGGAGGAAAGAGAAAAGAAAAAGATAAGGGAGAGAGAGAAAATAGAGGGAAAAGAGAGAAAAGTGGGGGGGGGGGGGGAGCTTTGAGCTCCGATCTATGGCCATCGGAGTCACCATTCACGACACCTTCGCCGCCATCATCTTCAGCTCACCGAGACGCAACTGTCGGTGGTTGCCCCGCCACCGTTGCCGCTGCCACTCGCCGGGGTGGAAGGAAGTAGTGGTCAGGGGAAGCTAGAACGGTATGAAGTAGTGCTCAACGCCGTGAACGAAGGCCACTATTGGAACCGCCGGCCAGAGAATAGTCAGTCTGAAGCTCGACGACGCCGGCCAACCACCGGAGGTCGCCTCACGCGTCTCCGTCTGTGCGTGGGCATGGGCAGGCAAGGCAGGTGCACACTGCTTTCCAGTGCACTCTGTCATACTGGATTTCTGCCCGCGGGTGCATGCAGCTTATCCTGCACCTACATCGCATAAGATTGCTGGAGACTTTGACCGGTCTTTTGACCAGTTAACCGTCTATTGACTTTTTCCGGGGGACCCTACCCGGGGGTTTCTTGACATTTCAAATCCATCTGTTTTGCCAAATTCAAACCCGGTAAGCTATTTTTAAGCATTTGACCTTTTGGATAGTATAAGAGTTGTATAGAAATAATGCAAGTTCGTATTTGTTGATATACACGGGTTGTTCGGGTTTGGATATCGAATCACGTGGAATATTCGGGGAGCTAGAATGAGGATTTTAGCGATGTCAGCATAAGGTTAGTACACCTCAAACTCCGAAATGCTTCATGAGCATCATAAGTATAATTGCCTTGCATGTTAGTAGTTACAAATTAGGAGATGAATAATACGCACGTAATGATGTGGATATTCGAGGCTTGGTAATTATTGAGAATGTCGAGACTGTTATGAGCTTTAGAGACCGTATAGGATTGTCAGAATATTCGTATAATTTCTATGTGATGATGCTTTGTGTGCTAGTGGAACAATTAATATGTTTGATTGAATATTGGGTAGGGGCAGGACTGATAAATATTCGTTTTAAGGTTAAAATTGGTAGAAACTTACTTAACAACTTCACAATAACTTGTAGGTTCGATTGAGGCTTAACTATAGCGGTTAAGGGGTTGAATGTTGAATTTTTGAACTCCAGGTTTTGAAATCTGAGTTCGAGTACCGATACGGAGTGGGTGCGTATCTATACGTCTTTGTGTATAAGAGGACGGGTTGTGAGAGGAGTACCGGTATTGCTTTCCATGTATCGGTACTCTATGTTTGTAAGAATTTCAGTAGCGAATTCACGTACCGGTACGCTCGGGGCATATCGGTACCCACAGTTACATTGTCTGGAAAGGCTTTGCGTACCGATACGTTAAGGTAGGCGTATCGGTACTGGTAAGGATTGGTACGGGGCAATCCTAGTACTGATATGGAGTATTAATATGACACAGAGCATATCGGTATTGTTTGGGGTCCAATTCTTTCGAATCTAAATCGAGTATCAGTACTTGCTAAGGGAGTACTGATACCTAGACAGGAGTACCGATACTCACTTTGGAGTATCGATACTCTCTGGGCAATCTGCCTAAGTTTACACGTTTTGAGTTTGAGGGTTATATAATTCGTGGCTAGAGTTCTAATGGGTCTCTTATGATACAAAACAAACGGTAAAACTAAGAATGTGTTTTTCTAATTTCTAATGGGGATTGATTAAAATATTGTTGAGAATAAATTGTACACTCTTCCATAAAACGTAACAACTCGGTAATGTTTGATTGGTTGTAATAGAAACAATAGGGACCCGTGGTGGGTTGTGTGATGGTTGTGTGCGAGGTAGGGCCCTTGTATGGATCCGTGGTGGATCATGTATGGTTGCGTGCCAGGTGGGGCACTTGTTTAGTTATGAGTCCTTATTTGATGAGATCTGAATACCCAGTGAGTAAGTGTTGTAACACATGTAGAACATCCGATGTGAGATTCCAGGTGATGAAATGAAGGCCATCCGATGTGAGATTTCAGGTGATGAAATGAAGGCCATCCGATGTGAGATTCCAGGTGATGATATTTGCTCGATGCGAGATTTTGGGCCCTGCTCAATGCGATATTTTGAGCGAAGACTCGATGTGAGATTTCGAGTATATCGCTCAATGTGAGATTCCGAGTATGAGTGGGTCTTCTAGTGTTAGGTGATATTGGGCCCCATTCTTGGTTTGCTTCATTGATGTGCTTGTTGTAATTACAGTTTTGGTTATATCATTGGCATGTGTTTAGGTGATTATAGTAGCACCACATGTTTATTTATCTTCCTTATTGCTCGTACTAGCTTGCATGTTTACATTTATGATTAGCATGAAGTATAGTAAAGTAGGTGTGTACTATTGAGCTTTGTAAGCTCAGCGCCCAGAATCATTGTTTCTGTATGTAGGTTGACCGTTGGATCGTGGGATTGTGGAGCACTATCAGATCAGGATTCGAGCACATGGTGATATTCAAAGTATGGTATTTGTTTTTAGTGAGCTATGTGTTTATAGGACCTTATTCGTGAAGTCTGTAATTATTATTTGGAATTGTATTTTTAAATTGTACCTTCAAATGTTTTAAATTTAAATTAGAGCTCCTTCGTAATATTTCATTTACTTATATATGTTTACTTTGATCGTTTGTTTTAAATGCTTTTGCAACTTGATGGGTTGATCATGTTTGAAAAGAAAATTTATTTGGGTTTTGGGTTTGGCTTGAGGCCCAAATGTGACATCCGGGTCGAGGGTGTTATATTTAGTGGTATTAGAGCCTAGGTTTAGCCGGTTCTAGTAAACCCTATGGTGGTATAGGTGTTTTAGTAAGGTGTCTAGTGAATACACGCCCTTAAACTAAATCCGTACTCATTAAGGTTGGAATTCTGATAGTGCATCTAATGTTACAACGTCAAGATGGTTATGATCATGGTCGAGAAGACCGAGTTAAGTGCGAGGTAGTTAATGGTAGTGATCCAAAGAGTGGGGTTGCCTCAGATTGTCGGGATACAAGTTAATTATATGACACCTGAGTCGAGAATGTGTCCTCCTCATATCACATGAGTGGCATTTTCGTTGTGCGTTGTAGTCACCTTGAAGTCTTCAGATTCATTACAAGAGTTTACAGCAAAGAATCCTTATCGTCATGTGTGGATAAAGGTTTTGTTGCGGGAATAAATAATCTATTTTTGAATTCGACCAATGAGCGTATGTTGGTCAGATGACCCTTTTTCTGTTTAAAAATGAGTCTTGTTGATACTAGGAAAGTATCATTTCCATTCTTAAGGGCATTCCTCAGAGATAGTGGATTCAGGACCCATTAGTTCATCAATGTCTGGTCGAAGTTAGACGTTCTATAGGTTTGAGATAAAGCTACATTCTTAAGAGTTGTTGCACAGTGTGAATTGTTCTGGTTAATCAAGTGTGGAGCTAGCCAGTGATGTCAAGAGGGAGTTTAAGGCTTCGAGACCTCGATAAAACCCAGCTTTTACAATAAAAATATTGGATTGTCGCCCTTTTATCGTGACCGTCATAATGATAGTTTTAAGGATGGCAACAAGGTTGTGAGGCAGGTTTGACTGAATCGATAGGTGTTAATGTGTGTAGTTCGGTGCTCGAGAGCTTTTAGACTGCCAGAGGACTTGTTTATGGTTCATAAAGGAGTTATTAAGTTCTCTTCCTTTTAGGAACGTGAGTAGATGTTGAGGTAAGACCGAATTGGATGTCGGTGCCATCATAGTTGTCAGAGGTTATCAACCCAGTTGGGTAGTTAGAGGTTTAGCTTCGGAAGAACAAATTGAACAAGGTCATTCCCGTCTAGGTGTTTTGCTCAAGGGAGAGTTAGACTTCTTCCCTAGTAAAAAGTTAGTTCGTGAATGTGCTGCCCAAATCGTTGATAGTTGTTAAGCGAAGAAGACCGTTACCTGTTTGAGATGGTGGACAACCCGTTAAACTGAATGTGAAGTACCTGTGTATTTTTCTGAGATTAGTTTGGATGGGCAATGCTTATCGTTAATGTATTAAGGTTAGAAAATGGATTTTGAAAAGAATATTCTCTTTTCTCTTCGAGTATGTTGTGATAGTGAGTAATGTTCGCGGTGACATCAAGGTATTTTGGTGAAGATAAGGTGAGAGTCGTTGTGTTGTCTCTTGAATATGAGTTGGATGTTTGCATGGCAAGTGTGGATACGAAGGAATACAGAAAGTTTGGCATTGAAAAGACGATTATCTCAAGGACCGTGTATGTGGGGAAAGGTTAATGGCATTGCAATCAGTTAAGGAAGCAAGGATCGAAACTTCGTAAATGTTTTTGATCGTATCACAGTTTCTTCAGAATGAACTGAGAGACATTGGTGGGAACTCGAGCTACGTTAGGGTGTTTTGTTATGACAGAAGAGTGGACCTGATTAGAGCTGAATAAGGTTTTGAGGTTTTCAAAGATGTTTTGTGGTACCGTTAGAGCTGTACTTTTGGTGCTAGAAGAAAAATATTGTGTTCTTCCCAATAGTGTAAGGCCCGAGGTATTTAATCTCTAAAGAAATCTGCGGTTTAGATGATGACATGGGATAAGGTATGTAAGAAGTGTTGACGGTGTAGTCGACTACTACCTAAGCAAAGTGAGCTAAATCTATAGTAGATCATACTAAGTAACAAGATTCAGAGTATCATACCGTCATGTGAGGCTATCCTAGATAATGGTCGGGTAAAAGAGTGTCGATACTAGCTCGGTGCAGTATCGGTACTAGTGTGCTTGTTAGCACATTTTGAGTTAAGAGTTGATTTACTTTGGGAGCCACGAGGAGAAGCGTCTGATTTTAGTCAAGATGATACAATGTTATAATTGAATTTGGGTCCGATAGTTGTCAATAGACTTTGAAATATTGTGGTAGGTGTTTTGGAAAAGATGTATCAAGGTAAGAGATTCTCTCTTAAAGTACAATAGTCAGTATACAACAAATTTTGAGAGCGACAGTTGGTGCCAAGCTTTCATCACGTATTCGGGAAACAGTTAGGAGTCGTGTGTTTGAGATAGTGATAAGTAGTTGGCTTGCTATTAGTTAAGGGTTAATCATTGAGTTCTCCAGAACTGTGGGGATGCTTTGGTATTCATCGATGGGAATTAAATGGATGACTAGGGATTTTGTACGGGGTTCGGGAGTGCACAGTTTCATTGAGTAATGATATAGTGCCTGGGTATGCACCATCTGATAAGTTTTTCAGCAAAGGGGAGCCACAGAAAGTCTGCTTGGTTTGTTTGCTAGTTGGGTTGTACGACACAGCGAAGTGTTCATGTCATATTTTAGCACAAGATTCGAGGTTGATGGAACCTCTTCTTTGGTGGGCCTTGATGCGATGATAGTTTTGAGTGGTATTACAGGGAATGTGTTCTCCAGATATGTTATGATTCGAGTCATAAGACCCTTGCGAGAATCGAGTTGGCGGGAGTTGTGTTAGTTACCAATGTGGGTTTCATGCCGAGTTTAATGTAAATACTTGAACCGAGTTCGTGGTGTCGTTTGTTTTCAAAAGTGGCGCCCGACAAGCGATGTTTTGGAAGATAATATCGTTAGAGTTAGAGTCTCTATCAAGGAGTTACCACAAAAATAGTTGTTTAGTTTGAATGCAATGGTTGTAACCTCATGTCCTTTTGATCATGTAATGTAGTAGAAGAATTCGTGTGCAACAATCTTTTGGGATTTTACAGAGTAAGTTAAGTTTCTTTGATGAAGCATCTGTGTGAAGTTTTGTCAAGGTACCGTTGGATTTTGGCTTGTCGTTGGTGATGTTCAGGATGAGGATGAAATCCCCCATGGAAAGAATCAGTTGAGGCTTTGTTTGTACCATTAGAGGGCATGCTCGTATTGATAAGTGTTACGAGAGACCAGAGTGGCACGACGGGAAATCTTGGGGACGTCGAAGAAGTTGTGATGGGTTTGGTATCTTCTTGGTTATGGATACAAATTTCGAGGACAAAATTTCTTTTTAAGGAGGGGAGAGTTGTAACGACCCGAGTTTCGGATTAGCGAATCGAGTCTTGGACCCGAGTATTAGGCTTTGGGCTCAGGGCCCAATTAAAATGTGTATTTGGGCTTAGGGGTAAAAATGGGGAAAATAAAATAAAAAATAGGGAAAAGGGTTTTAAAAAAAAAGAGTGGATGGTGTTTTGATGGGAGGAAATAGAAAAGAAAAAGATAAGGGAGAGAGAGAAAATAGAGGGAAAAGAGAGAAAAGTAGGGGGAGAGCTTTGAGCTCTGATTTACGGCCATCAGAGTCGCCATTCATGACACCTCCGTCGTCATCATCTTCAGCTCGCCGAGATGCAACCGTCGGTGGTCGTCCCGCCGCGGTTGCCACCGCCACTCGCCAGGGTAGGAGGAAGTAGTGGTTGGGAAAGATAAAATGGTATGAAACAGTGTTCAATGCCGTGAACGGAGGCCACCACTGGAACCGTTGGCCCGAGAACAGCTGGTTTAGAGTTCACCGATGTCGGCCAGCCACCGGAGGCCACCCGACGCGCCACACGTGCCGCTGCCTGCGCGTGGGCTGGTAAGCAGGGCAGGTGCACACTACTTTCCAGTGCACCATGCCGCACTGGATTCCTGCCCGCGGGTACCTGCAGCTTATCCTGCACCTGCATCGTACTGAATCATTGGAGACTTTGACCGGCCCTTTGACCAGTTGACCGCTCGTTGACTTTTTCTGGGGGACCCTACCCGGGGGGTTTTTGATGCTCTGGATCTAATGGCGCAGTGCGTTTTGCTAAATTCAAACCCGGTAAGTTATTTTTAAGCATTTGACCTTTTGGATAGTATAGGAGTTGTATAGAAATAATGTATGTTCATATTTGTTGATATACGAGGGTTGCTCGAGTTTTGATATCGAATCACGTAGAATATTTGGGGAGCTAGGATGAGGATTTTAGTGATGTCAGTATAAGGTTAGTACACCTCGAACTCCGAAATGCTTCATGAGCATCATAAGTGTAATTGCCTTGCATGTTAGTAGTTGCAAATTAGGATATGAGTAATAGGCACGTGATGATGTGGATATTCGAGGCTTGGTAATTATTGAGAATGTCGAGACTATTATGAGCTTTAGAGACCATATAGGATTGTCAGAATGTTCGTATGATTTCTATGTGATGATGCTTTGTGTGCTAGTGGAACAATTAATATGTTTGATTGAATATTGGGTATGGGCAGGATTGATAAATATTCGTTTTAAGGTTAAAGTTGGTAGAAACTCACTTAACAGCTTCACAATAAGTTGTAGGTTCGATTGAGGCTTAACCATAGGGGTTAAGGGGTTGAATGTTGAATTTTTGAACTTCAAGTTTCAAAATATGAGTTCGAGTACCAGTACGGGGTGGGTACGTATCGGTACACCTTTGTGTATAAGAGGACGAGTTGTGAGGGGAGTACCGGTACGACTTCCTATGTATCGGTACTCCATATTTGTAAGAATTCTAGTGGCGAATTCGCGTACCGGTACGCTCGAGGTGTATTGGTACCCACAGTTACATTGTTTGGAAAGGCTTTGCGTACCGATACGCTAAGGTAGGCGTATCGGTACGGGGCGATCCCAGTACTGATATGGAGTATTGATATGGCATAGAGCATATCGGTACAGTTGGGGTCCAATTCTTTCAAATCTAAATCGAGTATTGGTACTTGCTAGGGAGTACCGATACCTAGATATGAGTATCGATACTCATTTCGGAGTACCGATACTCTCTGGGCAATCTGCCCAAGTTTACACATTTTGAGTTTGAGGGTTATATAATTCGTGGCTAAGGTTCTAATGGGTCTCTTATGATACAAAACAAACGGTAAAACTAAGAATGTGTGTTTCTAATTTCTAATGGGGATTGATTGAAATATTGTTGAGAATAAATTGTACACTCTTTCATAAAACGTAACAACTCAATAATGCTTGATTGGTTGTAATAGAAATAATAGGGACTCGTGGTGGGTCGTGTGATGGTTGTGTGTTAGGTAGGGCACTTGTATGGATCCGTGGTTGATCATGTATGGTTGCGTGCCAGGTAGGGCACTTGTTTAGTTATGATTCCTTGTTTGATGGGATCCGGATACCCAGTGAGTGAGTGTTGCAACACATGAAGGCCATCCGATGTGAGATTCTAGGTAATGAAATGAAGGCTATCCGATGCGAGATTCCAAGCCCCACTCGAAGCAAGATTCAGAGCGAAGACTCGATGTGAGATTTTGAGTATACCGCTCGATGTGAGATTCCGAGCATGAGTGGGTCTCCCAATGTCGGGTGACATTAGGCCCCACTCCTGGTTTGCTTTATTGACGTGTTTGTTGTAATTGCAATGTTGGTTATATCCTTGGCATGTGTTTAGGCGATTATGGTAGCGCCACATGTTTATTTATCTTCATTATTGCTCGTACTAGCTTGCATGCTTTCGTTTATGATTAGTATGAAGTATAGTAGAGTAGGTGTATACCACTGAGCTTTGTAAGCTTAGCGCCCAGAATCGTTGTTTCCGTGCATAGGTTGACCGTTGGATCGTGGAGCACTATCAAATCATCGAGCATATGGTGATCTTCAGAGTACGATATTTGAGTCTAGTGGGCTATGTGTTCATAGGACCTTATTCGTGGAGTCTGTAATTATTATTTGGAATTGTATTATTTAAATTGTACCTTCAAATGTTTTAAATTTAAATTGGAGCTCCTTCATAATATTTCATTTACTTATATATGTTTATTTTGATCGCTGGTTTTAAATGTTTTTGCAACTTGATGGGTTGATCCTGTTTGAAAAGAAAATTTATTTGGGTTTTGGGCTTGGCTTGAGACCCAAATGTGACATCCGGGTCGAGGGTGTTACACATTGTGTGTCAGTTCAGGGAAATTATTGAGGCTATTTGAATTTCCAATTACAATCTTTATCCATTCATAATAAAAAAAACTAATACTATAATTAATAATAAACATAAACAAATTTCTTTTTTAGATGAACAAGTATGTTTTAAAAGATCAATTACTGCAAATATAATTTTTTTTAAAAAATAAATCAGATAAAAAATATAGCGACATGAAATTTTGGACCCGTATGTGGGTCTTACCAGAGCATAAGGCTTTTAGCGTTGGGCCTAAATGACGGGCCTTCAGTGGCCATTTTGGGTGAAGGAAGAGAATGAGGGGCTTTTGTTGCAAATAAACCGTTTTTTTTAAAATAAGGCTGAATCTCCATTTATTTTCTCTATAAAAAATAAGATGGGTGATATCACCTTGTATTCTTTTTTTGCTTTTCCATCTCTTTTCCTCATCTTCTTTCAAAGGAATCAAGATAAAGGATCTATCAATCAATGTAAGAATGGAGAGAAATGGTGAAGAAGAAAGAAAAATGAGTTTTGGTGGAAGTTGAAGAAAAAGAACGAAAATGTAGATTTTTAACTTCATTTTTTGTTCCAGAATTCTTTCTTTAGTATATCATAAGTTCTTAGCAATGTTGTTACTCATTTTACAACATTTTATTATAGTGAAAGAAGTTAAAAAATTTTCCAAAGAGCAAAGAAAGAAGAAAACTTGAAGCATGGGTTAGGAGCTTTCTTCTCGTCTGTAGGAGTAGTGATTCTCTCTACCACTTGTAATTTGTCATTTTCAATTATTGTAGAATAATGAAGATTGTAAAAGTGGACAGACCCTCCATAAAAGACTCAATTTTAATGTAAAGGGCACGACTCAATTTTAATGTAAAGGGCACAACTCAATTTTCAGTATTCAATATTAAAGCTTAAGTAGCTCAATTTTCTTCCAACTTTGCTTTCTTATATTTTTCAAGTTATTTTTTTCTTCAAATTTTAATTTTCAAAGTCTAATTTCAAATACATCGTCTGCATATCCACGTGACTAATTTTATAAATTTTAAAGGATAAATTTAAGATTTTTATAAAAAAATTGTAGGGTTTAACTAAATTTTCATTACGAAATCATAGACGGTGTTTGTAATCTAGATTGAGGTGATATATTTAAAATTTTTAATACTTTATATTAAATTTTTTTGAAAAATTTAATTTAAATTTTTTATAAAAAGTTAACTATTTAATTTACCAACTTTTTCTTAAAAACGATTTAATTTACAAAAATTTTAAAGGGTTCAAATTATAAATTCTAAATTTTATGAAGGACTAAATTTCAATTTAATAAATTTTGGAGGCCAAGTCACCCGCCAACTTCTATAAGATTTGCCCCTGCAAACGGTTTCTCCGTATCCTTCCAGGGAAAGTCTAAAAGAAGGCGTCTTAAAAAATGACTAAAAGAAAATAGTACTGATATAACCGTTAGATCGGGTAAAAAAATATGGGCCATTAATTTTTTAAAAAAAAGGAAAAGTGGTAAAAGATTAAACAGGTCAACAAGTTATAACACAAAATATTACCCGACTATAACACAAAATATAACCAAAAAGGAAAGATAAAATGTTGTAACATAAATTCTTACCTAATTAATCAAATCTAAAACCCTACAAACACATGATAAGAATTCGTGTTATAACCTAAAATCTTACCCCCCCCCCAAAAAAAATATTATTTCTTATCAAACACGTAAGATTTTATGCTCCCACATAAATTTGTACCGAGACCAACATAAATTCTTACCGAAAATGTAAGAAAACGGGTTATAACATAAATTCTTACCATTCGTTTGAAAGGTTTTCGATTTGGTGATATGGGGTAAGCATTTGTGTTATTACCTTTATTCTTACTGGTTCTATAAAAAATATGTAGGTTTCGTAACAATTTGTGTAGGTACCCTATTTCTTATGAGTTGGGTAACAAATAGAGTTATCCTTTAAGATTTTATGTTATAACACAATTTCTTACCATAAGTTTTGCTGGTTTTAGATTTGTTGATATGAGGTAATAATTTGTGTTATTACCTTTTTCCTTATTGTTCATGTAATAGTTTATGTAGGTTCGGTAACAATTTGTGTAGGTACTCTATTTCTTATGAGTTTGATAAGATATAGAGTTATACTTTAAGAATTTATGTTATAACACAATTTCGTACAATAACTTTCTCTGGTTTAAGATTTGATGATATGAGGTAAGATTTTGTGTTATTACCTTTTTCGTATTATTTTTATAATAATTTACGTATCTTACGTAACAATTTGTGTAGGCACCCTATTTCGTGTGAGTTTGGTAAGATATAGAATTATCCTTTAAGATTTTATGTTATAGCACAATTTCCTACCAAAAGTTGGGCTAGTTTTAGATTTGGTGATATAGGGTAAAAATTTGTGTTATTATGTTTTTATTACAACTTCTATAAACATTTATGTAGGTTTTGTACAACTTTGTGTATGTACCTTATTTCTTATGAGTTTGGCAACATATAAAGTTATCCTTTAAGAGTTTATGTCATAACACAATATCCTACCATAAGTTCGACTGGTTTTAGATTAGGTGATATGGGGTAAGAATTTGTGTTATTACTGTTTTTCTTACTCGTTCTATAAACATTTACGTATGTTTCGTACAAATTTGTGTAGCTACCCTATTTCTTATGAGTTTGGTGACATATAGAGTTATCCTTTAAGAGTTTATGTCATAACACAATTTCCTACCATAAGTTCGGCTGGTTTTAGATTAGGTTATATGGGGTAAGAATTTGTGTTATTACCATTTTTCTTACCCGTTCTACAAACATTTATGTAGGTTTCGTACAAATTTGTGTATGTATCCTATTTCTTATGAGTTTGGTAACATATAGAGTTATCTTTTAAGAATTTATGTCATTACACAATTTCCTACCATAAATTCGGCTGGTTTTAGATTAGGTGATATAGGGTAAGAATTTGTGTTATTATCATATTTTTACCCATTCTATAAACATTTATAGAAGGTTTCATACAAATTTGTGTAGGTACCTTATTTCTTATAAGTTTTGTAACATATATAGTTATCCTTTAAGAGTTTATGTCATTACACAATTTCCTACTGGTTTTAGATTTTGTGATATGGGTAAGAATTTGTGTTATTACCGTTTTTCTTACCCGTTCTATAAACATTTATGTAGCTTTCGTACAAATTTGTGTAGTTACCCTATTTCTTATGAGTTTGGTAACATATAGAGTTATCCTTTAAGAGTTTATGTCGTAGCACAATTTTCTACCATAAGTTCTGCTGATTTTAGGTTAGGTAATATGGGGTAAGAATTTGTGTTATTACTGTTTTTCTTACTCGTTCTATAAACATTTATGTAGGTTTCATACAAATTTGTATAGGTACTCTATTTCTTATGAGTTTGTTAACATATAGAGTTGTCCTTTAAGAGTTTATGTCATAGCACAATTTCCTACCATAAGTTCGGCTGGTTTTAGATTAAGTGATATGGGTAAGCATTTGTGTTGTTACCTTTTTCTCTTACCGATTCTATAAAAGTTTATGTAAGTTTTGTAGTTATTTGTGTTGGTACCCTATTTCATATGAGTTTAATAAGATATAAAGTTATCCTTTAAGATTTTATGTTATAACACAATTTCTTACAAAAAATTCCGCTGATTTTAGATTTTGTTATATGAGGTAAGAATTTGTGTTATTACTTTTCTTCTTACACATTATGTAATAGTTTATGTAGCTTCAGTAACAATTTGTGTAGGTACCCTATTTTTTATGAGTTTGGTAAGATATAGAGTCATCTTTTAAGACTTTATGTTATAACACAATTTCTTGGACTTGTTTTAGATTTGGTGATGTGGGGTAGGAATTTCTGTTATTAACTTTTTCCTTATCGATTCTATAATAATTTATGTATGTTTCGTAACAGTTTGTGTATGTACCCTATTTCTTATGCATTTTGTAAAAATTAATGTTATCAGATAACTGTTTAAGTTATCACACAATTTCTTACCATGATAAGCATTTGTGTAACTATTGTTTTTCTTACTATTATTGTAACAATTTGTATTGCCATATCGTAAGAATTTATGTTATAATCAAATACCAATATAATCAATTTATCTTTTTAACTTTTTTAGGCTGCCTTACAGCGGTCTTTGGGGGGGATTAATGCCTCCCCAAATCATATTTGGGGATATGGGATGCGCTAGCTGATAATTGGGGAACTACAGCAAAAACTACAGTAACAGGTCTGGTGGCGTCTTTTAATTTTTTATTATTAAAAATTTAAATAGCCATAGATGACGTCTTTATTAAAGAGTGGCTATTGAGCCGGTCATCCAGCCAATTACTGGACGTGGCATTTACTTGGGTAGCGGTAAAGGCGCGGTAGTTACGCCTATTACAAGTGGCGTCCTCGCCCGAATTCTACCTATAAATAGGAACGACCGAAGGGGCTGAAGGGAGTAAAAAAATAGTTGAGAGGGTTTAGGGGAAGACTTTTTAGTGTTATTAGATTGGGTATGTAATTTTTTAGTTGATTTATAAATTATTTGATTTGTATTATGAATAATATATTAATTTATCTTATTAAATTTTTGTTGAAGGGGTTTCAAGGGAAACATTTGGAGCACATTTTCATTGATATTGAATTGATAGGTACCAATTTTTTTTAAATTTATCTTATTAATTTTCGTTGATATTGAATTGATAGGATATATAAAATTTGTAGATATGTACAAAGATTTTATTTTAGGGTAATAATAATAATTATAGAATTATTAACTTATGCATATTTTCTCATATTTTTAGGATAATAATAATGATTGAATGTATTTAGGAATCTTTATTAATGTAGCTATATAGAGTTTATTATAGAATTATTAATGTATGCATTAGAATTTTTTTAGGATAATAATAATTTTAATTGAATGTTTTTAGGAATTTTTATTAATGTAGCTGAGTAACAACATTTGTATTATTAAGTATATTTTAATTTGTTATATTAAATTTTTATTATTTTATAAATTATTTGATTTGTATTATTAATTATATATAGAATTATTATTTAAATTTGAATTATTTTAATTTGTAGAATTTAAAAATAATTAATAAGCTAAAATGTTAAATGTTTAGATAATTATATTCGAATGAAAATATAAATAGTAAGAATAATAATTTTGAATACTTCATAATGTGGAATAGGCAAAATAGTAGATATATTATACAATTTTGAATTAGTTATAAGTAGTTAATTTTGAAAATAAGTCATAATAAATTTTAAAATGAAAAATGTATACTTGAGAAAATGTATATTCGAATTTATGATATTGTGGAAAGATATATATGTAATATCCCAAATTTTGGCTAGTGACTAAATTATAAATTTTAAAAGTTTAACGGGTTAAAGTATAAATTTTGGAAAAGTTTGGGGACTAAAGTGTAAATTTCCCCAACAAGTAATTTTATTCAGTATAAGAGTGAATCGGATCGAAATATGTACTTTGATATCGGTTTTAAGAATTAAGATGCAGAAAAAGGTATCGAATTTGGATTGAATGAAATTGTTAAGCGTGCTCGGGCTAGAGAAATACAAGGATGGGTGACCTTCGGGAAGGTCCCATAAAAGTGTTTCTGATCGATAATTTGGACTCGGTAAGAGTAAAGAATATTCGTATGGATTTACGATAAAGGATTTCTAAAAGAAATTCTACTCTTTGAAGATTTTCGATAATTATTGGGATAATAGACTGAGTTAAGAAAATTCAGTATAAGACTTTAGGAAAGGAAATTTAATATAAGATGATGGTGTTCATTTTCCGAATATGGAAATATGGAATTTTTGGAATAAATCCGATAGCTCAATAAAGGTGAAATCGCCATAAAAGTATTCTATAAATATCGGGAAATCAGATCGAACTGAAATTTCAGAGGCTGATCCAAAAGCCATGGAAAAGTCATAAAATACTATTTTATGAATATTTTATTATAGTTTGTTGGATTCCAACTAGACTTAGTTGAATTTTTTACAAGAATGGCAAACTAGTAAATAAAAACTAGTTGGAGGGCAAATTGGTCATTTTGCCCCAATGGCATTTTTGAAATATTTAAAAAGCTACAAGGAAAATTTTGGAAGAATAAAATGGAAGATTAAATCTGGATGCATTATTGTTTGCATAAATTGGTCATTTTGCCCCAATACCACATGGATTATTGTTTGCATAAATGATGATGCATTATGCATACATGAAATATGGATAATAACAAGATTAAAATGAAACAAGTTACACCCTGGGGATCCAAGCCCATAGTGCAAAATGCACTAACGAGGTGTTTATATAAGGAGCAAAGAGCGTCCTCTCGAGTACGTACTCTACAAGGCACTACGGTGCAGATAGGCTACGTGGTTTCCATGGGTCTTTAGCCAGACACGATGATAATAATAACAAGATATTACATGATACAGATGTTACATGATACATGATACAAATGTTACATGATACATGAAAAAGATGCTACATGATTTCATGATACATGAAAAAGAAGTTACATGTTATATGACAGAGAAGTACATGACATACATGATAGAATACATGTTATGCAAATGATGGCATAATGAAAGCAAGACCATGATAGAGTACATGATATGTAAATGATTATATTATGAAAGCATGTCCATGATAGAGAATATATTATGCAATAATATCATGATTTATATGATAGTTATGATACATGACATATGTACATTATGATATACTTGCTATGTTATAGAGAAAACGAAATGCACTTTTATATATGACATATTGTATTACATTATTTCAAGTTTTTTTAAAATAAATAAGTTTAACTCCCTCACTAAGTTCGTACTTAGCGTGTGATGTTGTTTCACACTTAGGTCAAGTTGGAGCTTGAAGAGGAGTCAAGCATGTTGTTCAAGCTACAATCTGTGGAACATCAGTAAGACATTTTAAACTATGACAATCTCTAGTGGGCATGTAAACTATTTATTTACTGATAGTATATGATATATTAAATTGAATTATAATGATAGTTTAAATAATCAGCTAGACGATGAAACGTATAGAGAAAAAAATTAAGCTTAACTTTCAGTAGCATGTTTAAGTAACATCTATAATGTATATTCAATTACGAGTATACGTTATAGGTATTACATTTATTGGTATCAGAGCAAAGGTTTAGCCGGTTCTGGATGCTAAACCAAGTTTGATATGGAGTTTTCAGTAAATACATGTCCCTATGATGTCATATTACTGATGTACTGATTGTATGACTTGATGCTGCTCCTCATTAGTATAAGGTGAAATGATACTAGAATATGGAAAGTAAAACGATAGTGGATTTCGTCAGTTGACGAATCTTAGAGGTCAAGAAAGGACCCATAGTGGATATGATACAGTAAAATAAGCCTGGAAGTTAGTTCTTGTTTAGAATAAGTTATATGCATAGTAAAGAGATGATATAGTAATTGTAAGATACTCAAATACGAAAGAGTAAGAAGAAGTATCTTTACTTTAGAAATATATATGTTTGAAGATAACAATGCCAGTAGTTGCTGCAGATGTAATCTGGCGATTTGCTCAAGATAAGTTAAGGATTGAAGTTATGATGGAAATAACTCAGTAGTATCTTATTATAAGATGTTTGTACTGGCAGTACATATAAGAGAGAATTGGAAAGTTAAGTAATGATACTACTGAGATGATTAGAAAAGAAACTAAGAAAGAAATTGATCTGTAAAGAGATTATATTTGAAGCTCATAAAGAAGATGTTAGGTATGAATCAGTCAGAGTACTAAAAGTAGTAAACTATATTGCAAGGATAATCAAAGCAAACATGGAAAGAGTTACAGTGTAGACTCCTCAAATGTTAGACAAATTTTAAAAAGTCTTTAAATGAGACACAATCTAAGTAAGAAGGATTATTTCTTTAAGGAGATATTAGTATTATAAGATGTCAACTGTGAAGCCTAATAGACCAGGAAGATAAAGAATCTGGAATAAAAGTATGATGAAAGTGGATATTTGAGTACATACTAAACAAGATTGGAAGTCTATTTCGATAAAGTGTATTGAACTTGTAACCAAAGAGTATTCAGAGAAGTCAACTAAGAGGTTAATTCTATCTGAATAGTTGACAGCAGAGCCTTATAAAGGTAGGGCTGAAGTGTAATGGATAAGCTAATATATCTTTTCAGAAAGGTTTTGATAAAGACAATCAGTAATATAAGATGATGAGTATGACAAGCATTAAAATAATGTGGATTGCTGGAAAAGGGTTTTCTAATGATCTAAGTGATCAAATACTAGAAGGTAATATGAAGGTATCATCTCGGGAATCTGAAGTGTAATTTAGATAAGTTGGTTATCTGTGCACAAGGTAAAAGTGATTATAAGAAGAAATGTTTAAATTTTTAAAAGGAATTAGTTCCTTAATGAAGTCAAAGGAATAGTGTTTAGTTGAGGATTGTTCCGGCTAATTGAAATTTCCATAGAAATGTTTCTTGACAAGAACAAGAGTCTCGGATCACAAGGGTTATAAAGATACCCGTAGCAGTAACAATGAAATCAAGTATGAACTTTTTTCTGATTTTTACCTAGATTGAGCTACTGGTGCACTAGGGGGCTCAAGTACAAGAACAAGAAGCACCTAAGATTTTGTAACCCTCGGCAACTGTATATAATAAAATATTGGTTTATGGAATTAAAGAATTAAGGAATAAGAAATTTTATTGACTGAAGTTTTGAGGAAAAATCACAAGGTCGAATAAGCTAGTTGGGAGGCTGAGAAGAAAATAAGGAAATAATATCTGTAAATGTTTGGAACAAGTACACGTTGAAAATTTGAGGACGAATTTTCTTAAAGGGGTGAATTGTAATATCCCAAATTTTGGCTAGTGACTAAATTGTAAATTTTGAAAGTTTAGGGGGTTAAAGTATAAACTTTGGAAAAGTTTGGGGACTAAAGTGTAAATTTCCCAAACAAGTTATTTTATTCAGTATAAGAGTGAATCGGATCGAATAGGTACCTTGATATTAGTTTTAAGAATTAAGATGCAGAAAAAGATACCAAATTTGGATCGAATGAAATTTTTAAGTGTGCTCAAGCTAGAGAAATACAAGGATGGGTGACCTTTGGGAAGGTCCCATAAAAGTGTTTCTGATCGATAATTTGGACTCAGTAAGAGTAAAGAATATTCGTATGGATTTACGATAAAGGATTTCCAAGAGAAATTGTACTCTTTGAAGATTTTCGATAATTGTTGGGATAATAGAATGAGTTAAGAAAATCCAGTCTAAGACTTTAGGAAAGGAAATTTATTATAAGATGATAGTGTTCATTTTCTGAATATGGAAATATGAAATTTTTGGAATAAATCCAATAGCTCGATAAAGGTGAAATTGCAGTAAAAGTATTTTATGAATATCGGGAAATCGGATCGAACTAAAATTTCAGAGGCTGATCCAAAAGCCATGGAAAAGTCATAAAATACTATTTTATGAATATTTTATTATATTTGGTTGGATTCCAACTAGACTTAGTTGAATTTTTACAGGAATGTCAAACTAGTAAATAAAAACTAGTTGGAGGGCAAATTGGTCATTTTGCCCTAATGGCATTTTTGAAATATTTAAAAAGTTACAATGACAATTTTGGAAGAAGAAAATGGAAGATTAAATCTTGGCCCTTGATTAATGATAAGATCAATCTCAACCGTTGGATTAAAAGGGCATTTTAGTAATTTCACTATCTAAATGAATTTTAAATTCATTTATACAAGACAAGTGGCCAAATTGGATGAAAAAAAGGGATGAAGACTTCTTCATCCTCAAAATTTCGAAATATGAGGGGGAGAAAGAAAGAAAAATGGAGAAAAATTTTCCAAGTTCGATTCAAGCCCCAAAACTCGATTTTCAGGTAATATTTTCAACTGAAAGTTGTTCTACTCTTCAAGCTCTATCTTTTGGTGTAAATAATTCATGGAAAACATGCTTGATTGATGAGAATTTTGCATGAGAAGAAATTAGGGTTTATGGAAAAAGATTGGGGCTTTTGGAATTTTATGATTGCATGATGAAATTCAAGTTGAAATCAAGCTAGTATAATGTTAAAATCATGTTATTGAGTTGAGATTTAAACCCTACATATTTTAGTTTGTATGAAGATGATTAGGGTTTATGGATTCAAGTTTAATTTAGGGTTTGTGATGTTGAATTAATGATCTAGTAAGCTTGTAATATCCCAACTTTTGGACTAGTGGCCAAAATGTAATTTTTGAAAGTTTAGGGGTTAAAGTGTGAACTTTGGAAAAGTTCAGGGACTAAAGTATAATTTTAAAAAGTTAAGTAATTTAACCCAATAAATGGATAGTTTACCCCCAAGAGTGGTACTTATGTGTTACCTAGATTTTTCATACGAGGCTTATATTATTCGAAATTGGATCGAACAGAAAAGTTAAGCGTGCTCAAGCAAGAGTAGCATTAGGATGGGTGACCCTATGGGAAGGTCTAATGTCAATAGTTGAGATTGATAAAAAGGGGAATCAGTTTGAGTTGAACTTTTTTTATGGATATCTGATAAAGGATTATTAAGAGAAATTTATCCGATAAAGATTTTGGGTAAATTATCAGTATATTAGACCAAGTAAAAATTTCAAGATTTTGATTTTTACAAAATTATAGAATATTTTGTATGTCCAAAAATATTTACTTATGGATATCAGAATTATGAGAATTTCAGATTTTACCCAATAGTTTGGAAATTGGAAAAATCGTAGAAAGTGAATATCAGGTAATCGGATCGAATTGAAATTTTAAAGACAGTTCCAAGGATTATGGGAAATTCATAAAATATTATTTTATTAATATTTTATTACATTTGGTTGGATTCTAACTAGATTTAGTTAGATGGTGATGGAATGGCAATTTTCAAGTCTTGTTAGTAAATAAAGTCTAGTTGGATGGCAAATTGGACATTTGCCATGGATGGCATTTTTGAAATATTTTGAAATGTTGAGGGCATTTTTAGAAAATGAAAAACACATGGATTTAATCTTGGCCCTTGGTTTATGATAAGATTAAATTTAGCCATTGGATTTGAAGGCTAAATTAGTAATTTCAAGGTTCTAAAGTTAGAATCAAGGTATGTTGCTTTGAAATAAATTGATCTATGCTTCATGCTCTTTCTTTTGATAGTAATTTTTCATGGTGATATGAAGAATAGTTCATGTTCTTGAAGAGAGAAAATTGGAATTTCATGAAGCATGTTAGAATTAAGGCTTGATTTAAGTAATTCAAGTGTTGTAAACATGAAAACAATCTTGAACTTTGTTTAATTCTATGTTCAAGGTTATAAACCCTAACCCTAGAATTTGGGGATTTGTTAGGGAATTGAAAAAAGGATGGAAATGAATGATTTGTGATACTAGGAGCCCTAAATTGATGTTAGAATGAAAATTTTCCCTTAGGAAGAATAAAGGACCAATTCGGTTAGAATTGGAAATAAAGGGGAAATTATTCTGAAAATTATTCTAGTATTAGAAATGATGAGATTATGATCAAATTAGCTTGAATTGATAATTTAGGACCAAAATGGAAATATTGGAAAGTAAAGGACCATTTCGGTCAAGGAAGAGAAATTAGAGGAAATTATGGAAAATTTTCCATAAGATTGGATATGATGAAATTATGATTTTGCAAGCTTTAAAATGTCATTTGGGGAAAATTAGGGACTAATGTGAAAAAATTGTTTTCATGGAAGCATTATGCTTAAATTGTTATTAGAATGAAGTTTTGATCATTCTTTGATTAAAAGTTGAAGAGAATTCAAGGTATTAAAGGTATAATGACTTATGTCATGGATCTAAGATTGGACAATTATAGGAACAACTGTAGGAAAATTATTCATATTGTATTTATGTGTTAGTATGATACTAACATATAATTTGAAATGTATTTATGACATGTTGATGTACATATAGATCGTGATCAAAACCGAGATCGAACTACCAATCAAGGAAAGGACATAGATCAAGCTGAAGCTTAGTGAGGCTAAGTACATATTGGCAACTTATAAAGTGTCAAGGTGAGTGCATTTTCATACATGGATAATATTATGATTATCATTTGGAAGACTTGTGATAAGTCTACCTTATTAATAGTTGTTTGATAGTTATATCATGAACTTATATTTGACATGTTGAGAATTGTCAAAGGTAGAACTATGATGCATTTGATCACTAGATATATCATGTATGTATGTTTATGGTATTTCGGGTATGAACTGCCTTAGCTTGAAATCATGATAATTATATTGCCATGGATGAATTGAATATGGAATTGGAAAGTATGCCCAAGTAAGTTACTGAGGTATAGAGTATAGTTGGCATGCCATAGAGTTCAGCGGTTTAGCACTTCGGTGCCATTTATTAACACTTAGGTGTGGTTCTTTAGCACTTATGTGCGGTCTCTTAGCACTTAGTTGATGTGTATTAGCACTTTGGTGCAGTTTTGACTCGTGTACTCAAGTCCTCAAACTATGTTGGGCAATAATTTATTTGATAATAAATGGTTAATAAATTAGAGAGTAGGTGAACTCTCGGATAATGGTAATAAATGGTAAATAATTTAGAGAGTAGGTAAACTCTCGGATAATGGCAAAGATATTAATAAGATTTATGAATCCGAACTATATTATGTTAATATTTGATTAACATAAGGGAAATAAAGGAATAGTGATCAAACTACATGTTTATTATATTATTTTTATAATTCAAGCATGTTGATTTATGTTAAAAAAATTATAATGCCTCACTAAGTATATACTTTGCGTGTGATGCCTTTTCACGCGAGGTAGGAAACTCGGGTCGGAATAAGGAGTAAGGCATCACTATCAAAGAAGGATATATATACAGTATCGGTAACTACATCAAGGATGTATTTTGATATTTTTTAGTTGGCATGTATGAATGAATATTAGCTCTTTTAAACTAGTCTAGATGTGGATTGTAATATTAACATCTAGATAAGTGGTTAGTATACGATATTGGACTTTGTTAGACTTGATGCTAGTTTAAAGAAATTACTAGTAATGAAAATCGGGTAATGTTATGAAAATGAAATTTTAGAGTAATCAAAATGATTTTTATTTTAGACAGTTTTTAGGTAGTTTTGTTAATCGTAAAGTATAGTTATAAATCGCCAAGTTGCTGCCTGAAATTGGGGTCTATCTGATGGATTAAAAATTGGAAATAAATTTTACGCGATTAAAAAGGAAAAATTCAAAATCGTAATTTTTGACTTGTATGAATAGCATAAAATGTGGTTTAAACATCATGTGACACTCTATACTATTATTAGGTAATAAATACTAGTAAGAGTGTTACATTTATTGGTATCAGACCTACAAGTTTAGCCGGTTCTAGATAGGAAATGAGTCTCTATAGAGAGTTGGAATGAAATACATGCCACTAGGATGTCAAGAATCACTGATATTTGTATAGAGTTATGATGATGCATGTTATTTAAAACATGTACTCCTTACTTATAATAGATTATCGTGACATAAACAAATGTCAGATTATCGGGAATCCCATCAAGGAATCGAGCGGGATATGCCTGCTCAGAGTGGGAGTAATGAGGTGAATCAGAACCCACCTCAAGTTCAGTAAAATGTAGAGCAGCTGACTCAACAGAATGTAGGGAATCAAGCTCGGGAGCAAAGAAATATGTCGGTACAAGATCAAGGCTTATTTCTGTAGTCTTTGGAGGCAATCCTAAAATGCCAAGCACCAGTATCAGTCCCAAAGGAATTAAGGAAAATTGGGGCACCAAAATTCTGAGGTGATACTGATGTAGATCCTATGGTTGCCGATTATTGGTTAAATGATATCAAGATTATGTTAAGTAGGATTCCTTGTGAAAATCAAGGAAAATTGGAAGGAGTAGTATCCCTTTGGATGGAACAAGCCAGCGTATGGTGGAACTTGATAACTGCACAAGTACCTCCGTAATGGATTACTTGGGAATTCTTTCTACAAGAATTCAAGGAAAAATATATTGAAGACATGTTTGTCAAGGAAATGAGACAACAATTTTTACAGTTGAAACAGTATGGCAGATCGATTTATGAATATGAATGTGAATTTAATAGACTAAGCCGATTTGCAACAGAGTTTCTTCCAACTGAGAAGTCCAGAATAGATAGATTTATAGCTGGGTTGGATTCTCAATATGAAAAGATTTTGGTCTCTCGTAACTTCACTTCTTTTCAAGAAGTGGTGAATAGAGCCAAGGTCATGGAGAAAGTCGACCTTGAGGAAAAAATGAGAAGCAAATTCAGACCGAAAAAAGGTTTAGAGGTTCATTTGTTGTATCATCATTTAAACGCAGTAAATGAATGCCCCAACAGTATCCTGCAGCATCAGCCTCTTCAGTTAAGAAGGGGTATGCATGAGGAAAATCGAAGTAGTCCCAGACGGGTACTATGGGTACTCAAGGTTTTGGAATTCGCCTTATTACAGAATGCGAGCATTGTGGCGGAAGGCATCCTGGTCAGTGCTGGTTGACTGGGGCATGTTTCCATTGTGGGCAAACTGGTCATTTCAAGAAGAATTGTCCAGAACTTTACCCAAATCAGCCTATTGTAGCACACCAGGCGGGAAAAGGAAATAAAGGTGGCAAACCGGGAACATCTGCATCTATACCTAATCGAGAGAGCAAGGCTACAGCTCGGGTATAGAACCTCAAAACTGTTGAGGATCAAGATGATGCAGAGATTGTAGCAGGTATGATTGAACTCTTTGGCAGACCTATCTTTGCATTGATTGATCTAGGTTCTGTTCATTCTTACATTAGTTCTAAAATAATACTTGAAAGAAATGTTCCGATAGAACTAATTTCGAGTGAAGTAGTTGCAGTCAATCCAATAGGACAAAATGCCAAAATGAGTAGAATATGCAAGAAATGTCCTCTAAAGATTCAAATAGTAAAATTTCTTACCGATCTTATGGAATTACCTTTCCAAGAATTGGAGATTATTCTTGGAATAGATTGGTTATCGGCATATGATGCTATTATTGAATGCCGATATAAAAGGGTTAATCTTAAAGAAGCCAGACGGCTCAAAGATGGTAATGATAGGCGAAAAACCGGATAATCTGAGCAATGCGATTAGTGCTCTAGAAACAAAAATAAATTTGGAAAATATACCAATGGTATGAGAATTTCCAGATGTTTTTCCGGATGAATTACAGAGATTACCTCCCGATCGAGAGGTGGAATTCGGTATTGAGGTGCTTCCTGGAACAGCACCAATATCGACAACACCTTATAGAATAGCTCCTACAAAGCTTAGAGAGTTGAAAGCTCAGTTACAAGAATTATCAGACCGAGGTTTTATACGGCCTAGTATAGCACCTTGGGGAGCCCCAGTCCTATTTGTAAAGAAGAAGGATGGATTAATGAGATTATGTGTGGATTATCATCAGCTTAACAAAGTGACGATAAAGAATAAGTATCATTTGCCGAGGATTGATGTTTTTTAATCAATTTAAGGTAGCAACAGTGTTCTCTAAGATTGATCTTCGATCAAGGTATCAACAATTAAAGATTAAGGAGGCGGATATACCAAAAATAGCTTTCAAAACTAGATATGGGCATTATGAGTTTGTAATAACGTCATTCAGATTTACAAATGCACCGGCGGCATTTATGGATTTAACGAATCGAATTTTCCATGTTGTATTTAGATCGATTTATGGTACTATTTATTGGTGATATATTGGTTTATTCTAAAACCAAGGAGAAGCATGATACTCATCTTCGAGTAGTTCTCTAGATTCTACAAGAAAAGAAGTTGTATGCAAAACTGTCAAAATGTGAATTTTGGTTATTGGAAGTAATTTTCCTTGGGCATATAGTTTCAACCGAAGGAATTATAGTTGATCTTAAGAAGGTTCAAGCAATCCTTGAATGGAAAATCCCTATGAATGTCTATGAAGTAAGAAGTTTCTTAGGATTAGTTGGTTATTATCGGCGGTTCGTGAAAGATTTTTCAATGATTACCCCTCCGATAACCAAGCTATTAAGAAATGATATGTCGATCGTTTTGAACGGAAAGGTAAACTCAGTCCAAGGTTCATTGGCCCTTCTGAAATTCTAAAGAGAGTTGGATTAGTGGCATATCAGCTAGCATTGCCACCCGAGATGAATAAGATCCATGATGTATTTCATGTATCCATGTTAAGGAGGTATAGATCACATCTTTCACATGTCATTACACTGGAAGAAATCAAAATTCAACCGAATTTGACATACAAAGAAGAAACTGTGAGGATCTTAGCTAGGGAAGAAAAGCAATTAAGGAATAAAAGATTCTTCTAGTCAAAGTTCTATAGAGAAATCACAAAATAGAGGAAGTTACTTAGGAACCCGGGGAATCAATGAAAAAGCAACATTTGTATCTTTTTGAACCTAGTACATAAGGAAAATTCAAGGACAAATTTTCTTAAGGGGGAGAAATTGTAATATCCCAATTTTTGGAATAGTGACCAAAATGTAATTTTTGAAAGTTTAGGGGTTAAAGTGTGAACTTTGGAAAATTTAAGGACTAAAGTGTAATTTTAAAAAGTTAAGTAATTTAACCCCGTAAATGGATAGTTTACCCCAAGAGTGGTATTTCTGTGTAACCCAGATTTTTCATACAAAGCTTATATTATTTGAAATTGGATCGAACTGAAAAGTTAAGCGTGCCCAAGCTAAGGTAGCATTAGGATGGGTGACCTTATGGGAAGGTCTCATGTCAATAGTTGAGACTGATAAAAAGGGGAATTAGTTTGAGTTGAATTTTTTTCTTATGGATATCTGATAAAGGATTATTAAGAGAAATTTATCCAATAAAGACTTCGAGTAAATTATCAGTATATTGGACCGAGTCAAAATTTCAAGATTTTGATTTTTACAAAATTATAGAATATTTTGTATGACCAAAAAATATTTATATATGAAGATCAGAATTATGAGAATTTCAGATTTTACCTGATAGTTTAGAAATTGGAAAAATTGTAGAAAGTGAATATCGGGTAATCAGATCGAATTGAAATTTTAAAGTCAGTTCCAAGGATTATGGAAAATTTATAAAATATTATTTTATGACATTTGGTTGGATTCTAACTAGATTTAGTTAGATGGTGATGGAATGACAATTTTCAAGTCTTGTTAGTAAATAAAGTCTAGTTTGAGGGCAAATTGGACATTTGCCTTGGATGGCAATTTTGAAATATTTTGAAATGTTGAGGGCATTTTTAGAAGATGAAAAACACATGGATTTAATCTTGGCCCTTGATTTATGATAAGATTAAATTTGCCATTGGATTTGAAGGCTAAATTAGTAATTTCACTAAATAAATAAATTTAAAATTCATTTAATTATCACATGTGGATTAAAAGGAAAATGATGAACAAAAATTGCTCATCTTTCTTGGAGAATTTCGAAATGCAAGAGAAAAAAAGGGAGAAATTTTCTTTGGCAAATTTCAAGGTTCTAAAGTTAGAATCAAGGTATGTTGCTTTGAAATAAATTGATCTATGCTTCATGCTCTTTCTTTTGATAGTAATTTTGCATGGTGATATGAAGAATAGTTCATGTTCTTGAAGAGATAGAAATTGGAATTTCATGAACCATGTTAGAATTAAGGCTTGATTTAAGTAATTCAAGTGTTGTAAACATGAAAACAATCTTGAACTTTGTTTAATTCTATGTTCAAGGTTATAAACCCTAACCCTAGAATTTAAGGATTTGTTAGGGAATTGAATAAAGGATGGAAATGAATGATTTTTGATAGTAGAAGCCCTAAATTGATGTTAGAATGAAAATTTTCCCTTAGGAAGAATAAAGGACCAATTTGGTTAGAATTGGAAATAAAGGGGAAATTATTGTGAAAATTATTCTAGTATTATAAATGATGAGATTATGATCAAATTAGCTTGAATTAATAATTTAGGACCAAAATGGAAATATTGGAAAGTAAATGACCATTTCGGTCAAGGAAGAGAAATTAGAGGAAATTATGGAAAAATTTCCATAAGATTGGATATGATGAAATTATGATTTTACAAGCTTTAAAATGTCATTTGGACCATTTTAGAAGTTTGTAAAAACATACAGATCAATTTGAAAATCTTGGAAAAATTAGGGACCAATTTGGCATTTTGGGGAAAATTAGGGACTAAAGTGAAAAAATTGTTGTCATGGAAGCATTATGCTTAAATTGTTATTAGAATGAAGTTTTGATCATTCTTTGATTAAAAGTTGAAGAGAATTCAAGGTATAATGACTTATGTCAAGGATCTAAGATTGGACAATTATAGGAATAATTGTAGGAAAATTATTCCTATTGTATTTATGTGTTAGTATGATAATAACATATAATTTGAAATGTATTTATGACATGTTGATGTACATATAGATCGTGATCAAAACCGATATCGAACTACTAATCGAGGAAATGACATAGATCAAGCTGAAGCTTAGTGAGGCTAAGTACATATTGGCAACTTATAAAGTGTCAAGGTGAGTGCATTTTCATGCATGGATAATATTATGATTATCATTTGGAAGACTTGTGATAAGTCTACCTTATTTATAATTGTTTGATAGTTATATCATGAACTTATATTTGACATGTTGAGAATTGTCAAAGGTAGAACTATGATGCATTTGATCACTAGATATATCAGGTATGTATGTTTATGGTATTTCGGGTATGAACTGCCTTAGCTTGAAATCATGATAATTATATTGCCATGGATGAATTGAATATGGAATTGGAAAGTATGCCTAAGTAAGTTACTGAGGTATATAGTATAGTTGGCGTGCCATAGAGTCCAGCGGTTTAGCACTTCGGTGCAGTTTATTAACACTTAGGTGTGGTTCTTTAGCACTTATGTGTGGTCTCTTAGCACTTAGGTGCGGTGTATTAGCACTTTGGTGCAGTTTTGACTCGTGTACTCAAGTCCTCAAACTATGTTGGGCAATAATTTCTTTGATAATAAATGGTTAATAAATTAGAGAGTAGGTAAACTCTTGAATAATGGTAAATAATGGTAAATAATTTACAGAGTAGGTAAACTCTCGGATAATGGCAAGGATATTAATAGGATTTATGAATCCGGATTATATTATGTTAATATTTGATTAACATAAGGGAAATAAAGGAATAGTGATCAAATTGCATGTTTATTATATTATTGTTATAATTCAAGCATGTTGATTTATGTTAAAAAAATTATAATGCCTCTAAGTATATACTTAGCGTGTGATGACTTTTCACGCTTAGGTAGGAAACCCGGGTAGGAGTAAGGAGTAACACATCACTATCAAAGAAGGGTATATATACAGTATCGGTAACTACATCCTTGATGTATTTTGATATTTTCTAGTTGGCATGTATGAATGAATATTAGCTCTTTTAAACTAGTCTAGATGTGGATTGTAATATGAACATCTAGATAACTGGTTAGTATACGATATTGGACTTTGTTAGACTTGATGCTAGTTTAAAGAAATTACTAGTAATGAAAATCGGGTAATGTTATGAAAATGAAATTTTAGAGTAATCAAAATGATTTTTATTTTAGGCAGTTTTGTTAATCATAAAGTATAGTTATAAATTGCCAAGTTGCTGCCTGAAATTGGGGTCTATCTGATGGATTAAAATTGGAAATAAATTTTACGCGATTAAAAAGGAAAAATTCAAAATCGTCATTTTGACTTGTATGAATAGCATAAAATACGGTTTAAACGTCATGTGACACTCTATACTAGTATTGGGTAAAAAATACTAGTAAGGGTGTTACAAAGCTTGAATTGTTATTTGGAAGCAAAACCCTAAGTTAAAGGTATAGGGACCATTTCGGAAATTCTGAAAGTTAGAGGACTAATATGTTTTTTTTATGATTTTGAAGTGTATTTATGTTATTATTGAAGTTGGAGATGTGAAATTGAAGTTAGAATGTTAAACCGATGTTGAATCGAATTAGTGATCATTTTGACAAATTGTCAAAGTTAAGTGACGAATTCGGAAATGAGGTTTTAGAGGAGGATTAAATCTGAAATTTAGTTATAATGATGGAATTAAGATAGTAATGTTGATTTGAGGACTAAATTGCAAAGTTAAGAAGCTAGAATCCTTATCTTTGCATTTTAGTGACTATTTCGGTTAAGAAAGAAAATTAAGGGAAACTATTGTGAATAATTATTTGATGAAGAAGATGATAATTTGATGGTTTAAAGTAAATAATGGGACTAAATTGACAAATAGAGAAGGAGAAGTTAGTATAAAGTTGAAGTTAATTATGGAAGTTGTGTAGAAAACTGGATTATGGCAGTAAGTTTGAAAATTCATCATAAATTCTACAAAAATGGTTAGATGGTGAATTTTATACCTATCTAAAGATTTGTTCTTCTAGTTTCATTTCCAACAAAAAGAATCTGATTTCGAGTTTCGAGTAAAAATATGTGAATTTTTAAGTGGTGAAAAGTCAAAAAACAGTATGGCAGTCTATTCCGAAATCACACTGAAAATTGACTTCGAAATTTTGTCATAAATCGTACGAGTTGAATTTGGGCTATTAATTTATATTTCTGAAAAGCTTATTGAATCTAGTTTCTTTCAGAACAAACAGAATCGAATTCCTAGTTGTAGATCATTTTGTAGAAATAAATCTTCAAAGTTAGTGCAAGTTGACAGAAAATGGAAATTGAGACAATTTGTGTCTAATGTTGGTTAGCAACTTGGAGGAATTATTTGAAGATCAAAATGGTCACTAGGGACCAAAAATGAGTTTGTGAACAGTATAAGGAAGGAAAGAAATTTATGGAAAATTTTTATGTTGAATGATTAAATAGCTTAATTGAAATATTGTTAGAAGTGAATCTAACAAATGTTTATTTATATTCATGTGATAAATGAAGTTGGATCCAAATCAAAAGAAGGTTCGAGGTACTATAAAGGAAATGATCAATAGAGCTTAGTAAGGCATACTAATAAGTGGCCCGGGTGAGTGCATTTTTAAATGTTTGCATTACATTGAAAATGGCATGGCATTTCTCTATAATACATGATATGATACATTGCTCGACATGGCAAGCTTGACGGAATACTAGGTACGAATTATTGTTTGCATAAATGGTGATGCATTATGCATACATGAAATATGGATAGTAACAAGATTAAAATGAAACAAGATACACCCTGGGGATCCAAGCCCATAGTGCAAAATGCACTAACGAGGTGTTTATATAAGAAGCAAAGAGCGTCCTTATATGAGGAGCAAAGAGCGTCCTCTCGAGTACGTACTCTACAAGGCACTACGGTGTATATAGGCTACGGGGTTTTCATGGGCCTCTAGCCAGACACGATGATAATAATAACAAGATGTTACATGATACATGAAAAAGATGTTACATGATTTCATGATACATGAAAAATAAGTTACATGTTACATGATAGAGAAGTACATGACATACATGATAGAATACATGTTATGCAAATGATGGCATAATGCAAGCATGACCATGATAGAGTACATGATATGTAAATGATTACATGATGAAAGCATGTCCATGATAGAGAATATATTATGCAATAATATCATGATTTATATCATAGTTATGATACATGACATATGTACATTGTGATATACTTGCTATGTTATAGAGAAAACGAAATGCACCTTTATATATGACATACTGTATTATATTATTTCAAGTTTTTTTTAAAATAAATAAGTTTAACTGCCTCACTAAGGTCGTACTTAGCGTGTGATGTTGTTTCACACGTAGGTCAAGTTGGAGCTTGAAGAGGAGTCAATCATGTTGTTCAAGCTACAATCTGCAGAACATCAGTAAGACATTTTAAACTATGGCAATCTCTAGTGGGCATGTAAACTATTTATTTACTGATAGTATATAATGCATTAAATTGAATTATAATGATAGTTTAAATAATCAGCTAGACGATGAAACGTATAGAGACAAAAAAAATAAGCTTAACTTTCAGTAACGTGTTTAAGTAACATCTATAATGTATATTCAATTACGAGTATACGTTATGGGTGTTACAATATAGATTTTGAATAGTTTAGAAAGAAATTAATAACAATATATTTTAGGAGTAAAGGTATATTCGAGAAAAAGTTTTGTATAACTAGTCAAATTATATTCGAATAAAGTTATAATGTTAGTAGTAAAAAATATTTTTGGATATTTTAATATATAAATAAGAATAATTATAGGTATATTCGATAACAAAAATTAGTATAATTAAAGGAACCATATTCGAATAATTATAGGTATATTTGAGAACAAAAATTAGAATAATTAAGGGAACCATATTCGAATAAAATTTCAAATAGAATGGTATCTAATAAATAAAGTCATATATTGGTATATTCGAATAAAATTATAAATATTAATAATCAACGTAGTTGGTGTGCAGATAAATTTAAGATATGGCGTCTGATCAGTTGTTGCAGTTGGACCATATGCACATTTCATCTTATATCGGCTTAAGTAATTTGTAACTCATTTATTTATCTTTGAGTAAGTAATGCATTTCAGTTGTACAAAGTTATGAATTAAATTTAAATTATTCAATGCAGGACGATCAGTATTGCTTTCGTTGTCGAGGAATGATGACGGAGGAACCATCTGGTCGCATTGTTCGTTACTTATAGTAGGCAGAATTTTATAATGCGACATTTGTGCGTGGCTATAAGGTGGTCCCGGGGTTGATAACTACGTTGATTGAACGCTGGAGACCAGAGACCCACACATTTTATTTTCCAGTCAAGGAGTACACGATAACCCTGCAAGATGTAGCTTTACAGCTCGGTGCCCCCATAAATAGGAATGCGGTCGTGGGGCATAATAACTACAATGTGTATGCGATGTGCAACCAGTTCCTCGGGAAAATTCCTTCAGAAACCAACACGAAAGGGTTACGTATGAAGCTAACATGGTTGGAGAATGCATTTAGGGTAACTGAGGACTCAACCCATGAAGAAGTTGAATGCGCAGCACGTGCTTATATCCTGCAGCTCATCGGTGGGGTATTGATGCCGGATAAATTCGGTAATCTTGCGCACACGCAGTATCTGCCACTACTGGAAAGTTTTACCGAAGCTCGTTCGTGCAGCTGGGGCTTTGGGATATTGGCAGTCTTGTACCATGAAATGTGCAAGGCTTTTATTGTTAGAAATGGGAATAAGATATCTGATATTGGTGGATGTCTTATCTTACTATAGTCTTGGGTGTGGTATCGAATGCCATATTTGACACCTATTGTCAATAACCCATTTGAGTTTCCACTTGCTAGAAGGAAATAATAAAATAAAAATTTATGATGTGTATATTTTTTTATTAAAATTATTTTTAATTACTAAATATCATATTTTGGGTTTCCGTGCAGGTGGCGACATGATTTAAAAAAAGCGGGGGTGGTGCACAACAACGTTGTTGACGTGAGACTGAAGATCGAATCTGAAGGGAAAAAATAGGTATGAAAGTTGGTTTAAAGTACAGTCTTGCGTACCCCAATATTTGTAGATATTAATATAATTTTTTTGACACTTCATTTGGACGTCGTACGACGAAGCGGAAATACAGTCTTGCGTGCCCTTATATGTGTGGGATGATGCTACATTTTGGGGTGCAGTTGTACCGTTGATCCATTTTTTGGTGGTTGAGTTTTAGTGTGCTGATAGAGTGTTGCGACAGTTCTAGTATCATCAACTCGTTCCTGGTCCTCCGATTGATCTCAAAGATATTCATATCGGAGAACAAAAAATTAGGTTTGATGATAACTGAAGGCGCAAGCAAGAAAGTTTGATTGCTCGTTGGAACAACCAGAACTTATATATGCCAACTGATGTGACTTCACTCCAGGAAGATGATTTCCATGATGATTCGGACTATATGGAATGGTTTTATAACAACGGAGAACCATCCCTGACACCCATCGAAGTGAGTCAGAGATGGCATACAGAGCATAGGTACTCATATCAGCATGAAGCCGGTTCGTCTGAGCATATGGAGAACCTACAGCCGCTACCAATTAATCATGCGGATTGGTCATCATGGAGTTCATGTGTACTCTTAGGACATGTAGGGGGATATATGATTATGATAATCCATGGGATAGAGCAGTGCAAAGATCCCAGATGTTTCGTTCGCAGTGCACTGATGTTGGATCATCTGGAGTGAGTGCATTTCAACAACCACCTCCATACTTGCCTAGTCCGCCCTTTTCCACTTCGTTATATGCTGAAGATATGTAAGGGACACCACCTTCTATGCGGATGTTGGATGACCACCCAAGCGAGGACGAGCAAAATCTAGAGGACTCGCAATCGCCACGGAGGATGGCTCAACCCCTACGACGGTATGATCAGACGTTTTCCCTGCATGGACAAGAGCTGCCGAGGAGTAGGAGAAAATATGATTTTTTTTTCTATTTGGGATTTAATAATGTTGTTTAAACCTTTTATTTGGAACGATTTGAGTTGCTAATATTTGGAAATTTTTATATATTTTATATTATGGCGATTTAACTTTTTCTAATTGGAATTTATTTTGTTTTATTCTTTTGTTATTATGGAACAAACGTACTCAATTTCAAAATGTTTCATTACTTCATTAATTAAAGTTTACAACAGCAATCAAAATAGGGCATACATAATGAATCCGAAACAAATTACTGTGATGGCCCGGGCAATAGTTGGGATGATTCGGACATTTATCTCTCGTGTGACCTACCCCTCGGCAAAGTCTACAATGCCTAGTTTGAACTCCCTCTCGATTATCCAGATCATCCATACTAGTATGAATGCGGGAGGAAGTCAGTTGACCCTTTAGCTTTCTTCGAAGACTAGGATTTGGTAACCATTCTTCGTATATTGGATATGTTGGCCAATATTCCTGATTTGGAATTATCCTAAACATAGGCCTGTAGATATTTGACATAGTTTGCAGGCTAAAACAATCATCCATAAATGTATATGGGTCTATACGGACATGCATGCATGTGGCGATTGCGTGAGAGCACGGGTATCTATATGCCTAAAAATAGCCGCAGTCGCACCATCTCAGATGCATGTTTACTCGAAATAATTTGTGCATGTTCGGGCATACCTGGGCTTGGACATTAAATTCAGCATCGTTGGGGTTGAAGGAATCTACTCTCATGCCGCTTGCTTCCTCTTGAAGTTTCTCCATACTCTTTTGGAGACTTTCAGACCACTGTTGTCCTCTATTTATTTGAGAGTTGACCTATTTCCCTTTGTAGCACCATACTTTGCCCAGTCTGAAGTACATCTCCCAAACAATATTGGCAATTGGGAGATGACGTGTCCCTTTCAACACAGAGTTGATAGCCTCGGCAAGGTTAGTGGTCATATGGCCGTAATGTCGACCTTCATCATAAGCCTGTGACCATTGTTCCCTGGGAATTTCAACGACAAAATTATGTACATGTTGTCCGTGCCTTATAAAACGTCTAAACTTCGCACCGAACCTTGGCCGAACCGGTTCATATCCTGCTCGTAAAAACATTAGTTAGTAAACGCAAGATAAAATATCATACATAAATAAATCAATAATTTAGACAATAACAAATTACACCTTACCTGCGTTTAAAATTTCTAAACGAATCTGATTGCTCTGAAATTGAGTTTTTGCATTGGCAGCAATATGCCGTACACAATAGGCTGGATAAGCATGTGGAGGTCTCCATAAACTTCTGCGCCTATCGATTACTGATAACAGTGCAGACCCTCTATCAGAAATCACACAAATCCCGCCCTTTTTGATTACGTGTCAGCGTAAATGATTCAAAAAGAATTCCCTTCCCTCGGCATTTTCCTTTTCAACTATGGCAAAGGCTATTGGAAATATATTCATGTCTCCGTCTTGCGCCACAACAATAAGCAATATTTGGCCATATTTCCCGTACAACCATGTTCCATCAATTTGAATCATACGTTTGCATAATGCAAATCCTTCAATGTACGGCTGGAATGCCCAGAATAACTTACTGAATATTCTTTTTCATGAATTAATTCACCTTGTAGTGTTACCGCCGAAAACGTTTCGTACTCCACATCAGTTCTTGGGATAAATATTTGCATTGCTTGTAATAGAGCTAGTAGCTCATTATATGATTTATCCCAATCGCCGTAAACAAGCGTCATCGCCTTTTGCTTCTCCATCCACGCCTTATAGTAAGATGGAATGTATCCAAACTGTGCACGGATCGATGCTACCAACACTGCAATGGCGATCCTCAGATTCTTCTCAACCAACAACTTTATGTAAGTGCATATCAAATCGGAGTCAAGATTTATGTGATCCTGTGAGATTGAAGTCATAGTACAAGAGTGTTGATCATTGAACCTTCTCACCTCCCACATCTTCTTTCGTTTCATATACAAAACTCTTATCCTCCAGTTACATTTGCTCATATAATTCAAGCTCCTTATGCAATATGTTCTGCTATCAGATTCAGCAACGCAAAATATCATATGGCGTCTGACGCAATACTCCTTAATTGCTAACTAAGCATCTTTCATTGTATCGAATAGAGCTCCAAGTTCCAACTCTCTTTCGGTTGAAGTTGAAGAATGAGAAAATACACGTGCCTCATATTCTGGATCCCGCATTGCAGCATAGTCCACCTCATACATGTGGACTAGAGGCACGTAAGTTGGAAGATTAGGCTCTGATTGCTGGGGCTCCAGTTGAACATAACCCCAAGCCGGAGGCGGGTCATCGGCCAATCTATATCTAGCAGACGCTGCTGCCCAAACATCTTCCTCAACGTCAAGATCATGGCCCTGAGCAACAACGGTCCTAAGAACATCATCAGCATCAAGCAACTCGACATCATTATCTCCTGCCATTGGTATAACATTTTCGTCGTCCTCGCTGAAATCATCAACTATTTCGCCTCACCGACCAAAAATATTTTTGGTGTCACGATCCATCGTGATATGAACTCCGCCTGAAATGCCAACATATTAGAAATACATTTTCAAAAATACATTGTACCATACTGCAAAACTTAACTTAAATTCACTTACCCGATTTCAAAATATTCGATCACACCCAATGAGTCTCTTAATTTTCCCAAAATCCTCCCTAAAACTCTATCTAACCTTAAATTTTCAAAAGAAACAAAATAACACAAAGTCCGGGCAATTTCTATATATATATATCCAGGGGCCTGTCGCCACCTGTAGCTGGCATCCAAACCTAATCAAAATTACAAAATCAGGATCACGTCGTCATCTGCAGAAGGCGTTTAAGGTTCATGTCGCCACCTGCAGATGGCGTCCTTCCAGGAATCTTGCAGACCTGTACGCCATCTGTGCGTGGCTTCTTGTCAAGCCAGCTTTATTCAGCTACCACGGATGACATCTTTGACTGCAACTGGCTGAGCTCGCTGAATTTGCGGCTCAAATATTGTAATTTAATTCAAGACTCCACTTGTAGATGTCGTCTTGACCCAAGGTAAAAATATAATAATAAAAAAATTAAAAGACGCCACCTATAGGTAGTGTCTTGACCCGTTACTGTAATTTTTACTGTAGTTCCCCAATTATGGTCCCAATTTTGAATTGATGATGGATTATTCCCCAAAAAAATGCCGCCTTACAGCAGACTTCCCGATCCTCCACCAAACCCTCAATTTCGTCATTGCTGACGGTCACTTAAATGCTGCGTTCCCCTATATAAAGTAAAGCACTTCCTTTCTCATTTTGCACTTGGACGCAATTGTGATCAAATTAAAAGGAATCCCAAGAATAAAAGGCATACATTGGAAGCAGAACACTCAAGAATTATCCTTTAGCAATGGCAACCCAGTAAGAATTCTGAAACATCTCAAATTTCAACCTTTCTATTTCTGGGTTTCTCTAAACATCATGTCTTTTTTCACTGTTTTGTAATTTTAGAACTGTAGAGTCTTTGCCTCCTCCATTGAACGCCACTGCTGAGCAGCCCCCGCTCTTTGATGGAACCACCAGGTTTCACTATTTCTTTTCTGGTTTTTCTTCTCAATCATCTTTTTATGTTATTACTTTTTTGTCTTGCTTGTGTTCTTTACTTTTTTTTTTGTTTTTGTCTTTTTCCTTCTTTTAAAGGTTGTATACTTCGTATGGTTGCCCTTTTGCACAACGTGTGTGGATCACCAGGAATTATAAGGTTGTTTGCATGATTTTTTTAAACTCTTGGTGCATGAAATTGTTTATTTCTTTTTCCTGCATCTTTAATGTAAATATTTGTCCTGAATTTTGTTGGGTTGTAGGGATTGCAAGACAAGATTAAATTGGTTCCTTTGGACCTTCCGAATAGACCTGCTTGGTACAAGGAAAATGTTTACCCTGAAAACAAGGTGAGACATATATTAAGCTTTTTCAATGGACAATTTTTTTCTGGTATTTCTAGAGCTATTTGATTTTGTCTAAGATCATATCTCTAAGTTCCATGGAGAATTTCTTCAATAAAAAAGGCATATATGCTTTAAGGACCATGTTAACGTAAGCTCATTTATTGGAACGTTTTGATGTTTGTAGTTGTTAGAATTTTTATTTTAGATTATAAAATTGCATGAATTTCCCATCACCATGGGATCACCATTAAATGTTTAAGCTTTATGATTTATGAACCCTTTTTTCCCCTTGTTATTTACTATGTGATTAACTTCACCTTCAGGTGCCATCCTTGGAACATAATGGCAAAGTCATTGGGGAGAGTCTTGATCTGATTAAATATGTTGATAGCAACTTTGAAGGACCTTCTCTTTCGCCTAATGTATGATCGGTCAAATTGTCTACTGCTCGCGAAGAAGGTTTCCTTCCAACTATACTAACCAAAGTAATCTTTTGAGAATGTTTTAGGATCCTGACAAGAAGAAGTTCTTTGAGGAGTTGTTGTCACATGTTGACAAATTTGTTGGAACAGTATTTACTTCATTTAAAGGAGATCCAACAAAAGAAGCTGGTTAGTCTATAAGAAGCTTCTATTTTGTCGGTTTTATCACTTGTTTGTAGATAATTCAGTAAGAACCAATCTGAAACTTTGGAATTGCTTCAGGTGCTGCTTTTGATTACTTGGAAGATACTCTTAAAAGATATGATGACCCATTCTTCCTTGGTCAGGACTTTAGTCTGGTAAGTCGTCTTTCTGATTATGCTAAATTGCTTTTCCTAGTGCCGCGGTTTGTTGTTCGTTATTGTTTCTTAGTCAAGTTTAGATGCTTTTACAAACATGTAAAAGATTAAAAATTAATTATAATCTTTCAGGAAGCATCTATAGTTTGGTAACTATCATAATCTATGTTCCACGGACTATAGAGTGAGCGTCGGATATGCGTATGAAGGATCAGTTCTTCATACCAAATCTAAATACAAGCAGGCGTAGGACATAAATACGGGGTATATCATTGTGCATCATATGAGTTTTTCTGTTAAGATGCATGAACAAAATTGTCATTTTCAGGCCGATATTGCCTACATTCCCTTTGTTGAAAGATTCCAGATCTTCTTATCGGAGATGTTTAAGTATGACATCACCGCTGGCCGGCCTAAACTGGCAGCATGGATTGAGGTATGATCTAAAAACTAAATGTTAAAACGATGTTTCGATTTTTGATTTGATAAATGTTATTGTTGATGTTGAAAATCACAAGTGCGTGAGTTGCACAATCAATATCATATCTCAGTAAATTTGATGATGCAGGAGGTGAACAAGATCGATGCTTATAAACAGACGAAGAAAGTTGATCCAAAACAACTAGTCGAATATTACAAGCAGCGCTTCTTGGTACCTACACTTAAGATTGCTACTACTTTCATCAATTATTAATGGAAAAAGTTGCCAACTACTGTTTTGATATTTCATTGCAGGCTCACAATTGATGAATTTGCTGACATCTTAGACAGAACGTTGATATGGTGACACAATATAAAATCAAAGAATTTTATACTGATTTAAAATCATTGGTCGGCCGATATTTTATACTCATCCAATGATTTAATCTTAAATCAGTATGAATTTTTTGTTTTATATTGTAGCATCGGATATACCTTTAATATATATAAGTGAGAATAAGACAGGTGCCCCAATGTGTGTTTCGTATTTCTTTTCTTGTCTAAATCTATGATAGTTTGTGGTTTTCAGTGCGAAAGATCTTTGGTATGTAATAGCATTTAGCATTTAATAAAATAAATTGTCAATTAGGTTACCTATTTAAAATAAATGGTATTAATTAATTTAATTTTAATTTTAGATAATTAGACAAATTTAATTTTTTATATTTAAAATTTTTATTAATTCAGTCTATAAACACAGAACACAACTGTAGTAACATTTTTATTCGGGTCAATTTAAGCCTATTTATTACAATACCTAACTCATTACCCAAAACTTAATACACCAAAACTAAAACCCATTACCCAAATTATAACTCAGACCCAATAAAAAAAACCAAATTACAATCCAATACCAACTTGACTATTAACCCATACAAGACCCAATTACAATCCTAATCCGACCCAATACAACAGACCCGACCCGGAATACAAAAAACCTTAAGAATCTAATAACCCTAACTCTAAATTATCACCGCTCACTTTTCGACCACCGTTATTATGCTCGCCGACAACCAAGTTAAACCCTAAATTAACTTCAACCCTAAATTTTCAATCAACCTCTAACCCCAAATTAAATCAAACCCTAAAAAATTAATAATAACCTAATTTGCCGCCATCATTCCTTATTACCAACCCAACATGCCCCTAACCGAACAACTCATACCTCTGCCATGCCCCTACCCCTACCCCAAACCTGCCGAACCCATACCCCTATCAACTGCTCTGTCACCGCCATGCCCCTTAAATCCGGCCATATCTACAACAGGGGGAGGATTGGAGTGTACACAATCGGTTATAAAAATCGAAAGAAATCACAAATGTAAGGGGGATTTTTTGGGAGAAACGAAAATAAGAAGAAAGAAAAAGTTTCGAAGCAAAAAAATTGAAAGAAGAAAAGGTAGATAATACCTATTTTTGTTACATTCAAGTTGGAATCGAGTCAGTTCTTTATTTTTCGAGCTTCATGGCCCCCGGAGGAGACGATTTTTTGTGCTCCGATGAAATTGCGGCGGCGCGGTTTGAAAGCTTTGGAAATTAGGTTTTTTAGGGTTTGATATTTTCAGAGTTTTTTTAGTTGGTTCGGTTCTTTTAGAATATGAAAAGGGGAAATGTTTTTTCTAATGTAAACGGGGCTTTATTTACGCATCTTAACTCTCTTTTAGTTCAATTCAGTCATTAATCTTTGCATTTATCTTCTTATTCTCATGCATCTTTATATTATACCATATTTATATTTTGTTTCCATCAAATATATGTTATAGGTAGTAACATATATGTTAGTATATTCTACTTTAAATATTTTTATGTTATCTAATATTTACTTTGTGTACATATTTGTTTGGGCATTTTCTTATATGTATATATGGTAATTAAATGGTAAATATAAATATATACGACTTATTTTTAGTATATTAACATATAAGTTTAGTAAATTATTTCCTTTTTGTTTACCAGTTACCTTAATCTGTTTTGGGTTTGTTTCCTTTACATAGTAATTATATATATGACTTATATGGCCATGATGCTAAGAACTGGATATGGGGTTATTATGATAAAATTTTCAAGTAATTTTCTATATGGCCATTTTTGGGGCATTCTCCTAAAGAAGTTGATCGAACCCAAAGGAGGTTGGGGCACCGTCACACATAAAAGATCAAGAACTCGATCCGACCAGCAAAAGTCAGGGCATCCTTTTGAGAAAAAAATATATATTGCATTCATGCATTTAGCTGCATTCATTTTGCATTTAGATCAAATTATTTTTGCATACATTGAACACGATCATGCATTTAGATTTAGTACATACACCGAAGTCACCACACATTTAGAATAGACACAAACATTAAAGATGCATACATATTTGCTTGTACATACAAATAGGTCCGAAGAAGATACTGAATATTCTCAACAATATGGGGGCAAAGATACAATGGTCGACTTTGAGTCCTAAAGGAGGCAGAATGCACAAAATATTTGAAACCTCCAAAATATTTGAAACCTCCAAATAGAGGATGTTATTGACAATTTTTGAATAATTATTAATTAATTTTTTCTCTCATTATACAGATCTTGTCTCTCCGTCGGTGGTGTAGCAGATCTAACATTTTGAAGATCTTGTTTCTCCGTTAATGATCAAAGTTTTCTACGGATCTCGACCCTTTGCCAGTGATGTAGTAGGTCCTGCATTTTCCAGATCTCGCTTTACCGTTGATGGTTTAGCAGATCAAATTTTGAAGATCTTATTTCTCCGTTGATGGTGCAATAAATTTAATTTTTCCTCTGAATCTCGTCTCTTCGCTAGTGATGTAGTATATCTTTGTAGCGATGTCTCTTTTTCTTATCGTCATCGCTAAATAAAAACGTGGATTTTCAAAGGTGTTTGTGATTCTTTTGGATATAAAATATTTATTCCGTGGGGTTTTAAAAGAAACCGCATTTAAAAAAAATGGAGTCGCCACTGGCCACTTAGGTAGGCCGGACACCATAAAACCAGAGATTCAAAAAGATGTTGGGTTCGGGAGTCGGTTACGGATTGGGAAGGATTAGCACCCTCATACCGCCCAAAATTGGTACTTTAATAATTACCGCTTTATTAATATTGGATTTCCCGGATTAAAGTGACGATTATTTTAAAATTCGGTCATAATTGCGAATAAATTTTAAGGGCCCTGTTATTCGAGAATAAACGCCCAACCACTATCACTACGTCTGATATTGGCCCCGTTTACGCTCGGATAAAAGGGCACCGCATTAACAATTTATATATCATATGCAATCTTAGTGGCAAAAATATAAAACATGGCAGATAATTTAAAGACAGTAAATATTCGCATAACAGAGTCCTAATCTAACATAAATAAAATACGTAATTAAAACACACATATACGTATCAAACTTAATAGTAGATAAAAACAAATTGAACATGTCACAATAACAAGGCATGAATAAATACATGTATAGACAAAAACATATATTTCAAGAGGACACACATATTAGAAATAAAACACGTTTCAACATATATAAAACAATATATTATACATAAAAAGAAGACACACTAACACGTAACCTAAAAGCCAAGGAAACATGCAATACGTACAAAAATACAAAACATGTCTTTGTTTCTGAGTTAACTAGAACATAACATGCTTAATACGAATAACCGAACAAAAAGATACATAATCATCGTAAATTTAACACACATATACATGTAAACATAAAAATATAAGGCATATACGAGGGATATATAATAAGGCAAAAGACTACATCAACATATACGATTATAATACGAACATGAGTATTTACAAAGAAACAGGATGAAATGAAAGAAAAATAAAAAGTCAAGTGTAAATTAAAGAACAATAATATGTAATTTAGGGACGAAAATGCGAAACAAACAGAACCTAAAAGGATCAAAGCGTAATTAGACCAAGGCGGACCCAAAATGAAAAGTTCAAAAAAGCGCGGGATGGCTAAAGGCGTAATTTTACCATTTGAAAACTGATTCGGTGTAATTTAGGGACTAGATTGTAAGCTTTTGAAATATCAGGGGGACTGGGATTGTAATTATACTATGCGGCGAGATAAAACTGAAAATATTGGAAACGCGGGGGGATTAAGTGTGTGATTTACCCATTTCAAAAAATAATAACACCTATATAAGCCCTCTTTTTAGGCCGAAATCAAATTTTCACCATTTCGTTTCATTTTCAGTTTTATAACCCAAAACTCGTTCTTCATTTTCTCTCAACTTTCTTCTGAAACCCAGAATCCGGCGGCCGGCCGCCGTGTTCTCCGTCGCCGGCCGCCGCTAACCGGCGCCGGCGAGCCTCCAAAACACACCAAAATAACCCCCTTTCCATCCTCAACATGAATCCGTGGTTGGATTCAGAGGATACACCCTTATTTGCTCTAGATCTAGAAAATACGAAGCGAAAAAAATATTTTTTTAAAACCAAAACGAAACTACAAGGGGTCTTCCCCTCCCTTTAGTTCACCATATCAGGCTTGGAGAAGCCGAAAGGCTTTATCTTTGAGGAAGGAAGACCCACAAACAGCGATGGTAAGACGACTCTCCTTTTTTTTGTTTTACATTTTACCTCTTTTGTATATGCATGCAAAAAAAAAAAGAGAAAGCAGTATTTACCTGGACTTTTCTTTCGATTCACTTGAATGGTTACAACTTTCAGTTTTTGTATTACAAGATTTCATTACCACTCTCTTTTTTTTTTTTGTTACCCCCTCTTTACAACTCTCCCATTACAAAAGTCCCCTGTTTCATATATATCTTTGTCTTTGTTTTGGTGCACGTTGCATCTTGCTTTTTCAGATCTGAACCCGACAACTTGTTGCTTGTTGTATTGGGCATGTTCGAAACACGGGGTCGAATATCGGCATGGTGGCGGTATGGGTGTTACGCTAGCGGCGGACGCGCGTTCTCGGCCGTTAGATCGGATCGATCGGCGGTCGAGATAGCTTGAAGGACGAACGGCCTGGATGAAGCCTCGATTTGATGAGACGGCTCCAGATCTTGCCACGTAGAGCTCCGCAGTTGAGGAGTCAGAACGCGTGGATCTTACGCGCGCGTGGGATATTAAAGCGTTCGCGCGTGGACCACACGCGCGCGTGGCACTCAAACGGTCCATACGTATGGAACACGCGGCTGGCAGATATTTTTGACTTCTTGGTTGGATCGTGGCCGTTGGATCAGATCTTGATCCAACGGCCCACAGTCACCTGCACACCATAATTGTAATTAGATAAGGTTTGGGTTTGGGCCAACCGGGCCTTGTAATTTGTTTGTAATTGGGCTTGGACTTCATTTTTATTTGGGTTTAATATATTTGATTTTTTTTTATTTCATTTTATCAGCCCATTAATAATAATATAATTAGTATAGCAATACACATACATATGAAAACGTATACTTATATTATACAAACATTAATTAATATAACATTCTAGCATACGTACGTATAATCATACATATAATTAACATAACATCTATATACATTAAACAAATACGTTCGTACTCTATAGATACATACACGACACACATACACTATTAATACGTATACATACATAGCTTATAATATACATGCACACACCACACCTTATATATATTAGTAACATTCATATAATATAATAAATATACATGCAATATTAATATGTATTTACAAGTGAAAATGAGTGATTACAGTTGCCCCTCTTTGCTTGTTCTCATGGAATGGGAAACAAAGCAAAGATTCATAAGCACTCATTTTTATCAGACTTCCCTGTTTGTAGCTTTGGAAAAACATGTTCTTTTGGACATCTCCGCTCTTCCTTGGCTGGATCTTCAGGCTCGTAAGTTCTTCCTACATAGAGCTTAGTCACCTTCCGATCTTGGAGCTACAGGCTCTTCCTATATAGAACCCTTCGCTCTGAAGCCTCGAGTTATGAGTCCTTCCTATATAGAACCTTTCACTTCGAGACTGTAAAGCTTGGAGTCCTTCCTATATAGAACTCTTCGCCTTCAACGCTGGTTTCTCCTATATAAAACCTTTTGCGCCGCTGATGGATTTTTTCGACTGGGAGTTCCTCCTATATAGAACTGCTAGTCTTCAAACCCTGGAGCCGTCAGTCCTTCCTATATAGAACTTTCGGCGTCTGAAATCTCAGAGCTACAGGTTCTTCCTATATAGAACCTTTCACTCTAAGACAATGAAGCTCGGAGCCTTTCCTATATAAGACTCTTCGCTTTCGACACAACAGGTTTCCTATATAACCCTGTGTCATAGGTGAATTCCTTTGACTAGGAGTTCTTCTTATATAGAACTGTGAGTCTTCACCTTGGAGCCGTCGGTCCTTCCTATATAGAACTTTTCGGCGTCTTGAAATCTTGGAGTTACGGATTCTTCCTATATAGAATCTTTCACTCTAAGACATTGAAGCTCGGAGCCCTTCCTATATAGAACTCTTCGCTTTCGACACATCAGGATTTCCTATATAATCTTGCGTGTCATGGGTGAATTCCTTCGACTGAGAGTCCTTCCTATATAGAACTGCGAGTCTTCACACCCTGGAGCTGTCAATCCTTCCTATATAGAACTTTCAGCTTCTGAAGCCTCGGAGCGGAGGATTCTTCCTATATAGAATCTCTCTCTGGAGCTTGAAAATATGTGCCTTTTGTATGTAAAAACATTGTCTTCTCGTTCGGGATTAACACCGCGATGGCCATCCATGTCTCTTTGAATCTGCATATACCTGTCTGAGATGAAAACAAAATGCTATGACAAATGAATTGACATGCTCCTAATCCTAGTGATGTCTGACTATTCATGATGCATGAGTGTCAATATCTTGGTGGGCTTGTTTTGGTCCTTATTTGATCTTGATGTTCGCTTTCTCCTTTCTTACGGGCATCGATACCCCGCTTCACTGTCAGGTTCAATCATCTCAACCTTTCTTTTTCTCCAATTACGACTTGGAATTCTAAAGTACCCTTTCGGGTTTTCACTTTAGAGAGTTTTTTTAAGGGGTACTCTTCTGGGTTTTCACCTAAGAGATCTCTTTTGTTATCTTGTATGCCTTCCTTGAATAGATAGGACGTGCGCCATTGGTCATCCTACCTAGTTGTTTGAAGCTTCCCTCCTTCCCTATCGACAGCCATTATGTAGGGAATTAGAGGACGGAGTTAACATCGTTTTCTTTGATCACCTGCATTTTCAAGGTTAAATCACAGTAATGCTCCGAAATCTCTTGTTTCATTATAAGCCTATGTTAACTTATTTGACTGAAATTGACAAGAAGGCTAGGAATGGATGCTCAAAAACACAGTTTTATTACGATTAAGGGCTTGGGACATCTTAAAAAAAGATAAAGGTATGACAACATGAGAAAGAAGAGAAGTTAAGTATGAAATACAAGATCCCTCATTATCTTCGATATGAATGATACATGATCCTGTCGACCGGTGTAGAATTTTTTTTGCCCGAAGCCTCCTCTTCATGATGTTCATGGGGATACCCTTCTCTTTGGATATTCAACTTTTCAATTTACCCAAGCCGCCCTTTGCGGGTTTTCAACTCGAGTCCTTCCTTTGCTTCAAGACGCCCGGTTTCGGGTTTTCGCCCTGAGCTCTCCATTTTGTTCTCTTTTTTATTTTTCATCATCATTTTTTTAGAGATAGTACTTCTTGACGGCATCTAAATTTACGAGATTTTTCAGCTCGTCCCCATCCATTTCTGTTAGGATCAGGGCTCCTCCTGAGAAGGCCTTTTTTACGACGTACGGTCCTTCCCAGTTGGGCATCCATTTTCCTCGAGAATCTTTCTGGATAGGGAGGATTTTCTTGAGCACCATATCCCCTTCTTTGAATTCTCTTGGGCGCACCTTTTTGTTGTATGCCTGCACCATCCGCTTTTGGTACATCTGACCATGACAAATGGCCTTTAGTCTTTTTTCGTCAATGAGATTTAGCTGGTCGAGTCTGGCATGTACCCATTCAGCTTCTTCCAATTTTACTTCGTTTAAGACTCGGAGAGACGGGATCTCTACCTCAATTGGGAGTACTGCTTCGGTACCATACACCAAGGAGTAGGGTGTTGCCCCTGTTGATGTGCGAATGGACGTCCTATAGGCAAAAAGGGCAAAAGGCAACTTCTCATGCCAATCCCTGTAGGTATCCGTAGTCTTCGCTATAATCTTCTTTATGTTCTTGTTTGCTGCTTCCACTGCTCCATTCATTTTAGGACGATAGACTGTGGAATTATGGTGTGTTATCTTGAATTGAGTTCACACGTCCTTCATCATTTTGTTATTCAGATTGGAAGCGTTGTCGGTAATGATCCTTTCTGGCAATCTGTATCGACAAATAATTTCCTTCTTTAAGAACTTACAAACTGTAGTCCTGGTGATATTGGCGTAAGACGCTGCCTCTACCCATTTAGTGAAGTAGTCTATGGCGACCAAAATGAAACGGTGTCCATTGGAAGCTTTCGGATGAATCTGCCCGATGACGTCCATGCCCCACGCTGCGAAAGGCCACGAAGAATTCATGGTGTGTAAAGGCGATGGGGGTGCGTGAATTTTGTCAGCGTAGATTTGGCATTTGTGGCATTTTTTGGCGTAATCGATGCAATCTCCCTCCATGGTCAACCAGAAATAACCGTATCTCATAATTTTTCGGGCTATAGACAGCCCGTTGGCGTGCGTTCCACAGAGCCCGTCATGTACTTCGTTTAAGATTTCCTTCGCCTCCCGGGCATCCACACATCTCAGAAATGTTTGATCATGACTTCTCCTATATAGGATCTCTCCATCTAGGACATATTTTGTTGCCATTTTTCTGAGCGTTTTTCTGTCATTGTCGTTTGCCCCTTCGGGATACTTTCGAAGCTTGACATATTGCAAGATGTCATAGTACCATGGATTTCCGTCAATCTCTTCCTGTACATTACAATAATGAGCAGGCTTTTCAAACGTCTGCATCTCAATGGGCTTCATTTCTACCCCGGTGTTTGTTTTAAACATGTATGCCAAGGTTGCCAATGCATCTGCCATCTGATTTTCTTCTCGGGGCAGGTAATTGAAGCTGACCTTTTCGAACTCTTTGGTGAGCTCTTGGATCAATTCGTGATATTTGACCAACTTCGGGTCCCTGGTTTCCCATTCCCCGCACAATTGGTAAATGACTAAGGACGAATCTCCGAACACTCGAAGTTCCTTAACCTTTCTCTCGATGGCTGAGTTCAGTCCCATGATGCAAGCTTCGTATTCAGCTATATTGTTTGTGCAGAAGAATTCCAATCTGCTGGTGAAAGGATAATAGACGTCCTCAGGTGAAATTAGCACTGCCCCTATCCCATGTCCGAGGGCGTTGGAGGCTCCATCGAAGTAAAGTTTCCATGACTTATCATCTAAAACCTCTTCTTCGGTTGTAATGCACATCAAGTCTTCGTCTGGGAAACTAAAGTTCAATGCCTCATAATCATCCGAAGCACGACTAGCTAGGAAATCTGCTACGGCACTCCCCTTTACGGCTTTCTGATTAACGTATACGATGTCGAATTCGGATAAGAGCATCTGTCATCGGGCTATCCTTCCCGTTAGTGCTGGCGCTTCCATTAAGAACTTCAATGGGTCTAGCTTGGATATCAACCAGGTAGTATGATACAGCATGTACTGTCTAAGCTGCTTGGTAGCCCAAACTAGGGAACAACACAGCTTCTGCACTGGCGGGTACCGTGTTTCGCAATCATTGAATTTCCTGCTTAGGTAATAGATGGCTTGCTCCTTTTTTCTTGACTCATCGTGTTGCCCCAGTACGCATCCCATTGAATTCTCAAAGACTGTTAAGTAGAGAATTAGTGTTCGACCAGGTACTGGTGCGACTAAAATTGGAGCATTTGTCAGGTACCTTTTGATCTTTTCTAGGGCTCTTTGACATTCTTCATCCCACACGCCAGGATTATTCTTTCTAAGAAGTCTGAAGACCGGGTCGCATTGGTTGGTTAATTGGGAAATGAAACGAGAGATATAACTCAGCCTCCCCAGGAAACCGCGGACTTCCTTCTGCGTGCGGGGGTGGTGAAAGGTCTGGATGGCTTTCACTTTATCGGGATCAATCTCAATCCCTCTTACGCTACCACGAATCCTAGGAGTTTTCCAGAAGTAACGGCGAAGGTACACTTGGCAGGATTGAGCCTCAGTTGGTACTTCCGTAGTCTTTGGAATAGTTTTCTCAAGTTTTGTAGGTGCTCTTCCTCTATTCGGGACTTGGCAATCATATCGTCCACATATACTTCTATTTCTTTGTGCATCATGTCATGGAAAAGAGTCACCATTGCTCTTTGGTATGTTGCCCCTGCATTCTTTAGCCCAAACGGCATCACTTGATAACAAAAAGCCCCTCACATGGTTATGAATGTGGTCTTCTTCATGTCGTTAGAGTCCATCTTTATCTGGTTGTACCCTGAGAAGCCGTCCATGAAGGAAAACCATGAATGTCCTGCGGTGTTGTCAACTAGCGTGTCAATATGTGGTAAAGGGAAGTTGTCTTTAGGGCTGGCTCGGTTCAGATCCCTATAATTTACACACATACGAACTTTCCCGTCTTTCTTTGGTACTGGTACAATGTTTGCAACCCATTCGGGGTATTTGGCTACCTCCAAGAATCCAGCATCAAATTGCTTTTTCACTTCTTCTCGGATCTTTAACAACATATCTGGTCTCATTCTCCGAAGTTTTTGCTGTACTGGTTTGCACTCCGATTTTGTTGGCAATTTGTGCACCACTATGTCGGTATTCAACCCTGGCATATCTTGATAAGTCCAGGCGAAGACATCCTTGAATTCCTGAAGTAGGGCTATCAGTTCATGCTTGGTTTTTGAGGAAATCGTCGTTCCTACTTTTATTTCTTTTCTCTCTTCTTCAGTCCCCAAGTTGATAATTTCTGTTTCTTCTTGGTGGGGCATGATCTACCTTTCTTCGTCGTCCACCATTCTCTTTAACTCTTCCGGGACCTCAATTTCTATTTCATCATATCCTTCCTCAATTCCCTCTAAGACCTCAGGGCATTCAAAATTCACTCCAGGATTGGATCTGGTATCATTCATATCGTCAATCATGAGCGACCTGCATTAAATGAGAATGAATTGTATTGGGAAAGAGACGGCTTTATATGAAGGGAATGAACATGAAGAATGCATGAATGAAATAAATGAATCTTTGGTCATTTTAGGAAAGTGGGGATATTTTCATTTCAATCAAAAAGTTAACATAGGTGCCCCGTACAAGAGATCCCCATTGTTTATGGGCAAAAACAAAAGGTTGATTCAGAGCATTACTCTGATCTATCCTAAAAACTACAGGTAGATCAATGCAGCTCCAGTTATCGAGTGTTTCCCCGGGACGGCAAGGGTGGATGTTAGTCAACATTTTGCTGTCTTGGTCCTTTTCAGCTATCATGTTGAGTACATCCCTTCAAATGATTCACTGAGTACTTCCTCCTGGTTAAGTTCATCATTTTTCTTCATTGCCTCTCCAATATCTTGACCTGGCTGGTAGAACCCTCCGGAGACAAAAGTGGTTTTCAAACTAGGAAAGGACATCGGCCTCCATGGAATGTCTTCTCCTTTAGATCTGGCTTTTCTTTGCTCCTCCTTCCTCTTATATTCCTCTTTCTACATTTGGACACTTGGTTGGTAACTTGACCAAACGATCCTTCTTGGTTATCATATTCTTGGGTCTCGGGTTTCCTTGTAATTTCTTTGACCCTTTTCCTATTTTGGCTCCTCCGCCCGAGAGTTTTGCGGCGGTCATCTTGGTACAATTAGATAACCTGGGGTAGGGGATCCGACTTCCCTCAAAGCGAATGTGGCATTTACTAGTTCCAATGCTCGGGCGAGCATTCCGCAAAGCATCTTCATCATTTTGAATGTATGGGGTGTCCGATGTCCTTTGAAGCAACAAATTCCTGCTCTGCCTCTACTGTGACCAATTTGCCTTCAACTACAAATTTTAATTTCTGATGCAATAATGAGGGGACGACTCCTGCGGAGTGGATCCACGGTCTTCCCAACAAGCAGCTGTAATATGGTTTTATGTCCATCACCACAAAATCGATCACATATTCAGTTGGTCCGATCAATAGGGGCACCTCAATTTTCCCCATTGTTCCTTTTTGCGTACCATCAAAGGCTCTTACCGAGTTGTGGCAGGGCTTTAGGTGCGAACCATCTATTGGTAATTTTTACAGGGTTACCATAGGCAAGACATTCAATGCTGACCCGTTGTCGATCAGTACGCCTGGTAATACATACCCTTTGCAGTGGGTAGTGATGTTAAGGGCTTTGGTAGTCCCCATTCCTCCCTCCGGGATCTCATCATCACTGAACGTGATATGATTATAGGCAGTAATATGCCCCACTATCATGTCCAGGTTTGATACAGAAATGTCCTGGGGCACAAAAGTTTGATTCAGCACTTTTAATAGCGTATCCCGATGCTTTTCTGAACTCAAGAGTAATTCCAGTACTGTGATCCTGGCCGGTTGCTTTCGTAGTTGTTCTACTATTCTGTACTCGCTATGTCTCAAGAACTTTAGAAATTCTTTGGCCTGGGCCTCAGTTACCGGCTCATTTATCTTTGGGGGAGGTCTTATATCTGCGTAGGGCTAACTGCTGTACTCTTCCCCTTATCTTTTTCAGCCGCTTTCAAAGCCTCGGAGGAATAACATCGGCCGCTCCTTGTGAAATGGCCTGCCTCACCAACGTTCACATCGTTCTGGCTTTGTTGGTCTTTCAACGTAGGCTCTTTTACCTGATCGTGTTCTGGTTTTTCTGGCATGGTCACATTTACAGCATAATTCCAAGGAGTTTGTCGCATATCTTTGAATGGGAATAGAGATGGTGCTGAAATGATGATCTTAGGACTTATTTTGCTGGTTTCTCCTTGGGAGACATCTGCATTCCCTGGCCTGGGAGAGATGATAAAAGGTCTATCCTTCTCATATTTAGTTTTGGGGCTATCTGTCATGTGTACGTCCGACCCCTTCTTCCCCATGGGCTCCTCGAAGAATTCTATTTGTTTTTCATTCATCAATTTCTGCACCAATTTCTTGAACTCGTCACATTCTTGGATATCATGCCCTTCAGTCTGGTGGAATTTGCAATACTTTCCACATTCCTTCTGCCTTGTTATCATGCCTTTGTCGATCACACGAGCCATGCATAACTGTTGAAATACCCACCGTAAAGGAGACTTGATTTCTGACACGTCATCCTTTATCCTCCTGGTAAAGCATTCTTCGATGACATTTACCCCTCTGCTCCCATGATTAGGCAGCGGGTTGTTGGCTACACTCGGTTCTTCAAACTTCAATATCCGGAATCGGTTAAGTTCTGCACAAGCTTTTTGAAGGCAAGGCAGTTCTCAGTGGGATGTCCAGGGGTACCGCCGTGATAGTCGCAATGCGCGCTTGGATTATACCAAGGCGGGAAGGGCGGATTGACAGGAGTAACAATGTATGGCCGGACCAGGTCTACTTCATACAACTGGGAATAAAGTTCTGAGTACGAAACAGGTAGGGGAGTGAAAGTTCTCCTCTCTTTCTCTTTTCTGGTGACTCTCTCATCTCTTTGATTCGAGTTTTGTGTTTTTCCCACAGGTGCTTGTGGCTGTGAGACTGTGAAGTTCTTCGGGGCAGTATAGGTGCTGGTGGTGTTTACTCCATTTCTCTTGTTATACTTTCGAGACCCTTCCCCACCATCAATTCTATCGCTCTTAATTGCCAGTTCGAGGGACTCCCCAGTCCTGATTAAGTCGGCAAAGCACTGCGTTGTGTTATTAATGAGGCGATCAAAGAGTGCCCCTTTCAGAGTATTGACAAATAATGGCGTGATTTCATGCTCCGGAATGGGTGGCTGGATTTGGGCGGCCACTTCTCTCCATCTTTGGGCGTATTGCCGCAGGCTTTCGTTGGACTTCTGCCCCATATTTTCTAACATAATTCTGCTAAGGGTCATGTCTGTTACATGTTTGTATTGCTCAGTAAATGCTTTTGATAGATCTTTCCATGTCTTAACATTTGCCTTGCTCAACTGAGTGTACCAACGTAACGCCCCTCCAGTTAGACTATCCTGGAAACAATGGATCAGTAGCTTTTTGTCCTTATGATAGGCCGCCATTTTTCTATAGTACATTGTTATGTGTGCAGAAGGACATGTGGTTCCATCGTATTTATCGAACTCTGACGTTTTAAATTTTGGCGGTAGGACAAGATCGGACACCAGACTTAGGCCGCTAGCTGTAATCACTCATTTTTACTTGTAAATATATTAATATTGCATGTATATTTATTATATGAATGTTACTAATATAAGGTGGTGTGTGCATGTATAAGCTATGTATACGTATTAGGGGTGTATGTATGTCGCGTATGTATCTAGAGTATGAGCGTATTTGATTAATATTTAGATGTTATGTTAATTATATGTATGATTATACGTACGTATACTAGAATATTATATTAATTAATGATCGTATAATATAAGTATATATTTTCGTATGTATATGTATTGCTGTTATAATTATACTATTATTATTATTGGGCTGACAAAATGAAAAAATTAAATATATTAAACCCAAATAAAAAATTACAGTCTAATTACAAATCCAATTACAAGGCCCGTTTGGCCCAAATCTGAATCCCATTTAATTACAATGTGCAGGTAACTGTGGGCCATTGGATCAAGATCTGATCCAACGGCCACGATGCAATGGAAGTCAAAAATATCTGCCAGGCGCGTGCTCCACACGTATGGACCGTTCGAGTGCCACGCGCGCGTGTGGTCCATGCGCGGACGCTTTAATATCCCACGCGCGCGTAAGATCCACGCGTTCTGACTCCTCGACTGCGAAGCTCCACGTGGCGAAATCTCAAACCGTCTCATCAGATCGAGGCTTCATCCAGGCCGATCATTCTTCAAGCCATCTCGACCGTTAGATCAGATCTGATCTAACGGCCGAAAACGCGTCTGGCCGCTGGCAGAATGACCACACCGCCACCGCGCCGATATTCAGTCCCCACGTTCAGATTATGCCAAAGACAACAAGCAAAGTGTCAGTTCAGATCTGAAAAAAGGAAGATGCAACTTGCAACCAAAAACATAGGCAATAATATATATGAAACGAGGCTTTTGTAACGGGGCTTTTTGTAACAGAGAGCTAGCGAAAAAAAGATTAGCGAAAAAAGAGAGAACAAGGGTAGTAACACAAAAAATAGAGATCTTGTAATACAAAAAACCCTGAAAGTTGTAAACATCGAAGATAATCAAAAGGCAGTCCAGTGGTAAATTTTTGTCTCTTTTTTCTTACCTGTTTTCTTTACATGCATATACGAAAGATTAACAAAAAAAATAGAAATAAAAGAGGAGAGTAGTCTTACCGAATCGTTTGGGGGTCTTCCCTTCCTCTGTGACAAGCCTTTCGGCTTCTACAAGCCAAATCTGGTGAACTAAAGGGAGGGGAAGACCCCTTGTGGTTTTGTTTTGGTCTAAAAAAATATTTTTGGTTCGTATTTCCTAGATCTAGGGCGAATAGGGGAATATCCTCTGAATCCAACCTAGGATTCATGTTGAGGACGAAAAGAAGGCTATTTTGGTGTATTTTGGGAGCCTACCGGTGCCGGTTAGCGGCGGCCGGCGGCGGAGAACACGGCGGCCGACCGCCGGATTCTGGGTTTTAATAAGAACATTTGAGAGAATGAAGAACAGAGAGTTCTTACAAAAATCAAAAAAATGAAACGAATGACCAAAATCTGATTTCGGCCTAAAAAGGGGGTTTTTATAGTTGTTTTTATTTTGCTAAATGGGTAAATTACACACTTAATCCCACCGCGTTTTCAATATTTTCATTTTTGTCTTGCCGCATGGTATAATCACAGTCCCAGTCCCCCTGATTTTTCAAAAGGTCACAATTTAGTCCCTAAATTACACCGAATCAGTTTCTGAATGGTAAAATTACGCCCTTAACCATCCCGCGTTTTTGAATTTTTCACTTTGGGTCTGCCCCTTGGTCTAATTACAATTCTGATCCTTTTAGGTTTTGTTTGTTTCGCAATTTCGTCCCCAAATTACATATTATGTTCTTTAATTTACATCCTTTGACTTTTGTTTTTCTTTCATTTCAGTCCTATTTTCTTTGTAAATATTATTGTTCGTATTATAATCGTATATGTTGATATTATTTTATTTCATGTCCCTCGTATATGACTCGTATTTTATGTTTGCATATATATGTGTTAAGTATGATATTCATGTTTTTCCGGTTATTTATATCAAGCATGTTATGTTTTAGTTAATTCGTACATGGCGTATTTTGTATTTTATATTTGTATGTTTCCTTTTTTAGGGTTACATGTTAGTGTACCTACCCCTTTTGTACGATATGTGGACCCGTATATGTTGGAATATGTTTTATTACCAATATGCATGTCTTTTCGAAATATTTGTTTGTCTATATGTACTTATTTCTACCTTGTTATTTTGACATATTATAGTTGTTTTTATCTATTATTTAGAATAATATGTATATATACATGTTTTAGTCTAGAATATCATTTATGCTAAATTAATATTCTGGTATGTCAATATTTATTATATTTAAATGTTTTGTCATGTTTACGTTTTTGCCACTAAGATTGCATATCGAGATATAACTTGTTAATGCGGAGTCCTTTTATCCGAGCGTAAACGGGGCCAGTATCAAGCGTAGTGATAGTGGTTGGGCGTTTATTCTCGGGTAATGGGACCCTTAAAATACATTCGCAATTATGACCGAAATTTAAAATAATCGTCACTTTAATCCGAAAAATCCAATATTAATAAAGCGGTAATTATTAAAGTACCAATTTTTGGGCGGTGTGGGGGTGCTAATCATTCCCCATTCGTAACCGACTCCCGAACCCTGTCTTTTTGAATCTCTGGTTTTATGGTGTCCGGCCTACCTAAGTGGCCGGTGGCGACTCTATTTTTATGAGGTTTTTGTAAACCCCTACGGAATAAATATTTTATATCCAAATACCTTTCAAAAATATTCGAAAAAGCCACGTTTTTTTATTTTAGCGATACCAAACAAAAAAGGGACATCGCTACACTAGCGTCATTTCCTGATTCTTCAATTGATTGTAACGCTTTAAATTTTTCCTCCATGAGGCGAAATCTTTCCTCCCACTTTTTTCTACCTCATTCCTGATTCTTTCGACCATGTTCAGGTCCGGCACTTCTTCTTCATAGAGTGCTTCTTGATTCGAGGGGTTGAGTCTCAGGTGCCCTACTTGAAAGCTAGAAGACATTCTCGGCAGGTCAATATACACCTTCCTAGCCTGGTTTGGTGCAGTTGGTTGAACCTTGTAGTGAGCCGGGTACCTTACGGCTCTTGAACATTTTCTCCTTCCACTCTTTTTCCAAGACTCTTTGCCAAGAATGCGGTTATGTCGAGATACTATGATGTTTGTGATTGCGTTAATCTGATCACTAAGGCTTCTCTCGGGCCTCTTCAAGCCTTGTCTCGAGCTCTCTTTGCCCTCTTTCTAGACTGATTATCCTTTCTTCCATGAGCTTTCTTTATAGCCGGGTAAAGTATGGGTGATGAATGATTGCGGGTTAACTACACACAACGCCACAATATTCATATTGTTAATATGGTTGCAAAAAATAAATGCATGTATAATGATGCGAATGTTATGATGCAAATGCAAGAATGTATGCAGATAAGGTACTGATTCCGCTGGTAATCACCCTTTTGAACTACTTCCACGGGAATTAAAGGGTCTAGATTACAACAAAGTTCGTGTTACAAAATAAAGATCCCTAGTACAAAAGATCTAATTACAACACAGAGTCCTATAGATAGGCTCTAGCTCTATCTCCTAATTTTTCAATTTCCCTGAGCAGCTTGAGGAACCTGGGAGTTTCTTCCATTCCCGGGGCTATGAAAGGTCGGAGTGTCTCAGCCTCGACAGCTAAATCATTCACATGCCTGGCGACTCGCTGTATGTCCACCATTAGGTTTGCGTAATACTGGTCTCTATCCTGTACCATTCGAGCAGCGTCGCGTAGTCTCTTCTGCCAATAGGTGTCCCCTCCGGCTGCAACCTCCTCGAACACATTAATTCTTTCCTTGTAATCCTCAACAGTTGCTTCGAGGGACTCAATTCGTGCTTGTAACACACCCACTTCGCGTTCTCTTTCTTGCAGCTCAGCGAAGTTATTCCTGCGGCAGTACATTCGAAGTGAGTGTTCGACTTCCGTCACCTTTCCTTTTAATTCGCCATTTTGACTTTGGCTTTGCTTCAGCCTTTGAATAGTGTCATCGTACAGTTTTTGCATCTCTAACAGTCTATTTTGACTGCTCATGGACTTTCTTTTCCATACGGCGACGCTTTCTCTCTCATGATGGACAGCTTGTTTTCCCTTGCTGATTTCTTGCCTGAATCTTTCTTTCTCTTGATCAATGGCCTTCTTGGCGGACCGTTTTTCTTCCTCCATAGCCAAACGGCAGCTTTCTATCTCTTTCTTGATCGCTCTCTTGTTGATTTCTCGTTTTTCTTCCACCAAACGGATGTCGTTCATTCTTTCTTTTTCCACAGCTATGAACTGACTCCGGCCGGCCTTCTGTATTTTTGCTTGTAATAGAAGGGCATCTTTTTGATAAAGAGTGTTCTTGTCGCTCAAATCTGCATTTAATTTCTTCAATTGCCTAATGATCCCGTCCCGCTCGTCAACTTCTAAGCTTGCTTTATAGAGTTCGCTCGCATGTTGGGTCTGTTGGATGTCCATTTTCCTTTTAACTTCTTCGAGTTCATTCCTTAAGATGTCGGCTTCAGACGGTACCACCCTTGTAAGCTCTTCGAGTGACACTATTGGTCCTTGATCAGATTCGGGAATCACATTATTAACCCTCAAACATCTCCAAAGATCGTAATCTGGGGTAGTCATGTGCTCGGTATCTCCTTCCACCCTGATCTGGTAACAATGATCCCAGGCCCTCATGATGGTCTGAATTTTTCCTTTGAACTCCCCTTTGAAAAGAAATTCAGTTTGACTTAATCCGGCCGTATTGGGAATGAACTGTCGTGATTCGAACTGCCGAGACACTAAAAGCGGAGCACAGGCGATCCCTCCATGCAATCCCAACATCATCAGCCAGTTGAAGTCACTACAACTGTATAGAAAATAATTAACTTTACCGAGCCATGAGACCCTCCAAGCTATGTCTTCATCTTGAATGTTCTCAAGAAACGGGTCCACATTTTTGTTTTCAAATCCTCTCGCCATTCCTTTGCTAAGTATTCTCGTAAAGGCGAAAAACCTTGGAAGGATATCCCGGCGGGACCCTCGTCGGCATCTTCCACATGTGACTCTGAATCCATACTTGTAATAACATTTGTGCGCATCCTCGAAAATGTCCTTCTTCATGTTTAGGCTAGCATTTATGGAAATGAAAGTCTCGACCAAGATTTTTGGTACTGGGTTTGCTTTCCGTTTCACCCGCTCAAACAAATCCAGAATGGCTATGTCAATGTTCCCGAGTACTCTTGGAAAGATCACCAAGCCATATATTCCTAAAGCGAACAAGTCCATTTTCTTTGCCTCATCTGGATGTGTCGGTATGATGTCCCGAATACTTTTTCATGCAAAGACTGTATTGTCTCCTCGGATTTGAAGGAGGCCATTAACCCAATCGTCACTCATTCCCGCAAAGGTTTTGAGTTTCGCAGTGTAATTCTGATTCCTCGGAGGCTTCGCGTAGATCCAATCTTCCTGAATATTTTTCTGGTTAAGTAAAGCAGTGTATTCTTCTACCGTAGGCATCATGTCCTGCCCATTGAAGGTGAAGCAGCAAAAAGCCAGATTCCAGAACTGGATTATAGCTCGGAGTAGGGGCTGGTTAATATGAACATATAACAGCTGTGCGATGTCGCCATAACTATTGCAGAACAAGTCTTGTAGTCTTCGGTCCCATCTTTCCCAAATGCTTTAAAGATCCCATAAGTCGTTCTGTTGTAGACTCACATAGGTATATCCTGCTATTACGCGTTCGTTCGGCAAACTGTCCCCTTGGATTTTCTGGTTGACCTCTGACCAATGTCTGGCTGACAAATTAACTAAAACACCTAAGGTTATTCGCATGGCTCTAACATGGTGGGTTTCTATGTTCTCTACATGCAGTGTTGGTGCTAGGAGGTACCCAAATTGTCCTTGCTGTCCTCTACTAAGAGTAGCAAGGCCCCCGATCATCACCCATTATAGGCTCCTTTCAACCGGGTTCAATTCAGGGGGACCCATTCGCTTATGCCCGTACGAAGGAACGATATCCTTACGAAAGCATAAGGTACTCGAGCCCCGAAGGTACTTGCTAGGCCCATACGGGAGAACGATATCTCCACGAAAGCATTAGCGCTTTCCCCCTCACTTAAAAAGACGGGTTTATATGCCATATTTTAAATGCGTTAAAATAAACGCGCAATTATGACCGAATGCTAATTTAATAGTCATTTTAATCCGGAACTTCCAATGTTAGTAAAACGGTAATTATTTCAAAAGCTTGACTCTCATTTGTTTTTGAAAAACAAAAAATTAGTCCCCAGCGGAGTCGCCATCTGTAGCGATGTCTCTTTTTCTTATCATCATCGCTAAATAAAAACATGGATTTTCAAAGGTGTTTTTGAAAGGTGTTTGTGATTCTTTTGGATATAAAATATTTATTCCGCGAGGTTTTAAAAGAAACCGCATTTAAAAAAAATGGAGTCGCCACCGGCCACTTAGGTAGGCCGGACACCATAAAACTAGAGATTCAAAAAGATGTTGGGTTCGGGAGTCGGTTACGGATGGGGAAGGATTAGCACCCCCACACCGCCCAAAATTGGTACTTTAATAATTACCGCTTTATTAATATTGGATTTCCCGGATTAAAGTGACGATTATTTTAAAATTCGGTCATAATTGCGAATAAATTTTAAGGGCCCCGTTATCCGAGAATAAACGCCCAACCACTATCACTACGCCTGATATTGGCCCCGTTTACGCTCGGATAAAAGGGCACCGCATTAACAATTTATATATCATATGCAATCTTAGTGGCAAAAATATAAAACATGGCAGATAATTTAAAGACAGTAAATATTCGCATAACAGAGTCCTAATCTAACATAAATAAAATACGTAATTAAAACACACATATACGTATCAAACTTAATAGTAGATAAAAACAAATTGAACATGTCACAATAACAAGACATGAATAAATACATGTATAGACAAAAACATATATTTCAAGAGGACACACATATTAGAAATAAAACACGTTTCAACATATATAAAACAATATATTATACATAAAAGAAGACACACTAACACGTAACCTAAAAGCCAAGGAAACATGCAATACGTACAAAAATACAAAACATCTTTGTTTACGAGTCAACTAGAACATAACATGCTTAATACGAATAAACAGAACAAAAAGATACATAATCATCGTAAATTTAACACACATATACATGTAAACATAAAAATATAAGGCATATACGAGGGATATATAATAAGGCAAAAGACTACATCAACATATACGATTATAATACGAACATGAGTATTTACAAAAAACAGGACTGAAATGAAAGAAAAATAAAAGTAAAGTGGTAAATTAAAGAACAATAATATGTAATTTAGGGACGAAAATACGAAACAAACAGAACCTAAAAGGATCAAAAGCGTAATTAGACCAAGGGCGGACCCAAAATGAAAAGTTCAAAAACGCGGGATGGCTAAAGGCGTAATTTTACCATTTGAAAACTGATTCGGTGTAATTTAGGGACTAGATTGTAAGCTTTTGAAATATCAGGGGGACTGGGATTGTAATTATACCATGCGGCGAGATAAAACTGAAAATATTGGAAACGCGGGGGGATTAAGTGTGTGATTTACCCATTTCAAAAAATAATAACACCTATATAAGCCCTCTTTTTAGGCCGAAATCAAATTTTCACCATTTCGTTTCATTTTCAGTTTTATAACCCAAAACTCGTTCTTCATTTTCTCTCAACTTTCTTCTGAAACCCAGAATCCGGCGGCCGGCCGCCGCTAACCGGAGCCGGCGAGCCTCCAAAACACACCAAAATAACCCCCTTTCCATCCTCAACATGAATCCATGGTTGGATTCAGAGGATACACCCTTATTTGCTCTAGATCTAGAAAATACGAAGCGAAAAAAATATTTTTTTTAAACCAAAACGAACCTACAAGGGGTCTTCCCCTCCCTTTAGTTCACCATATCAGGCTTGGAGAAGCCGAAAGGCTTATATCGAGGAAAGGAAGACCCACAAACAAAGCGATGGTAAGACGACTCTCCTTTTTTTTGTTTCTGTTTACCTCTTTTGTATATGCATGCAAAAATAAAAAAGAGAAACGAGTATTTACCCCTGGACTTTTCTTTCGATTCACTTGAATGGTTACAACTTTCAGTTTTTGTATTACAAGATTTCTGTTACCACTCTCTGTTTTTTTTTGTTACCCCCTCTGTTACAACTCTCCCCTGTTACAAAAGTCCCTGTTTCATATATATCTTTGTCTTTGTTTTGGTGCACGTTGCATCTTGCTTTTTCAGATCTGAACTGACAACTTGTTGCTTGTTGTATTGGGCATGTTCTGAACACGGGGGTCGAATATCGGCATGGTGGCGGTATGGGTGTTCTGCTAGCGGCCAGACGCGTTCTTGGCCGTTAGATCAGATCTGATCTGACGGTCGAGATAGCTTGAAGGACGAACGGCCTGGATGAAGCCTCGATTTGATGAGACGGCTCCAGATCTTGCCACGTGAGCTCCGCGATTGAGGAGTCGAACGCGCGTGGATCTTACGCCGCGCGTGGGATATTAAAGCGTTCGCGCGCGTGGACCACGCAGCGTGCGTGGCACTCAAACGGTCCATACGTGTGGAACACGCACGTGGCGAATATTTTTGACTTCTTGGTTGGATCGTGGGCGTTGGATCGGATCTTGATCCAACGCCCCACACCACCACCGCACACCATAATTGTAATTAGATAAGGTTTGGGTTTGGGCCAACCGGCCTTGTAATTTGTTTGTAATTGGACTTGGACTTCATTTTTATTTGGGTTTAATATATTTGATTTTTTTTATTTCATTTTATCAGCCCATTAATAATAATATAATTAGTATAACAATACACATACATACGAAAACGTATACTTATATTATACAAACATTAATTAATATAACATTCTAGCATACGTAAGTATAATTATACATATAATTAACATAACATCTATATACATTAAACAAATACGTTCGTACTCTATAGATACATACACGACACACATACACTATTAATACGTATACATACATAGCTTATAATATACATGCACACACCACACCTTATATATTAGTAACATTCATATAATATAATAAATATACATGTAATATTAATATGTATTTACAAGTGAAAATGAGTGATTACAATCTTGCATTTTTCAGATCTCACTTCTCTATTAAGGGTGCAACAGATTAAATTTTTGTCAAGGTCTCGTTTCTCCGTCCATAGTACAACTAGAATGCGTATTTCCCTCGGATCTCTTCTTTAGATTTATAGATATGCAAAAAAATGAAAAAAATACAAAATATCAAAAATAAAAAAGGTTAAAAAGAAAAAAAAATCAAAAGAGAAAAGTAAAAATAAAAAAAGAAAAAATTTATAAAATAAAGAATGAAAAATTAGTTAATCAACTTTCATCATCCGATATTGTCTCTCCGTTAATGGTATAGATGGGTCCAAGTTGCTGTCATTCGCAAATCTTGATCCTCTGTTGATAGTGTAGTAAGATCCAAGTTGTTATTCGATCTAGTCCTTTCGTTAATGGAAAGGCTAGTTCGTTTCAAGTTGCTGAAATTCGATCATGTCCCTCCGTTGATGGTGTGGCTGGTTTAAATTGTTATCAAATTCTACTCTTCCGTTGATGGTGTAGTAGGGTTAAAGTTGGTGTTCTACTTCTTCGTTGATGGCGAAATATAATTCAAATTATTCTCCGATCCTGTCCTTCCGTTGATGGTATGGCTGGATCTAAGTTGCTATCCAATCATGCTCCCCCGTTGATGTAGTATAGTTCAAGTTAATGTTCTTCTTCTCCGTTGATGGTGTAGTGGAATACAAATTGCTATCCGTTCTCGCCCTCTCCGTTGATGACGTGGATGAGTCCAAATTACTATCATCCGATCTTACACCTCTGTTGATGGTGTAGTAGGTTTCAAGTTGTTATTATCCTATCTTACCCTTTCGTTGATGGTGTGGTTAAATCCAAATTTACTGACTTTCAAGTTTTTTTATTTATCAATTTTATAATTAAAAAAAGCAAAACAAAAAGTAAACAAAAGAAAAATGAAAATGAAAAAAATTCAAAGAAAAGCAAAAAAAAAAGTAGAAAAAACAAAAAAACAAAAAAAAAATTAAAATGAACTTTTAATCTTTCGATTATGGCTCTTCGTCAGTGTTGCAGTTGGATCAAATTTTGCAGACCCTGCCTCTTTGCCGGTGTTACAATTGGGTCAAATTTTCTTTAGGAATTAGCTCGTCACCAATAATGTAGCAAGTTGCTCTTATTTTGCTTCCTCAACAGACAACCCCCATTTTGAAGATTTGGCTTCCCAACAGTGACAAAGTAGATCAATCAAGTCAAGAAAGAAGACGCACATCAAAGAGAAAGAAGATCTACTGAAGAAAGAAGACATAAGTCAAGAGAACAAAAGCTAGTTAGACCGGATAAAAATAGGTTATTGTCTGTCTTTGCTTCGTTACCGTTATACAACAACAAGCAAAGAAGGACAGCTCTAGTAACTCATTTTTATCCGGGCCAACTCAAGCCCATTTATTACACCTAACCCTTTACCCAAAACCCAACACACCCAAACTAAAACCCATTACCCAAATTACAACCCAGATCCAATAAAAAACAAATTACAATTCAATACCAACCTGTCCATTTACATCACCATTAACCCATACCAGACTCAATTTCACCAAACACGGATCCGAATTTGACCCAGATCCTAACCCAACCCAATAAACCAGACCCGACCCGGAATACAAAACCATAAGAATTTAATCACCCTAACCCTAAACTACGACCGCCGCCTATGTTATTATCCCCGTCGCCGCTTTCTTCTGCCACCGCTATTATGCTCGCCGGCAACCAAGTTAAACCCTAAATTAATTTCAACCTTAAAGCCTCAATCAATCTCTAACCCTAAATTAAACCAAACATTAAAGAATTAATAATAACCCAATCTGCCATCATTATTTCCTATTACCAACCCAGCATGCCCCTAACCGAACCACCCATACCTCTGCCATGCCCCTACCCCAAACATGCCGAACCCATACCCCTATCAACGCCCATGCCCTATCAACTGTTCTGTCACCACCATGCCCCTTAAATCCGACCATATCTGCAACAGGGGGCGGATTGGAGTGTACATAATCGGTTATAAAAATCGAAAGAAATCACAAATGTAAGGGGGAATTTTTTGGGGAGAAACGAAAATATGAAGAAAGAAAAAGTTTCGAAGCAAAAAAAAAATTGAAAGAAGAAAAGGTAGTTAATACCTACTTTTGTTAGATTCAAGTTGGAATCGAGTCAGTTCTTTATTTTCCGAGCTTCATGGCCGCCGGAGGAGACGATTTTGTCCTTCGATGAACCGCGGCGTCGCAGTTTGGAGGCTTTGGAAACTAGGTTTTTTAGGGTTTGATATTTTCAGAGTTTTTTTTACTTGGTTCGGTTCTTTTAGAATATGAAAAGGGGAAATGTTTTTTCTACTGTAAACTGGGCTTTAAATGAAAGAAACACCACTTTGGTCCCCTCCTTTTATATCATTTTTGATTTTATCTTCTTTTTGTTTTTTATTCTATTTACGCATCTTAACTCTCTTTTTAGTTCAATTCAGTCATTAATCTTTGCATTTATCTTCTTAATCTCATGCATCTTTTTATATAATAACAAATTTATATTTTGTTTCCATCAAATATATGTTATAGGTAGTAGCATATATGTTAGTATATTCTACTTTAAATATTTTTATGTTATCTAATATTTACTTTGTGTACATATTTGTTTGGGCATTTTCTTATATGTATATATGGTAATTAAATGGTAAATATAAATATATACTACTTAATTTAGCATATTAACATATATGTTCAGTAAATTATTTCCTTTTTGTTTACAAATTACCTTAATGTTTTTGGGTTTGTTTCCTTTATATTTTTATATATATATATAGATATATATATATTGACGTATGAATCTACTTTTGTTTTTTTATAGTTGTTTTTATTTTAATGCATAATTAATGCTTTTAATCGTGATTTTTTTTAATGCAATGAATGTGTCCAGCCTGTTTCATTAGTCATGGAACATTGGAATATATATGTTCTTAGTTCTGTTCTTGTTTTGTTCTAATTCAATCCTTGTTTAATTTTTGTTTTGAATTGTTGCTCTTTAATTTCAGCTTTTATTTAATTCAGTTCCTTTATTTTTATTATTTTATATGTGTTTGCTCGTATTATTTCGGTTCATACATGTGCTTATTTTATACCCTTGCTTTTATATTATTTGTTATTATATATTGTTCATGCATTTTATCATGTTTTGTTCATACATATTAAAACACCATGTTTCGTTAATTCCGTTAATCTAGTTTAGTACCCGAGGTCCTGATATTCTAGTGGGAGTGTCGTCCCGAATCTTTAGGCGTCATCTCTTTTGGTATCGTGGGTTGCGGGTTAGATTGTTCAAATCATATACTCATTTATACATTTTAGGGATTAAATTTCAAATTAAAATTTGAATTTTGGTTTTCTTGAAATTACAACACAAAATCAGCATGGTACCAATTTTGGTCGATGTGGGATGCTAACCCTTTCTCACGGGTAACAAACTCCCGGACCCGAATTTTAAAAATCTCTGGTTAATTTATAACGGTGTCCAACTTACCAAAGTGGCCGGTGGCGACTCCATCTTTTTATTTTAAATTTTTTTTGGTATTCTATTAGGAGTGTCATCTCCGTCTCCGAGTGTCATCTCTTTTGAATACTTTATTTCCAAAAATTTTATTTCTGAATATTTTGAAACATTTTTCAAATTATTTTATTTTAAATTTTAAAAACCTTGATGACAGACAACCAATTAGGGAAGCTAAAATTGAAACCAAATTCATTAAACAAGCATATGTTCCTAACAACACATTCATATAACTTTTCAATTGTTTGTTTCTTCTAAAAGAATCTGTAATTTATCTTTGTTAAGTTCTACTAATCTTGCTTGCAGTTTTTCATCCCTCCTGTAATGCTAAACAAATAAGCTTCAACCAATGGGATATAATATGTTTATAAATATTAGTTAAATAAATATAAAGTAATTTTGTTATAAAAAATATAAAGTACCTATCATTCGAATTTTTATAATATATGTGAAATTATTATAACTGTCATTATTTTTAAAAAATAATATACAAAATTAGATTTTGTACAACATAAAAGTTTGGATTAAAAATATTAAAATTTATTGTAAATGACCCAAAATAGTTCAAATAACATGTAAAATAATATTTTAATTATAGTAAAAAATAAATAATATAGAAAATATTAAAAACAAAAAAAATGATAAAAACAAGTCCTAAAATATAAAAACAAATATTAACAAAATCTAAATAACATATAATATTAAAAAATAAAATTAAAACAAGTAAAAGAATAATTTACCTATGGTGAGGATTAAAGAAAAATAATAATCATTAAAAAGTCTAAGGTTTAACGACAGATAACAATAAATAATAAATTAGTAAATTTAAATATTATATATATAATTTTTATAAATATCCCAAGATAAATCATATAAATTATCTTATGTTTGACAATGATTCAAACTGATATTTTTAAAAATATTTATTTATTTGATTTGATCAATTTCAAATTCAGTTATATATTATATATATTGGATTTTTCATTAATATTCTAAGACAAATCAATATGAATTGCCTTAAATTCGAATATGATCTAAATTGATATTATATATATATTTTAAAAAATTAATATGTTATAAGGTTTGCTGGGGTGAGTGGGAATGTTGCGAGGCGGTACAAAGTTTTATTCACGCATGTCTCACCACCCACGGCGAATTTAATTTTTATCTTCATCCCTACCTCACTAGTTTTAAAATTTGTTACCATTTATGTCAATTAAATCTGAAGTGGGGCGAATCCCCGCAAACCCACCCATTAACATCCTTGGCTAACATTTAAACCCAAGAAGCATGAAAACAAGAAAATATATAAATTCCACGATATCCAATATTTTAGAAAATAAAAATTACGTAAGTGAGCTTAAAATTAAGAGATTTAGCGAATTCCCATTTCTCAAAATGGTAAAATTGATTTTAAGAAATACCTATTTTTAACAAAGGGGGAAATTTAAAAAAGAGAAACAAAAATGAAAGAAGAGTTCTAAATTAGAAGGACCGATGATTGTGGCGACCCGATGAAAGAGTTTATTAGAATTTAAAAAATTGTAATTGAGATTTTATTCAATGAAAGAAAAACTGATAACAAGATAAATGGAAGAATTGTTTATATATTCAGAAAAGAGAAACTGTACAACTGTTGCTAACTAATTTTAAGAATTCCTAACGGCTATTCCTTACAGTTATATTGCGTAGCTGTACAAATAATTCTAATAGCGCCCCCTTAAGATGGAGCATACAAATTTTGTATGCTCAATTTGGATATAAAGTGTGAAAAAGATGAAGGCTGCAGGGCTTTAGTGAAACAATTAGCAAACTGGTGTTGAGTTGAAAGTGGTAAAAGTTTCTCTTTGAATCTTCTCTCTTATCAAATGACGATCGATCTCTATGTGTTGGTTCTCTCGTACTGAACATAGTTTTTTACAATCTTAATAGTAACATAGTTTTTTTACAATCTTAATAGTAGTCACATTATCACAATACAAGTTAGCTGGAGGAATTTTTAACCGTAAACCAGAAAAAAAGAAAATTAAGCCATTGTATTTCACAAGTAACAACAGCTAAGGCACGATACTCAGCTTCACTTGAAGATCGAGAAATAGTTTGCTGTTTCTTAGACTTCAAAAAAACCAAAGCTGTCCCTAAGAAAATACAGAAACCAGAGGTTGATCTTTTAGAATCTGGGCAGAAAGCCCAATCTGAATCAGAAAATGCATTTATCTTAATATCATTTTTGGCTGAAACGAAAAGACCTTGTCCAGGACTTCCTTTTAAGTCCCACGTGCCACGCGACTGCATCTGATGGTGCCACATCACTTTCCAAAAGCAATCAGGGCCGCCCATCATTATGAGATCTCGACCGTTGGATCAAATCTGATCCAACGGTAGAGATTAAGTCTGGCCGAGATGACACCTCCGCCATGCTTCCTCCACCAGATCTCCAACCACCGTGCAGATTTTCCAGAAAAACAGAAAAAATAAGTTATCAGTACCGAATCCAAAAAAATATATGTATTATTATCTATCTTCCTACCAAAAACCAACAACCAGATCACAATATATGTATCCAAAAAAATCTCTGTAATGATCAAGTTCTTTCTAGAGAAAAAAATACAAAAAAATAGTTTCCAAAAAAAAATCTTTCAAGTTCCTAGAGTAATCCCTTTCTTCTTTCCTCTTTGCATGCATGAACTGAAGCATAAAAAAATAAATAACAAGGGGGTTTTACCTTAGGCTTCTTTCTTTCTGGCCGGCAAGAACCTGGTAGTGTGACGTAAAAAGGGATCGCTACAGATGGCAACTTCGCTGAGGACCATTTTTATTTTTCAAAAATAAAAGAGAGTCAAGTTTTTTAAATGATTAAAGCTTTAGTAATATTGGAAGTTCCGGATTAAAGTGACGATTAAATTAACATTCAATTATAATTGCGCGTTTATTTTAACGCATTTAAAATTTAGCATATAAACCCGTCCTTTTTAAGTGGGGGAAAATGCTAGTGCTTTCGTGAGGATATCGTTCCTTCGTATGGGCCTAGCAAAGTACCTTCGGGGCTCGAGTACCTTATGCTTTTGTGCGGATATCGTTCCTTCGTATGGCATAAGCGAATGGGTCCCCCTGAATTGAACCCGGTTGAAAGGAGCCTATAATGGGTGATGATCGGGGGCCTTGCTACCTTTAGTATGGGACAACAAGGACAATTCGGGTACCTCTTAGCACCAACACTGCATGTAGAGAACATAAAAGACCCACCCTTTAGAGCCATGCAGATAACCTAAGTGTTTTAGACATGATGTAAATAGGGTTGTTTTGTTTGTTTATCTTATTTAATTTGCCCTTTATTTATGTATTTATTAATTTTATCCGATACTGCTTGTTTTCTTTTGTTTTACTTTTTTGCATATATCATTGCATCTGCATTACATAAAGGTACTGGATCAAGTGGTTTACCCGATCAGAAAATCTGTCATCATGGAAAAAAGGTATCTTAAGAAGGACGACCTCAACTCAGCCGTCAGACATTGGTCAAAAGTCAATCAGATGACCCAAGGTAATAGTTTGCCGAGCGAGCGCATAGTGTCAGGGTATACCTACGCGAGCCTCCAACAGAACGACCTACGGGATCTTACAAGGATTTGGGAAGGATGGGATCGAAGACTACAAGACTTATTATGTAATAGTTATGGCGACATAGCACAGTTGATGTATGTCCGAGTCAACCAGCCTTTACTCCGAGCCATCTTCTAGTTTTGGAATACTGCTTATTGCTGCTTCACTTTCAACGGGCAAGATATGATGCCTACGGTAGAGGAATACACAGCCCTACTTAACCAGAAGAATGTCCAGAAAGATTGGATCTATGTAAAGCCGCCAAGGAACTAGAATTACCCTTCGAAGCTCAAAACGTTTGCCGGGATGAGTGACGATTGGGTTAACGGCCTGATTCAAAATCGAGGAGACATCCTAGCTTTTTCTTGGGAGAGTATCTGAGACATCATACTAGCGCACCTAGATGAGGGAAAAAAGATGGACCTATTCGCCTTAGGGATATATGGTTTGGTCATCTTTTCGAGGGTTTTGGGAAACATCGATGTAGCCATCCTAGATCTATTTGAACGTATGAAGCGGAAGGCGAATCCAGTACCGGCCATCTTAACCAAAACTTTCATTTCTTTAAATGAAAGTCGAAAGCATAAAGAGGGACGTTTTAGAGGGTGTGCACAGTTACTACAGGTTTGGATTCAGAGCCATATGTGGAAGACACCAACAAGGGTTTTCTCGGGAATATCATTTTGAGACTTTTCACTTTTGCGAGAGTACTTAGCGAAAGATGGTGAGAAGACTTGAACATGAAGAAATAGACCCCGATCTTTAGGAACATTCAAGACGAAGACATACTGTGGAGAGTTAAGTGGCTCGGCAGGGTTAGTCACTTCTTATACAACTGCGGCGATTATGACTGGCTAATGATGTTAGGGCTACATGGTGGAATTGCTTGTGCTCCGCTTTTGGTGTCCCAACAATTTAGATCGCAACAGTTTATTTTCGTTACTGCCTGTTTAAGTTGAAGTGGGTTTTCTTTTAAGGGCGAGTTCAGGGTGAAAATTTAGATGATCATGAGAGCTTGGGATCATTGTTATTGGATAAGAGTAGAAGGAGATATCGAATGCATGACCACCCGGGATTACGATCTTTAGAGGTGCCTGAGGATTAACGACAAGATTCTAGAACCCGACCAAGGACCAACCATGTCACTTGAGGAGCATATGAGGATAGTACCATCCGAGGCTGATATTTTGCGAAATGAACTCGACGAGGTTAAGAAGAAGATGAAGGATTTACAGATTCAGCATATGAGCGAGCTCTACAATGCAAGTTTGGATGTCGATGAACGAGATGAGACCATTAGGCAATTGAAGAAGCTGAATGCAGATCTGAGTGAGAACTCTTTATCATAAAGATACTCTCCAGATTCAAGCAAAGGTGGAGAATGCTAGCCGAAGCCTATTTCTAGCCGTAGAGAAGGAAAGAATGAACGATATGCGTTTAGTTGAAGAAGAATGAGAAAAGGCAAGCAAGCAATCAAAAAGGAGTTAAAAAGTTGTAAGTTAGCCATCGAGAGTGAAATACGATCTTTTAGGGATGCTATTAACCAAAAGAAAGAAAGAGCTAGGCAAGAGATCGACAAAGGCAAGCAAGCAATCATCTACAAAAGAGAGAACACTGCCGTTTGGAAGAGGAAATCTATAGGGGAGCAGGAATAGACTACTAGAGATGCAGAACTTGTACAACGACAATATTCAAAGCCTGAATCAGAGCCAAAGTCAGAATGCCGAGCTAGAAGGGAGACTGGTAGAGTTAGAGCAGTCCTTTCAGACCTATCATCAGAGGAATGGTTTCATCGAACTACAAGAACGGGATCGTGAATTTGGTATGTTACAAGCCCGTATTGAGTCACTCGAGGCAACAGTTCAGGATTAGAAGGAGAGAATTAGGGTATTTGAAGAAGCTGCAGCAGGTGAGGATAATTATTGGCGGTGAAGACTTCGTGATGCCTCCCAGATGATTTAAGACAGAGACCAGTATTACACGACCCTGATGGTGGAGATACAACGAGTTACGAGACATTTGACGGATTTAGCTGCAGAAGCCGAATCCCTTCGACCTTTTATCACCTCGGACATGAAAAAAGCGCCTAGGTTCATTAAGCTGCTCAGGGCTATCGAGAAGTTAAGAGCTAGAGCTAGGGTTTCTGCGTAAAACTCTACTTTACTATTTTGTAATCTGGACCCTTTAATTCCCATGAAAGTAGTTCAAAAGGGTGATTACCAGCGGAATCAGTACCTTTATTTGCATACATTCTTGCATCGCATCCTAGCATTTACATCATTATACATGCATTCATCTTTCTTTGCAAAAATATTAATAGTATAAATATTGTGGCAGTGAAATTAAAAGATAAGCCGCAACCATTCGGTATCCATACTTTACTCGGTTCCAAAGCAAACTAATGGAGGACAGAATAGCCAGTTTGGAAAAATGGCATAAGGATTTGGAAGCACGTTTTGATGAAGCTAAACACTCCATCAGCGAGTAGATCGCTTAATCAAAAACTGCGATAGTATCCGACCTAACTGCGTTGCTGGAGAAAAGATATAGGAAAGAAAAATTTAAAGACGAATTCGCCCAGAAGCCAGAAGGTATCGCATCTCACAACAAGGTTTAACCAAAGACGCCTAGTTCGGCAAGAAGAGTATACAATGACCCTGTTGGGATATCTGCTAGGTTTTAGGCATGGGTGTCTGAAAACCAACCGTCGATACATAAGTGGAAAAGAAATGGGAGGAAAGATTTCGTCTCATGGAGGAAAAATCTAGAGCACTACAAACTGTAGATGAACCAAGGAATGAGGCTAGTGATCTGAGCCTGGTATCTGACCTTATTTTACCACCAAAATTTAAAACTATGAAATTTGATCCCTTTCGTGTATGTGACCATGTATTGCCGAAAGATGGCAGCCTTCATCAAGGATGAAAAACTTTTAATCCATTGTTTCCATGATAGTCTGACTGAAGCAACACTCCGGTGGTACACCCAATTAAGCCGAGTAAATATCAAGTCCTGGAAGGATCTTTCAAAGACGTTCATTGAGTAGTACAAACATGTAACATATATGACCCCCCAGTAGGATCATGTTGGAAAATATAGGACAAAAGTCTAACGAGAGTCTGCGACAATACGCCCAGAGGTGGCGAGAGGTGTTCGCTCAGATCCAGCCACCAATTTCTAAGCACGAGATTACGCCCCTATTCGTGAATACTCTGAAGGAAACACTATTCGATCGCCTTATCAATAATACAACTCAGAGCTTTGCCGATTTGATCAGGATTGGGGAGTCTCTTGATTTGGCAATTAAGAGTGGCAAGAGTGACAACGGGGATAAATCCCGAAAGTACAACAAGAAGAGAGAGAATGAGGTAAATAATACAAGTACTTACAATGCCTCAAAGAATATTACGGTCTCTCAGCCGCAAGCATCAGCAGGAAAGGCTCAAAACCCAAACCAAAGAGAAGGAAGAGCTCCAAGAAAGGACCAAGAGAAAGTAACCTTTACTCCGTTGCCAGTTTCGTACACCGAGCTTTATTCTCAGTTGTACAAAGCTGATTTGGTCCGCCCATACTATGTTACCCCGTTCAAACCTCCGTTTCTGTCATGGTATGATCCCAACGCACATTGCTATTATCATGGTGGTGCCCCCGGTCACTCTATAGAAAATTGCCTCATATTCAAGAAACTTGTGCAGAGTCTGATTAATTCTGGGAATTAAAGTTTGAGGAACCGAATGTGGCCGCTAACCCGTTGCCTAATCACGGGAACCGTGGAGTGAACGTTATCGATGAGTACTCTGCTAGGAAGGCTAAGAAAGATCTGTCAAAAATCAAGTCTCTCTTACGATGGGTGTTCCAACAATTATGCATGGCCCACCTGATTGACAGAGGCATGGTAGTGGTGCAAAAAGGATGTAGAGCTTATTACGAGTTCCACCAGGACGGGGAGCAATGACATCCAACAATGTGAAGAATTCAGGAGATTGATTCAACAGTTGATGGACAGTAAAAAGATAGAGTTCTTTGAGGAGGTTGCAGGAAGGAAGGGGTTAGATGTATGCGCGTCAGATAGCCCCAACATCAAGTATGGAATAGACAAACCCTTTGTCATCCTATCCAGACCAAAGGAAGTAAGTTCATCTCAAGCAGAAACTGTAAAAGTGGCCCCCAAAATCATCATCTCAACACCAACCCCATTTTCGTTCAAAGACACGCGGTGAACCCCTTAGAATTATGCTGCCAACGTGACTATACCAGAGGAGTCGAAACCTCGTGAGGAGAAGGAACAAATGGTAGAAGAAGAGCTAATATAAAAAGATGAATAGACAAAGAAATATGAAATTGTCAACGAGGTAGGACATTTCACGAGGAGCGGCAGGTGTTACTCTTTAGAAGCTTTGAAATCTGCTGAAGCTACAAAAGATAAGGGAGAATGAACATCAACCGGTCCTACAAAGATATTTGGCGATGAGCCCCATCCAAAGATTAATGAGCCAGTGACTGAGGCTCATGCACATGAATTTTTGAAGTTCTTGAGGCACAATGAGTACAATATAGTGGAGCAGCTGCAAAAACAACTAGCCAGGATTACGATGTTGGAGTTGTTTTTGATTTCGGAAAAGTATTAGGATGCATTGTTAAAGGTGCTGAACCAAACGTTTGTACCCAGTGACATTTCTGTGTCTAAACTGGACATAATAGTGGGGCATATCATCGCGTACAACTAGATCACATTCAGCGATGACGAGATCCCAAAGGGAGGTATGGGGTCCACCAAAGCTCTCAACATCACTACCCACTACAAAGGGTATGCTTTTCCAAGTGTACTGATTGATAATGGGCCAACATTAAACGTACTACCGATGGTGACTCTGCAAAGGCTATCGGTAGATGACTCCCACATAAAACCCTATCATAACTCTGTAAGAGCCTTTGACGGTACTCAGAGGGGAGCGCTTGGAAAAATTGAAGTACCTTTGTTAATTGGGCCGAAAGAGTACACAATTGATTTCGTGGTAATGGACATAAAGCCAAGCTACAATTGCTTATTGGGAAGATCATGGATTTACTCTGTGGGAGCTGTTCCCTCATCACTCCATCAGAAGTTTAAATTTGTGATCAATGACAAGTTGGTCACTATAAAACCTGAACAAGAGATCATCGCCTCGGTAACGTCGGATGCCCCTACATCCAGAAAGATAAAGATGCTGTGGAATGTTCTTTTCGAGCATTAGAACTCGTAAATGCTACATTTTTTGTGGAAGGTAATCGGATCCCCTATCCCAGGTTATCCAACTACACTAAGATGATTGTTTCTAAAACTTTGGGCCGAGAAGCCAAAATAGGAAGATGGCTAGGAAGGAGATTGCAAGGAAACCTATGGCCCAGAAGTGTCATCACCAAGAAAGATCATTTTGGGCTTGGCTACAAACCGAATGTTCAGCAGAGAAGAGAGAAATATATAAGGAAAGAAGAGCAAATGAGGGCTAGACTCAAAGGAGAGGATATTCCATGGAGACTGTTGCGGGTAATAAGTTCTCCGCAATTGTGCAAGTGTACACGTCGCAAGTTATAGTATAAAAGATATCGTCTCCACAGAGATTGGTGCCACTTCAAGAATCTAATCTCTTGCACTGTAAAAAGTAAAAGAACACAAGTAGAAGATTGTAGGAGTTTAACTAACAACTAAACTAGAAAGCAAATAAGTAAAAGAAGATGTAATCAAATGACAGAGAATAGGCCATGTTATCATGAGTTGAGGTGTGATAGCCGATTGGACCGTCTTGGTAAAAGAGTGCAAGAGCAACTCAGTTGCCATGGTAACTAGCACAGCGAGGTTGCCTTGGCAACTAATCGATGGTTGCCTGGGCAACTGTTTGGGCGGCTGGGCAGTAACTTCAAGGTTTGGCGGAGCGTTCTTCAATGGTTTCTTCTTATCCCTAAGTCAAAACTCTAGCTAATTGTGCATGCCTTGATAATACATCCCTGTGTGAATCAAGGGTGAACAACAACCAATATTGCGCTCCTCTTAGCCGTTGAAATCCTTAACTTATTCCTAAGCTGGATTAATCTTCACCATCAATAGATTGAATAAAGACCATACTCATTCGTTTCTGGAATCTAACTCTCCTAATATTAGATAAATAGATGAAGTTACGAGATCCTCTCCCAATTCACTCGCAAACAAGAATAAAAACCAAGAATGAGTAAACCTTGAATTGAAAGTGCAAACTCTTATTACCTAAACAAAATCCAATTGTTTCTCACAACCACAAAACACAATAACCTTAGCCAAATAGATTTAGTTCATGGCTAGGTTCCAAAGAAACACAAGACAAAGAATTCCTACAATAAACCTAATTGAACAAGAAAGAAAAAGATGAAGAATGGTTGAAGCCTTGTCGAAATCTCTCTTTGCTGTTGTCGAAATCTCTTTCCTCTCTTTGTCGAAATTTCTCTCATCTCTCCCTTTCTATGGAGTTGACAGCTTGGTCATCAATTTACAGGGCTAGGTCAAAGTCTTTTTTGAGGAGGAAGTTAAGTTGGAATTAAATATCTTTAAAGAATATAATTCTTTATTATATTTAAATTCCTTCTAGAACTTCTCCTATCTTCTTGGTATTTAATTTCTCTTTAACCTCTTCATGGAAATCAAACTCATTTGGGATTTAACTTTGCTCCACGTCATCTTGGGCTTATCTAGTCATCAATTTTGACTACCATATCATCTTATCCCTTTTCAAAAATTGCCCTGGCAACTAGCTCGGCATCTCCTTCATGCATTGCCCTGACAACTGGTTCCAGCCTTGCTTTGGCAAGTGATTCTGCACACACACACAAAACACACCAAAGCAGTATCTTTTTCCACAAAATTAAGCAAAATATGAAATCAAGCTTGTCCAGCAAGGAAACAATGCAAACATGCATGAATGGCTAATAATGCAACTAATATGAGCCTAAGTCTAGCAATAATATGAATAAAAAGGGCGAATAAAATAGTACTTTTAGACACTTAACACACCCCCAAACTCGAACTATTGCTTGTCCTCAAGCAATGCAAACTAATAATTACCCGCCCAGACTTTAATTTTCACAAACTTAGCTTTGAACTTGATTTCAATTCTCAGAATCGTGGCACAAAGTATGATTGGCTTTTCATTTTTTGAAAAACTTAGGAGTTACTCGGAATCAAACTATAATGCTTGTGAGTGTGTGCAGAGTTGTGTGCAAGTTGATTTTTCAGATTCTATGCAAACAAGAGGTTTTCAAATTACTGCATTAGGTTATTTTAACATGTTTTAACTAGAGCCAGTTTCGGACACCTATAGTATTTTGTTTTCAGTTCTCTTAAGTTAATTAATTTATTCGACTAGAGCCGGTTTCGGGCACCTCTAGCTATCAATTTTTAGCACATACTAGAGCCAATTTCGGGCACCTCTAGCATTCATCCAATTTTTATTCTAATCCCCCAATTTTTTTAACTATCAACCTAAGTTTGCTAGAATTCCTTAAATCAATCAAGCCACACAGTGTTTCATCAAGTTTAGCATCATAGTACGATTCTAAGTGTTTCCATGTTTATCCTAGAATAAAAAGTTCTATCAATTAAGTACATTGGCAAAGTCATCATCAGATATTCATGAAATCTAGGCAATTCTTGTTCCAACTAAAGGCATGGCAAGCAATTTATGTATCCTAAATGCAATACTTAAGATGATTGCAACTAAACATGGTAACTAACTAATAACAATCCCCCCCCAAACTCGAGTGAGGCATTATCCTCAATGCATGCAACAAAGGAAAATAAAGAAAAGTAAAATGCAAACAAGGACTTACTCTGAGAGTTCGTCGTCGTGGATGATTAGTTTCCTTTTGGTCGGTGTCTTGATTCTTTTACTTGAACGCGCTGGTTGCTTCCTTGTTGCCGATGGTGGAATCGATCCTCGTACAGGGTTGTCCTCATCGTCCTCTTCATCAATGTCATTGGCTTTTCGCTTGGGCTTGAAGGATTCGATTGGTACGGTCTTTGTTGGTGCAATGGAGGACTCGTCTGAATTTGAAAAATTAGACAATGATTCAGTACGAGTTGATTCGGGTATAGGTGTTTTACCTTTGGCTTTTGCAGTGGTTGCTGGGGCGTCTTTAGCTTTGGTTGCCGCAACATTTTCAGTGTTGGTTGTCGTGGCAATTGCTTAGGCAGGCACAGTGTAGGTTGCCGCAACATCATCTGTTGCGGTTGCCGTGGCAATTGCTTCATTGGTTGCCATGGCAAGGATTTTGGCAAGAAAGATGGGGAACGACACGCGGCTGTCCGGGTACTTTTCCAGGATGACTTGGGTGATGGCATTGTTGTGATCCTTGATGTACCGCATGAACATTAATTGTCAGTCTTCAATTTGCCTAAGGCGGTTCTCCAACGGTTGTAAGAATGCTTAAAGTTGTCCCAGGGTTGCTGGCCGAGTTGCCTGGGCATTAGGAGTTGCTGAGGCGGCAAGAGTTGTCACGGTAATTGAAGGCGTTGGGGATTTTACCAGTGCCTCTCCCATTAGCTTTCGGATTTGTGCTCGATTCCAACTGGACTTTGGTAGGGCATTTTCATCAGTGATCTCACTTGGGACATGTATCTCCTTGCAAAGATTGGAAATTAAGCACGGGAAGAAAAAAGAACCCTTTTCTTTTGTGCTACATACAAAAATCTCATCACAAATAATTTTTCCAATGTTAATGATGCGCTTATGCAAGATAGAATGTATGGTATTGTGTGTGGTGGGCATTAAAGAAGTTTTAACAAACTTATTCCATAATTTTGCCTCGGGTTTAAGCCGAATGGGATTTACCGTGCCTTTGTATTTACCGTTGTTCCAATGAGTTCCCGATAGAGTGAGTTCTTGAAGCACCTTGTCGAGTTGCTTGGGCGTGAGTTGATCAACAAAGGTTTGATGCTCGTTCTTCTCAATGTAGAGCCCGTAAAAGGTGTTGATGTTTTTAGGGATTATGAGTATAGCCTTGTCACGAACAAAAACATAAGGATTATCCGGGTTAGGTGAGTGAGCATAGAATTCTCTTACCTATGAGATGTTACCCGGTTCTGATTGATGGCAAAAGATTTGCCACTTTTGATATGCAATTCTTTCGAAGATGAATGGTTCAAGGCCGAAATCTTGATGAGAGTTGGAGTATTCGAAGCCTTGTTCTTCGCAAATCTTCCACCTTTCAAACTTAGAGTGAAATCTTTCTTGAACCACTGATGTAGCAAACTTCTTGTATCTTGGTTCTTTGGAGGAACTTGGATGAACACAAAATTTGATTTTGGATGCCATGGATGATCTTGGTTGTGAGTTTGGTAAAAACAAAGAAAAGAAAGCAAAAGAAACTAAAGAGTTGCAAGATGAAAAGTAGGAATAGGTTTCTTGGAAGTTAAGGGTGATAGGTTAAATAGAAAAGATAGGTAGTAAATATGGTGGGTGAGAGTAATTTTGAGAGAAAGAAAACAAGGGTTTAGATTGGGGGAAGGTGACAGCTAGGGGGTTTAGGGAAGGGGAAGGGTTTGGCCGGTTATGTAGGGTTTATTTAGGGTAAATTGGAGGCTTAATATAAGCCTTAGATTCAGCCCATTAATTTCCTTGTTGAAGAAGTTTCCTTCTTGAATCAAAATTTCTCTTTATCTTGAACTCTTTTCCTACAATTCAAAAACAAATAAAATAAGGATTAAAATTAAAGATAAACTAATAAAAGAAAATAAATAAAGATGTGCAAAGAAATTCTTAAACTTAAAATTTTAAAAACAAATAGATAAATATGAAAGAAAGATGTAGTTTTAATAAATAAATCTATCCTAAAAAGAAAAATAACCGAAAATAATAAATAAAAATAAAAAATTAAATAGTTCGAAAAAAATAAAAATAAAAATATCGAAATGAGAGCATGCTCATGCATCTCCTAAGGTGACCACTTCTTTGTTACGTTCCACATGGGCACCGTTGTAGTGCTTCAATCTTTGTCCGTTGACTTTGAATTCATGTTCGTCAGTAATGGTCTTGATTATCACGACACCATGGGAGAATGGTTTGACAACTTCGAATGGTTTCGACCATCTTGATTTTAGTTTTCCCGGGAAAAGTTTTAGCCGAGAATTGAATAAGAGAACTAGTTGCCCTGGCATGAATTGTCATGGCAATAGTTTCTTGTCATGCCATTGCTTTGTTTTCTCCTTGTAGATTCGTGCATTGTTATAGGCGAGTGCACAAAATTCTTCTATCTCGTTGAGGTCCAACAAACGCTTTTGTCCGGCACTTTCCCAATCCATATTCACGATCTTGATTACCCAATATGCTTTGTGTTCGATTTCCTCCGGTAGATGACGTGTTTTGCCATAGACAAGTCGGAAGGGAGATATACCTAAACGTGTTTTGAATGTAGTGCGATATGTCCAAAGTGCGTCATCTAGTCTTACTGACCAATCCTTCCTAGAGTGACTTACAACTTTCTCGAGTATACCCTTCAATTCTCGGTTGGAAATTTCTACTTACCCATTGGTTTGTGGGTGATATGCCGTGCCAATATTGTGAGATACACCAAAGCGTTGTAACATCTTGGCGATGAGTTTGTCGCCGAAGTGCTTGCCTTCATCACTAATAATTACCCTTGACATCCCAAACCGTGTAAATATATTTTTCTACAAGAATCGTTGCACGGTCTTAGAGTCGTTGGTGGGAACTATAGCTGCCTCAACCCATTTAGACACATAGTTGACGGCAAGTAGAATATAGAGGTTACCGAATGAAGATGGGAAAGGTCCCATAAAATCGATCCCCCATACATCGAACAATTCTACCTCAATGATGTTTTGGAGCGGCATCTCATGACGTCTAGAGATATTGCCCTTCCGCTGGCAACGATCACATTACTTGTAAAACTCTTGGGCATCTTTGTACAGTGTTGGCCAATACAAACCGGATTGCAAAACTTTGGCCGCGGTACGTGTTCCTCCACAATGTCCTCCATAGGGTAAAGAATGGCATTGCCGGAGTACATTATGTTGCTCCTCTTCAAGGACACATCGGCGTATAACCTGATCTGCACATTGTTTAAACAAAAGAGGCTCGTCCCAAAAGTACTGCTTAGCATCATGGCGGAACCGTTTCTTCCCTTGGTGAGTAAGGCCATAAGGTAAAATACCACAAACAAGGAAATTAACTAAATCCGTGTACCAGGGTATTGCCGAGGCATGTGTTGCCGTGGCAACTACTTCCATGGTTGCCGAGGCGTGTGCGTCTAGAGTTGCCGAGGCATACACGTCCATGGTTACCGAGGCATGCATATCAGTGGTTGTCACGGCGTGCGTATCAATGGTTGCCGAGGCATACGCGTCTGGAGTTGCCAAGGAGTACGCGTCAAGAGTTGTTGAGGCGTCGAGGGTTGCCGAGGCATGCACATCCATGGTTGCTGAGGCGTCAGGGGTTCCCGAGGAGTGCACATCTATGGTTGCCGAGGCAACTAATAGTTTCTCATCCGGGAATGCATCGCATATCTCTAAATTCGCGTCCTCCTCCCTATTGCGTTCTAAGCGTGATAAGTGATTGGTCACTTGATTTTCTGTTCCTTTCCTGTCCTTAATTTCAATATCAAACGCTTGTAAAAGCAATATCCAACAAATCAAACGAGGTTTGGCATCATTTTTAGCAAATAGATACTTAATTACGGAACGGTCCGTATGAATAATTACCTTTGTACCAATCAAATAGGATCAGAACTTGTCAAATGTGAAAACTATGGCTAGTAACTCTTTCTTCATTGTGTAATTCACTTGAGCATTATTAAGAGTTTTACTAGCGTAGTATATCACATGAAATGTCTTACCTGTGCGTTGGCCTAGGACTGCTCCTACCGCGAAATTACTTGCATCACACATGAGCTCAAAAGGTAGCATCCAATCGGGTGGAACGACAATGGGTGCCGAGGTAAGCTTTTCCTTTAGGGTTTCGAATGCTTGGGGTGCAAGAATCGTCAAAATTGAAGACTTTATCCTGTTCAAGCAAATTGCACAAGGGTTTAGTAATTTTAGAAAAATTATGAATGAACCTCCTGTAAAAACCTGCATGTCCAAGAAAGCTTCGGATTCCTTTAACCAAACTTGGTGGGGGTAATCTCTCGATCACGTTCACCTTGGATTTGTCTACTTCAATTCCCTTGGATGAAATCTTGTGGCCGAGCACTATTCCTTCATCTACCATAAAATGGCACTTCTCCCAATTAAGGACTAAATTGGTTTCTTCACATCTTGCCAACACCTTCTCTAAATTGCCAAGGCAACTGTCAAAGTCATTACCAAAAATGGAAAATCATCCATGAAGATCTCAAGGAAATCTTCGACCATGTCTGAAAAGAGTGCCATCATGCATCTTTGGAAGGTTGCCGAGGCATTACACAATCCGAACGCCATCCTTCGGAAATCATAAGTACCGTATGGGCATGTGAAGGTTGTCTTTTCTTGATCTTCTGGTGCTATGGCAATTTGATTGTAACCTGAATAACCATCAAGAAAACAGTAAAAGGGTTTACCTGCAAGATGGTCAAGCATTTGATCAATAAAGGGTAATGAGAAGTGATCTTTCCTAGTGGTTTTGTTTAGCTTTGGATAATCCATACAAACCCTCCAACCGGTCACAGTCCTGGTTGGAATGAGTTTATTGTTTTCATTACTTACCACCGTTATACCTCCTTTTTTCGATACACATTGTACTAGACTTACCCATGTACTATTAGAGATAGGGTATATAATGCCGACGTCAAGCCACTTGATGATTTCTTTCATTACAACCCCTTTTATGGCATGATTCAGTCTCCTCTGGGCCTCAATCGAAGGTTTGTGATCATCTTCCAACAAAATCTTGTGCATGCACACTATCGGGCTAATTCCCTTCAAGTCGGCAATTGTCCACCCTATTGCCTTCTTGTGTAGCATCAACATTTTGATCAGCTTCTTTTCCTTCTCAGGCTGTAACTTAGAGGAAATAATTACAGGCAATGTATTATCGGTTCCCAAGTAAGCATATTTTAGTTGTCCTGGCAATTGTTTTAACTCATGAATCGGTGGTTGTTCAGTGGAGGGCTTTTCGAGTTTACCTTCCTTACCTGAGTAATCCAGTGGTTCATAGTATGTACCTGGTCGATTGACTAACCACTTTGTTTCTTCTTGTTGTTCCTCATTGATTGGTTCTTCATACTCCCCAGGTTCTTCTTGATCGGTAATGTAGTTGCCGAGGCAACTAAATTCCTCGTTGAAGTTAAACTCTGCCGTGGCATGAAGAAGTTGGCATTCTTCCGGATCATCGGCATGCCTTAGTGTTTTTAACACATTTAGTTTAACTTGCTGGTAATTCACCCTCATTGTGAGTTCTCCATTTTCAACATCGATCAAGGTTCTCCCTGTTGCTAGGAAGGGTCTCCCGAGAATGATAGGTGCATGTTCATCTGCTTCACAATCCAAAATAATAAAGTCAGCGGGAAAAATAAATTTATCAACTTTTACCAGTATGTCTTCGATTTTTTCCTCTAGATGCACATAGGATCTGTCGGCTAGCTGTAGCATAACTGTTGTAAGTCTTGCCTTCCCGATTCATAGTTTCTGGAAAACTGATTTAGGCATCAAGTTTATGCTTGCTCCAAGGTCACATAATGCTTTCCCGATATAGTGGTTTCCAATGGAATAGGGTATTGTGAAACTTCTGAGATCCTTCAACTTGGGTGGCATGCGATTGTGCAACATGGCCATGCATCCCTCTGTTGCGGCAACTGTTTCAAACTCTCATAGCCTTGTTCTCTTGGACACAATGTCTTTCAAAAACTTGGCATAGTTCGGCATTTGTTCAATTGCCTTAACCAACGACAAGTTGATGTAGACTTGTTTTAGGATATCAAGAAACTTCTTGAATTGATATTCTTACTTTTGTCGCTTCAACCTTTGTGGGAATGGTGGTGGAAGTCGGATATCTTCGATCCTTTCATTGGTCTGGAACCTGATTGACGGTATTGCCGAGGCAACTGGAGTTGCCGAGGCATTGTCAACTGGGGTTGCTGTGGCGTGTCTATCGTTGGTTGCCGAGGCATCCTTATCACTGGTTTAGCATCTGAGGCTTTGCCGCTGAGTTCATCTTGTTCTTTTTGTAGAGTTTTGTTTGATAAGCGAACTTGAGCATCTTTAAGTTGTTGGACACTTCTAGTGGTGATCGCCTTGCATTGCTCATGGCCAGTTCCTCTTGCGACTTCAGTATCGCTAGGTAAGACTCCTTGCGGTCTAGTATTCAGGTTTTGAGCAAATTGTCCAACTTGATTTTCCAATGATTTGATTGCCGCCTCTTGGTTTTGCAATCTCATCTCGGTCCTGTTAATAAAAGCATCAGTTCTTTTTATGAAGTTACTATTCTCAGCCATATAAGATTCAGTTTTCAACATAAAAGCATTGAGAGAATTTTTCAAAGAACTAGATGTTGTTGGTTGTTGTTGCGGCAACTGTTGCCGTGGCATATTCTGCTGGAATCCCGATGCTTGTGAACTCTGATTGTTCTGGTTTAGAGCATTGTTGGGATTACTCCACGAAAAATTCAGGTGCTTTTTCCAAGCTGGATTATATGTGTTGGACATCACATTGTTGTTCCGGTTGTGATTCCCCATATAAAAGCTGGATTCCAGATTCTGGATACATTCAGAAGAATCATCGTTACCACCACATAACTCACAAAAGGAATCCATTACCTTGACCTCCTGTGTTTTGTTTGGTTTCTGCATGTTCTAGACCATCTTGGTTAGAGTGGCCAATTGTGCCGAAATTGAGTCTGATGATCCCAGCTCATGTATTGTGGCTTGGCGTCTAACTCCTCCTCTTCTAGCAGATGGGAATTGATAATCATTCTTGGCAAGCCTGTTTAGAATTTTCATTTCTTCCTCCGGCGACTTATTAGGAGTATGCCGTTTGCCGAGGCATCTAGCATCATCCTTGTTGGTGTATTCACAACGTTGTAAAACATTGTTACTTGTGTCCAAACTGGGAATCCGTGTAGGGGGCATTTGTGTAGAAGTTCTCTATATCGCTCCCAAGCCTCGTACATGGATTCATCATCTACCTGCCGAAAAGAAGTAATTTCGTTACGAAGCTTATCAGTCAAATTTGTAGGATTAAATCGAGCAAGGAAATCATGACAAAGATAGGTCCAGGATCCAATTGATCCGGCAAGAATACTATTCAACCATGCTTTCGCCCTATCCCTCAGTGAATAAGGGAATAATCTTAGTCGTAAAACATCGGGGGTGACTCCTTGTATTTTGAATGAATTGCAAATCTCGAGGAAAGATTTAAGATGTTGTCGTGCATCTTCAGTTGCTGAGCCACCAAATTGACCAATTATGTTGATCATATTAAACATCACCAGTTTCAATTCAAAGTGGTCGGCTTCAATTTCAGATGTGACAACTCCTGGATTAAGTCCTTCAAGATCTTCTTCAAGATAGTCTCGAATAGTTCTGTTTCGTGCAAGAATCACTCCTCCTCCTGCTGGAACATCTTGATTCATATTACCGTCTTGATTAGCCATTGATACTCTTAACCTTTGTCTAAGTATTTGCAAGGTTCGTTTAATTTCTAGATCAAAGGGATATTCTGGTGTAATTGGTCTCGCCCTGGTCATATACCAATGTAAAACCAAAGTTTGTTAGCCCTTTGAATCTTAAACAAGAAAAATAAAAAGTGCAAGAAAATAAAAACAAAGTTGTTATTGCCAATCCCCGGCAGCGGCGCCAAAAACTTGTTGCGCGTAATAAGTGCTCCGCAATTGTGCAAGTGTACACGTTGCAAGTTATAGTATAAAAGATATCGTCTCCACAGGGATTTGTGCCACTTCAAGAATCTAATCTCTTGCACTGTAAAAAGTAAAAGAACACAAGTAGAAGATTGTAGGAGTTTAACTAACAACTAAACTAGAAAGCAAATAAGTAAAAGAATATGTAATCAAATGAGAGAGAATATGCCAGGTTATCGTAAGTTGAGGTGTGATAGCCGATTGAATCGCTTTGGTAAAAGAGTGCAAGGACAACTTAGTTGCCGTGGCAAATTGCACAGCGGGGTTGCCTTGGCAACTAATCGACGGTTGCCTGGGCAACTAGCTGGGCAGCAACTTCAAGGTTCGACAGAGCGTTCTTCAATGGTTTCTTATTATCCCTAAGTCAAAACTCTAGCTAATTGTGCATGCCTTGATAATACATCCCTGCGTGAATCAAGGGTGAACAACAACCAATCTTGCGCTCCTCTTAGCCGTTGAAATCCTTAACTTATTCCTAAGCCGAATTAATCTTCACCATCAATTGATTGAATAAAGACCATACTCATTCGTTTCTTGAATCTAAATCTCCCGATATTAGATAAATAGATGAAGTTATGAGATCCTCTCCCAATTCACTCGCAAACAAGAATAAAAACCAAGAATGAGTAAACCTTGAATTGAAAGTGCAAACTCTTATTACCTAAACAAAATCCAATTGTTTCTCACAACCACAAAACACAATAACCTTACCCAAATAGATTTAGTTCATGGCTAGGTTCCAAAGAAACACAAGACAAAGAATTCACAGCATAAACCAAATTGAACAAGAAAGAAAAAGATGAAGAATGGTTAAAGCCTTGTCGAAATCTCTCCTTGCTCTTGTCGAAATCTCCCTCATCTCTTTGTCGAAATTTCTCTCCTCTCTCCCTCTCTATGGAGTTGATGGCTTGGTCCTCAATTTATAGGGCTAGGTCAAAGTCTTTTTTGAGGAGGAAGTTAAGTTGGAATTAAATATCTTTAAAGAATATAATTCTTTATTATATTTAAATTACTTCTAGAACTTCTCCTATCTTCTTGGGATTTAATTTCTCTTTAACCTCTTCATGGAAATCAAACTCCTTTGGGATTTAACTTTGCTCCATGTCATCTTGGGCTTATCTAGTCATCAATTTCGACTACCATATCATCTTATCCCTTGTCAAAAATTGCCTTGACAACTAGCTTGGCATCTCCTTCATGCATTGCCCTAGCAACTAGCTCGGGATCTCCTTCATGCATGGCCCTAGCAACTGGTTCCAGCCTTACTTTGACAAGTGATTCTGCACACACACACACACAAAATACACCAAAGCAGTATCTTTTTCCACAAAATTAAGCAAAATATGAAATCAAGCTTGTCCACCAAGGAAACAATGCAAACATGCATGAATGGCTAATAATGCAACTAATATGAGCCTAAGTCTAGCAATAATATGAATAAAAAGGGTGAATAAAATAGTACTTTTAGACACTTAACAGAGACCGATGTCTTTACCTCATGTAAAAGATATTTTTGTCTTTGGAGGAATTGACCATACAGAACAGAAAGTGCAGGAAGCAATTCGAGAAAATGATATACTTAACGAGGATGAGATGTTCAGTGAATCACTTGAAGGGATGTCCATCAACATGATAGCTGAATATGACAATGGCAGCAACGTGTTGACTAGCATCCGCCCTTACCGTCCCGAGGAAACTCCCAAGAACTAGAGCTACATTGATCTACCTATAATCTTTAGGGCTAGATCAGAGTAATGCTCTGAACCAACCCTTTTATTTTTGCCTATAGGCAATAAGGATCTTTTGTATGGTGCATCTATGTTAACTTTTTGTTTACAATGAAAGAATGTCTTCCTCGTTTTCTCAAATGGCAGACAATTCATTTACTTCATTCATTCATTTCTTACTCATATTCATTCACTTCATTTAAAATCATTCTCTTCCCAATACATTCATTCTTATTTCATTCAGGATTCCCATAATTAACTGTATGAATGATTCTGAATCCAATCCCGAGTTAGATTTCGAACACCTAAAGATCTCGGCAGAAATTAAAGAGGAGGACGAAGAGGCAGAAGGTGAGGTTCCTGAAGAGTTGGTAATGATGATGACCAACGAAGAAAGCAAATCATGCCCCACCAAGAAGAAACAGAAGTTGTGAACTTGGGAACCGATGAAGAAAGAAAAGAAGTGAAAATTGGGACTACATTTTCCTCAGAAACCAGGCGTGAACTGATAGCCCTACTTTAAGAGTTCAAAGATGTCTTTGCTTGGACTTATCAAGATATTCCGGGGTTGAATACAAATCTAGTGATACACAAGCTGCCAACGAGGCTAGAATGCAAACTAATCCAGTAAAAACTAAGAAGGATGAGAACTGACATGCTGTTAAAGATTAGAGAAGAGGTAAAAAAGCAGTTTGATGCTGGTTTTCTGGAAGTTGCCAAATACCCTGAATGGGTTGCAAACATTGTACCGATGCCAAAGAAGTATGGGAAGGTTTGCATGTGTGTAGATTACAGGGATCTCAATCGAGCGAGCCCTAAAGACAATTTTCCTTTGCCACATATTGACACGTTGGTGGACAATACCGCGGGACACTCATTGTTCTCATTCATGGATGGTTTCTCAGGATACAACCAGATAAAGATGGACCCAGAGGGCATGGAGAAGACCATATTTATAACTATGTGGGGCACGTTTTGTTACAAAGTGATGCCTTTCGGACTCAAGAATGCAAGGGTGACTTATCAAAGAGCGATGGTGACTCTTTTTCATGATATGATGCACAAGGAGATAGAAGTATACATGGATGATATGATCGCTAAGTCTCAAATCGAAGAAGAGCACATTCGAAACCTGAGAAAGCTATTTCAAAGAATACAAAAATACCAGTTGAAGCTCAACCCGGCTAAGTGCACCTTTGCAGTCATATCCAGAAAACTCTTGGGGTTTGTAGTAAGCAGGAAGAGGATTGAGATTGATCCAGAAAAAGTGAAGGCTATCTAGGACCTCTTACCGTCTCATACTCAGAAAGAAGTCTGAGGTTTCCTGGGAAGGTTAAACTATATCTCACGTTTCATCTCTCAATTAACAGATAAGTGCGACCCTGTCTTCAGACTACTTAGGAAGAATAACCCAAGGGTCTGGGATGAAGAATGTCAAGAAGCTCTAGAGAAGATTAAAAAGTACTTGACGAATGCTCCGATTTTAGTCGTACTGATACCAAATAGGCCTTTGATCCTTTACCTGACAGTTTTTGAAAACTCGATGGGTTGCGTGCTGGGGCAACATGATGAGTCTGGGAAGAAGGAAAAGGCCATCTACTACCTAAGCAAAAAATTCACTTATTGCGAAACACGATACCCGCCAATTCAGAAGCTATGTTGTGCTTTGTTTTGGACTACCAAAAGGATTAGACAGTACATGTTATACCATACCACCTGGTTGATATCCAAATTAGACCCCTTGAAGTTTCTAATGGAAGCACCGGTATTAACGGGAGGGATGGCTCGCTGGTAAATGCTGTTATCCAAGTTCGACATTGTATATGTGAGCCATAAAGCTGTGAAAGAAAGTGCCATAGTAGATTTCTTAGCTAGCCGTGCTTCAGATGATTATGAGTCGTTGAACTTCAATTTCCCAGATGAAGACTTGATGTGTATTACAACTGTGGAAGACGTTGTTTTAGATGACGGCTCGTGGAAGCTTTACTTTGATAGAGCCTCTAATGCCCTTGGCCACGGAATAGGAGCAGTACTAATTTCTCCAGAAGACGTCTACTATTCCTTCTCCAGCATACTAGAATTCTTTTGCACAAACAACATAGCTGAATACGAAGCTTGTGTCATGGGACTGAATGCAGCCATTGAAAGAAAGATCAAAGAACTTCGAGTATTCGGAGATTCGTCCTTAGCGATCTATCAGTTACGAGGAGAATGGGAAACTAGGGATCCAAAGCTAGTCAAATACTATGAGTTGATCCAAGGGCTCATAAAAGAATTTGAAAAGGTCAGTTTCACCTACCTTCCTAGAGAAGACAACCAGATGACAGACGCCTTGGCAACCTGACCTCCATGTTCAAAGCAAATACGAAAGCATAAATAAAGCCAATCGAGATGCAGACTTTTGAGAGGCCAGCTCACAGTTATAATGTGCAAGAAGAAATAGATGGCAACCCTTGGTATTACGATATCTTGCAATATATCAAGTTTCAAAAGTATCCCGAAGAGGCAAACGAAAATGACTGAAAGATGCTCAGAAGGATGGCAGCAGGATATGTTTTGGACGGGGAGATTCTGTACAAAAGAGGCCATGATCAGGTGTTGTTGAGATGCGTAGATGCTCGAGAGGCGAAAGAAATTTTAGCAGAAGTGCATGACGGTTTGTGTGGAACACACGCCGATGTTCTGTCAATAGCCCAAAAAATTATGAGATATGGCTATTTCTGGTCGACTATGGAGGGAGACTGCATCGATTACGCTAGAAAATGCCATAAGTGCCAAATATATGCCGACAAGATCCATGTTCTTTCTTTACCTTTACACACCATGAATTCGCCTTGGCCGTTCGCCACATGGGGCATGGATGTCATTGGACAAATTCATCCGAAGGCTTCCAACAGGCACCGTTTTATTTTGGTTTCCATTGATTACTTCACTAAATGGGTGGAGGCAACATCTTAAGCCAATATCACAAGGAAAACAGTGTGCAAGTTCTTGAAGAATGAGATCATTTACCAATATGGGGTACCAGAAAGAATTATCACCGACAACGCTTCCAACTTGAATAACAAATTAATGACAGAGGTGTGCAACCAATTCAAAATAACAGATCATAATTCCACAACTTACCGTCCAAAGTTGAATGGGGCAGTAGAAGCGGCAAACAAGAACATAAAGAAAATCATTATGAAGACAACCGACACCTACAAAGATTGGCATGTGAAGCTGCCATTTGCTCTGTTCGCCTACCAGACATCTGTTTGCATATCAACATAAGCAACACCATATTTCCTAGTGTACGGCACGAAAGCGGTACTGCCCATTGAGGTTAAGATTCTGTCACTCCAGGTTCTGAATGAAGTAAGACTGGATGAGTCAGAGTGGGTGCAAACCAAGTTCGACCAGTTAAATCTCATCGAAGAGAAGAGGCTGAAAGCCATCTGCCATGGTCAAATGTACCAGAAACGAATAACGCGAGCATATGATAAGAAAGTGCGTCCGAGAGAATTTCGAGAGGGAGATATGGTGCTTAAGAAGGTTCTCCCAATTCTGAAAGATTTTTGAGGGAAGTGGACGCCTAATTGGGAAGGGCCATATATCGTTAAGAAGGCCTTTTTGGGAGGAGCGTTGATTTTAGCTGAAATGGATGGAGAAGAATTAAAAAATCCTGTGAATTCCAATTCAGTTAAGAAGTATTATGTTTGAAAAAAATGAATAAAAAAATGAAAAAATGATGAAAACCTAAGGTGAAAACCCGCAAAGGGTGCCTTAGGTGTTAAAAAAGGGGAGAGGCTCGAGGCGAAAACCTAAAAAAGGGCGTCTTGAAGCAAAGGAAAGATCTGAGTTGAAAACCCGTTAAGGGTGGCTCAGATAAATTTTGAGATTAGGCCTCCGGAAAGTAGAATTACCCTCACGGGCACTAGAAGAATGAGCTTCAGGCAAAGATTCTATTTCGGTTGATAAGATCACGCATTATTCATACAGTGGATATTTGGGGGCTTTGCATTTCATGTTTTGCTTTCCCTTTTCCTCATGTTTGCCATGACTTTTCCAAAACTATTCCAAGTCATTGTCTTCCAAAACTGTCAATAAAATCTTGTTTTTGCCTTCCATTCCTTGTCTTCTCATTGTTTTTCATAAGCATCATGCAAACAAGTTAACATAGATTTATGATAAACAAAAGATTTCTGAGCATTATTATGATCTAACCCTAGGAATGCAGGTGATTAGAAAACAAGATTAACTTTGATCTTAAGCTTTCTACATAATGTATGTCGAGGCACGAAGAGGGGAAGACTTCGAGCATCAGAATAATATAACCAAAGTCATGCACCATTCATACTTGTCTGAAAAAAATTCAAGACAACGATAGATATCTCCCAGGTGAAAACCCGTAAAGGCGCCTAAAAAGAGAAAAAAAGAAAAAAACTCTAAACCGAAAACCCGAAAGGGCACTTTAGAACTTAGAATCGGAAACTCAGAAAAGAAAGGCTGAAATGGTTGAACCCAACAGTGAGATAGGGTACTACCACCAGAAGAAGAAAAAGAAGAGAAAGCAAGCAGAGAGTCGAGGTTACCTGACTGCGAAAGTAGGCGCATCAGAATATCGATACTCATGCATCATGTATAGTTAGGCATCCCTAAGATTAGGAGCATAATAACTCATTTATTACAACATTTTGTCTATTTTAAACAGGTAATTATAGGTTACCAATGACTTTTGACCTGTGACTTTGTATTGAAAACGTAGATCTATTGGAAGATTTTGGCAACCTTAGCAGCGTGAGGCCAGGTCTCGATAGCCATCTGCAACGTGAATCCCTAAATTTGAAGAAAGATTTCGGCAGTCTTAGTAGCGTGAGTCCAGAAAGCTCGGTAGCCATTTGCTGCATAAATCCCCAAATTTGAAGAAAGATTTCGGCAGCCTTAGTAGTGCGAGTCCAAAAAGATTGATAGCCATTTTAGCGTGAATCCCAAATTCGAAGATAAAGGTTCTATATAGGAAGGGCCTATATTTTCGAGCCCTCGCAGTGAAAGGTTCCATATAGGAAGAACCCGTAACTCTGAGATTTCAGAAGCTAAAAGTTCTATATAGGAAGGACATGCAGCTCCAGGGTTTGAAGACTAGCAGTTCTATATAGGAAGAACTCCCAGTTGGAAGAATCCATCCATGACGCAAAAGGTTTTATATAGGAGAAACCTGCAGCGTTGAAGGCAAAAAGTTCTATATAAGAGGGACTCTAAGCTTTACCGTCTTAGAGTGAAAAGTTCTATATAGGAGGGTCTCGTAACTCGGGGCTTCAAAGTGAAAGGTTCTATATAGGAAGAACCCTAACTCCAAGATTTTAAGGTAAAAAGTTCTATATAGGAAGAACTTTTAGTCCGAAGGATCCGCTTGAGAAAGCAAAAGGTTCTATATGGGAAGAGCCTGTAGCTCCAAGATCAGAAGGTGAAAAAGTTCTATATATGAAGAACTTACGAACCTGAAGATTCAGCTAAGGAAAAGCGGAGAGTTCCAGAAGAACACGTAATTCTGAAGCTACAAACAGGAAAGTCGGATAAAAATGAGTGCTTTTGGTTTTTGCTTTGTTCTCGTTTCACAATAACAAGCAAAGATGGGTAACTGTAATCACTCATTTTTATTTGGTTTGTAAATATTGTGTTAGTATAATAATTAATAGATATTATTATTGCATGTATACATATATAGTATTATTAGGTGTGTTTATTATGTACGTGTGACTAATGTGTATGTGGTATGTGTGTGTCGTATGTATGTTTGCATGTTACGTATGCCTTAATTTTTTGTATGTATAATGTATACATACTTATATTAATTAGGTGTGTGAACAAATATATGTATATGTATGCTATGTGTTTGAATGTTATGTGATATATGTGTTGATTTGCATGTATGATTGTATGTACGTAAATTACATATGTGTATATGTTATATTATTATTATTATTATTATTATTATTATTATTATTATTATTGGGTTGGTATAAAAGCATATCTGAAATTTATAAGCCCGTTAATATTTTCATTATCCAAGTCTATTTACATAATTTTACAACCCAAGTATATTACATTGGGCCCAATCCGGCCAAACCCATTGCATAATTACAAACTCTAATACATTTGATAACTAAAACCCTAATCTTATCTCCTATCTTGCAACCGCCTTTATCCTGACCGTTGGATCAAATTTTGATCCAACGATCCAAATGCCTCCAAGAGAGACTCCCCATCTACCGCGTGTGGTGCACGCTCGGACCACCCAGCTTCTCACGCGCGCGTGCAGGGCACGCACCAGGCTATTCAACTCCCACGTGCCACGCGGCTGCATCTGATGGTGCCGCATCACTTTCCAGAATCAATCAGGGCCACCCATCATTATGAGATCTCAACTGTTGGATCAAATTTGATCCAATGGCCGAGATTAAGTCTGGCCGAGAGGACACCTCCGCCATGCTTCCTCCACTAGATCTCCAACCACCCTGCAGATTTTCCAGAAAAATAGAAAAATGGGTTATCAATACCAAATCCAAAAATATATATGTATTATTATCCACCTTCCTACCAACAACCATATCACATATATGTATCCAAAAAAATCTTTGTAACGATCAAGTTCTTTCCAGAGCAAGAAATACAAAAAAATAGTTTCCAAAAAAAAATCTTTCAAGTTCCCAGGGTAATCCCTTTCTTCTTTCCTCTTTGCATGCATGAACTGAAGCATAAAAAAAATAACAAGGGGGTTTTACCTTAGGCTTCTTTCTTTCTAGCCGGCAAGAACCCAGTAGTGTACCGTAAAAAGGGATCGCTAAGCTTTTTATGGAAAAGTGTCCCCAAACCTCTATATAGATTAAATCAAAAATTGAATCACCAGTAGTGTTGCTAATAGGAAATAAAAGTCTTTTTTGTTTAGCTAAATGGCAAATTTTACAATCATAAATAATACCAGATGGTATAGCACTGTGTAACTCAAAAAAAATTCATCCTTTGAAAAAAAAATGTCCTAATCTAGCATGCCAAAGTGTTAAAGAACAGTTTAGCACAACAAAATTAATTTCTGGAAAACATGCCTGCATATCAAGTGGATATAGTCTTTGTATCTCTTTAGCTATACCAATCATCTTCCATTGTTGTACATTCTGTATAAAACAAATAGTGGATGAAAAGATTAAAGAATACAATTTTTCTTTAACTAGCTGTGAAAAAGATATCAGATTAAAGCTAAAATTTGGAATATGAAAAATATTATACAAAACCTAGGAGGGAGTGATTTGAACAGTCACAATGTGACAAACTTGAACCAAGGCATTATTTGAAAGTTTAACAAACTTATCATGAACAATGTGGTAATCCTTAAAGAGAGCTATGGAATTAACAATATGATTAGTAGCTTTTGAATCTATTATCCATGGATTAAGATGATTAACGGGATTAAAGCAATTGAGAATGATACATGTTTCCTCAACAGTGGCAATGTTAAAATTAGATGAAAAGACATTGATATGAGAATGTGTAACAGGATGCTGAGCTGGACTAGGTGTGGATGATGTTCTTTCTTGAATTAAAGACATCAAGTTTTCATATTGTTCTTTAGTAATTGTAAAAGGTTGAGTATTATAACTCCTAAACCCGGCTTAAAAGAAAAAGACCGAATTTAAAAAGTTACGATTGAAACTTAACACTAAAAAAAACTAATTTTAAAAATTATATTTTAATTTATATAAAAATAATATATATAACAATAATTTATTAAATAATTTGAAATAATAAAACACAAATGTCATAATTAAAATTTGAATATTTAATAAATATCTCTGAATAAAAAACCACACTAAATGAATGCTAAAAACAATCTCAGAACATAAATAATCTCAAGTATGAAATTACATCAATATCTCAAAATAATAAATAATAATTTGAATAAATAAAAAATAGTTTCGTACTGAATAATAAAATAACCGAATAAAATGTAAGATCCTCCAAGTACCATATCGCTTAAAGTCTAAAGATTTCTGTAAGAGAAAACTATGAAAAAGTAAGCTAAAGAACTTAGTGTGTCTCTAAAGTGCAAGAAAAACATAATCATAAAACATAGTCTTATTTTCTTAAAAGTCCTTTAAAACCATAGCACAAATATCACAAACACAATGCAATGCACCCAACTACAACAACCAAAAGAAGAGGAAAGTTCCCCAGAACTCCTCACTACAACCGCCATCCGAAGTGGAACTTAACTCGAAGGGTAAAACTACTGATCCGAAGCGAAATTTAGCCTAAAGGGTGAAACCACTGAACTTCCCCGTATAAATCCCAACCTATACTCATACATATATGATGTTTAAAACTCAAATTCATAAACACAGTTCCATAAATCCTATATTCCATAAAACATAAGTCATAAATCATAGTCCATTAATCCATAAATCATAGTTCCGTAAATCTAATATTTTATAAATCATACTTCATAATCATAGTTAAAACACATTCTGAAAAAGTATGTATGTGATGACAAACATAGAAGCCATAGTATAAATCGTAATCAAGCAAGGTATAAAACACCAACACACAAAAATAATTTATATATGTAGCACCGTAAGAAACACACCTCAAGCAGCAATAGCTCTAACGTCGGGAAGAACGCCTCTCACGTTCGGGTTTAGCTGAATCGGAACCTATGAAGTAAAACTCTACATCAAAATCTAACACTATGCCTCTAAACTAAACATCACAAGCACTAATCTAAAAATTACTCAAGTATAAATCTTGTAGTACGTGCAAGGACAGCTCAAACATGCGAAGGAGGTGACCGTTCGTCAGATTCACAGTCGGAAGAATAATAAGCACCTTAATCACAACAATAATCTTAATCATAATCCAATAATAAATTTTCAACAGTCAACAAACCGGGTCAGATCAATTCTAATCGAACTATAAATAGGATCAACGATTCAGGTCAAAGTAACTTTTATAATTCTATCATGTAGTAATCACTTAATTATTAAAACATCATATATAAACAAATATAATAATATTTGTAATCAATTATGTACATAATAATTAGCACTGGTATGCGTGATTTTAAGTATAAGTCATATACTTATGCTTTTATTATTGTAATAATAATAATAAAGAAAAGAAAATCAAATAATGATGGTCAAAAATCAATTCTGAAAACAGTGGATGACTCACCTAGTTTGTGCGTGAGCAGCAGGGGAGATGATATAGAAAGAGGGCCCCACGATTTGCTTTGGTTGAGCAAAACAATTTGTAAAGCACTTGGTTCGTGATTAATGAAGGTTCGACCAGCAGACGTGAAATAGGGGAAATTGGGTTTTGGTTTTCTTTGAATAGAGGAGTCCACGAACGTTACCAAACGAGGTTGGAGGTGGAGAATTATGCGGTTGAAATAACGGCAGAAGGGACAATTAGGAAAAAATAAAGGTTTGTAACGCTTAAATATTCAAATATTTAGATAAATTATAAGGTAAGTCCTTAATTTTCTAGGGCTCATAATGCAGGCACCTAATACCAATTCATTTATTAAAGGGTCATTAAATTCGTTTTAAAATTTAATCAATTCACAAATTCCTTAATTAGGTTTTTCGTTTAAATTCTCAATTTCTAAGTTTTGAATTTAGGAATTTTAAAATTAGAATTTCTTAATTGGGGATATTTTTGAGGTGTTACAAGTATGAATAGTAACTAAAGAATCAGATTCCTCAGTGCTATAAGGACCTACTTGGTTAATCTTGCTAACTTGATTTTGATTCTTGTAGCCAAGAGGAAACCCATGTTTTCGATAACATTTTTCAATAGAGTGACCATATAAACCACAATGAGTACATGTTGGCTTTTTATTCCCAAAATTCCTAGAAAACTTCTTATTGGTATTATCTTGCCTATATGACATGTTCTTATTTCCAGCAGTCGTGTTAGCTCTATTAGCCATTAAAACACTAGAATCATAAGCAGCAACAATAGAGTTCAATGACCTTTCAAGCTGAATTACAATAGCAAATATTTCATTAATAGTAGGCATAGGCTTCATCATTAAAATCTGGGGTTTCTGGATAGAAAAATTCTCGTTCGTTCAATTCTCTAAGAAAACGCAGAATAAAATCTTTTTTTCTATATTTTACAGCAGAACATTAACAAGAATTCAGTGGTCTGAGATTGCAAATTTCATCCCAAAGAACTTTCAACAGAGTATGGTAGGCAGTAACTGATGGTGTACCTTGCTAAAGAGAGAAAAAAATCTTGCAGTAAATTTAAAATTCGTACAAGATCCTCTTGATTGAATCTGCCAAAAAGATCAAACCAAAGTTCATAAGCATTGTCAAACTATATTACACTCTGTGCAATTTCAAGATTTAGGGCTCGCTGAAGCCAGGAAAGCACAAGATTGTTGCATTTGATCCAAGCCTGATATTTTGGATCTTCTTTTTTTGGTTCTTTGATGGAGCCATCAACGAACTGAAACTTGTTCTTTGATATGAGAAACATCTTCATGAATCTTACCCATCCATGGTAGTTACTTCCAGTGAGCAGAGAAGATGTTAATACAAGCGTAGGATTTTCGTTTAGGTGGATGTAATACTCACTCCCTGGATCATCATTCTTGAAGGTATTATTATTTTCCATTGAGTGAGAAGAAGAAAAACCTTATGGTACCATATTAGAATCTAAGAAATTGTAACTGAGACTTTATTCAATGAAAGAAAAACTGATAACAAGATAAATGGAGGAATTGTTTATATATACAAAAAAGAGAAACTGTAAAATTGTTGCTAACTATTTCTAAGAATTCCTAACGGCTACATTGCTTAGCTATATAAATAATCCTAATAGAGATTGTCACCCTTAGGGACAATAGAGCAAAGAGAAGAAGGGTCGTCGTTGAGCTCCGACTTTGTATCATCTTCCCTAAAGCCGACATCAAGGTTATTGAAACCCATGTTCCTTCAGCTATTGTCGTTGTTGTTGAAGACGATGATGATCTTCCGTTTTCTCCTATCATTTATGTGAGTTTGTTCAACAATCTATGTATCAACAAGAGCAACAACCCATATTATTATTACAAGACCAAACTTCAACTTGTTCATCTGAACCAGTGTCTTCTCTTGAGTCATTACTCAAGGATTATATTAACAAAAATGAAGCAAAGCTTAAGAGTTAAGATGCAACTCTGAGAGCTCTTGAAACTCAGATCAGGCAACTTGTCAGTGCCTTTAACTCTCGACTACAAGAAGCGCTTCCTAGCAATATTGAAGTCGCACTGAGAAAAGGAAGACTCATGCTAATGAGCCGTGCAAGGCCATAACCTTAAGGAGTGGTGCTACAATTGGGAAATCAAGTACCGATATGGAGGTGGTGAATGAAGAGAAGACATGTAATGATGAAATTGAGATGGAGGTAGATGTCCGTCAAAATAAAAGCGAAGTTAAAAAAATAAAGGAAACATATGTGCCTAAAAAGAGATCTGAAGCCAGTAGCCCAAGAAGTAATCGTTAGTTTGAGCAATCGACTTTGTCGAAACAAATTGGTAATAGACCACCGCCCCCGTTTCCCCAAAGATTAAAGAAGTAAAAGATCGACCAGCGAAGCCAAAAGTTCATAGAGATTTTTGGACAACTACATATCAATATTCCACTGGTCGAAGCATTTGAGCGGAACCCAAACTACCTCAAATTCTTAATTTTTTTCAAAAAGACGAAATTTGGTAATTTCGAGACAGTTAAACTCACTAAAGGGTTCAATGCTATATTGTTAAGACAATCAAGCAAGATTCCACCAAAACTTAAAGACCTAAAGAGTTTTACTATCCCTTGTTTAATTGGGAATCTCTATATCAGAAAGATATTATGTGATTTAGGTGCATCTATTAATCTTATGTCTTTGTCAATTTCAAGAAATTAGGGATCGGTGGGGCCAGACCTACCGCAGTCACACTATAGTTTGTTGACCGATCGATCGCCCTTCTTAAAGACATTTATATTATTAGAGTGTGAAGCTGATGAAGATATCCACATCATCCTTGGGCGTCCGTTTTTAGAAATCAGAAGAGTTTTCTTTGATATGGAGAAGGGCGGGCTAACTATGCAGATGAAAGAGCAAAGCTTAAAGTTCAACATGTTGGGCACCAGTAAGGGAGTTGATACACGTAGTTGTATGGCCATGGTTAGTCTAGACATAAATTTCCAAGACATGCTATACCCTTGTGCCGACATGAACAAAGATAGTTACCCAAGGAGGGATGTTCTCTTTGAGAAAAGAGACAACAAGAAAGCTCAAACCAGGTTTGGGGAAAGTTGGAACCATTCGATAATTCTTTGAAGAAGCAACATTTGTCTGCTGTCAATCAAGTCGAAAATTTTCAGTTATCCTGGACACTTATTCAAGAAGAGTTTAGTGCAACTACCAACATGACTGCTGAATCAGAATTCATCAATCAAGTCTTTTTACTATCAGACCTAGAAATAAGTGTGACAAGACTTGCTTCAAGGAAGAAGGCATAATCTGCTGAGACTGACATGGGAGATCCAGCGTCAACAAGTTCAACTATCAAAGTAGGTGAAGGTCCTGACTCTGATCACACGCTTCACCGAGGTAAGGTCATATCCTAATCTTTTATCGTATATCCTTTTACTACTTTCAATGAATTTTTTTGAATTAGTTTTTAGCTTTTGTGCACGTTATTTTTAGAGATATTCAAGATTATTTATCCATTAGGGTGTTAGTATATTATTTGTTATGTGCCAAAATTTACATGAAAGGAAGTTGAAAGGGTGAATCTGACAGACCAGCAGTAAAATGAGGTAAGTAGTAACAACTATAATTATTTTATTACTATTAGAATCCAACCATTGTTTCAAGGAAGGGTTCATGTGGCGACACATGGACATACTGAAATGACACAATGGTTTAGTAAGGCTCAATCACCCTTCTATATATATTTCAAAATTTCACCCCCTATTATTTTACTTTTACTATCTCTCTGGCTTTCACTCGATTGAGATTTCTTTTGTTATACCAAAAGTATCATGCTTTACTAAAGCATTTTATGAAACACTTCGCTGAAACAAAAGAAGACGATCACATCAAGAACTTCTGAAGAAGAAAACATCGATAGTGAAGTCGATGCGAGTTCTATTCCAGTGCCCACCGAACCTTGAGTAAAAGATTCCTCTGATTACGAGAATTGCAGACTTTTCTGTGGACTACTAGAGGAACAGAGATTCCATGATTACTTCATTTTGAGTACACTCTGCCAAGAGCAAGGATTCGAATTGAATGTCGTGAGAAAACAAGAAAAGTTATAGTATGTGCCAGAAACGGTGGCAAGGTACAAATGGGAGGAGTTCACAAAACATTCAAGCAATTCTTTCAAGAGTGGTCAAGAAATTTTAAGCAAATATGATTGATAAAAAGAAATCATATGTTATTGTTCAGGAAGTACATGTACCGTGGGATGCTAAGACAATCAACGAATTCATTGGGCTTGAAAATGTTAATAATCGCCATAAAAGATTGGCAAAGAAGTTGACAAATGAAGAAAAGGAGAACATATTGAAGGATATTGGTTTGCCAACATCGAGATGGGTTAAACAATAAACGAGCAAGTTGCGTGTGCCCATAAATTAGTTAACAAGCAAGAATTTGGATGCATTTTGTACGTTCTCTCCTCGTACACACTGTACATAATTCTACCTGTCATATAGATAGGATGCTCTTGGCACACTATAATTTTTTATAGGAAAATCAACATTGGAAAAATCATATCATCTGCCATTTTCACTTTGCTGAGGCACCACCAACAACAATGTCATTCCTCTCTTATCACAACTCTTTGTCTGCAAGTTGGATTGCCAATATTTGATAGTGATGAGCAGGTAAAGAATATGAGAGCTATTACCCCGGCTTCTATTTTGAGAACCAAGGCTATTGTAAAACGAAATAAGAGTTCTGTTGAAGAATCAAGGATTGAAGGTGAACCCGTTGGCAAAAATGCAATTGTTGAATCTTTAGCAAAAATTGGGGTTGAGTTGCAAAATGTCAAGCACACTCAGGATATTTTCTTTTCTCAGGTTGTTAGCATTAACACTGAGCAGACATATGTTTTCTCAACAGAGAGCATATTGGAAATACACCAAAAAAGCATGATGAAGAAATTAAGAAGGCTCTTCTTGAGGTCTCAGCAGTGGATAAACAATGGTTCCAAGAATACCCAGACAATGTGGCTTGGGACTCTCTAGTTGACCAAGAAAAAAGGAGGGAGTTAACGATGAGAAGTATATCCCTAATGTCGGTACTAAAGTCGATATTAATTCTAAGATACCCACGGACCTTATAACCAAAACACCTGTTGAGGTCCTTGGCCAACATAATGCTTCAATAGAAGAGATTGAAGAACAACAAAAGGGGCTGAATGAAGAAGTTACAAGCTTTGTACAATTCGTGTTGACATAGAGTAGCTCCGCTTATTTTGGTTCTTATGTTCTTACACCAGGGAATGAAACGGCATGCATCCCTATTCAAGAAAAGGCCCATCAACTGAAAAAATTAAGCCCAGAAAAGAGCATGAAGAAACCTTGACCATCCCAACTCAGCCAATGGAGGATCTTGCTTTCAAAATAAGAGAGACTAGGATTAAGGAGTAAAAAATCCTCAACGGCAGGCAATGCTGAAGAATCGCCCGATCGACTCTGAGGAAGTGAAAAGCTAAAAGGAAGGAGTGCGAGAAAAGAAAGAGGTTAAAGAAGGAAAATAGATCCAAGAAGAAAGAAAAAGAACAGTAGCAACAGCAAAGACCTTCCACTGCCCATGTCAACACCGACACTTAGGGCAGTATTTTATTTCCCTTGTTTTTTATTTTTAGCATGTTAAAATTTTTGTTGTGCATTGGGGACGTTGTACCAAAGAGGTTTGGGGTGCAGTCCCTTATTTATTAGTTATTAGGCATTAGTATTAGTTCTATCATTTTTATCAATCAACTTTCATTTTGTGCCGACATTTAGCACTCAATTTTTTTATATAAAAATAGTATATTTAAAATTTTTATCCTAGGAACTTTGATAATGACAAGCTGGATGCTTAGAAATTAAAACTTTGGTTAGTATGAACTGTGTGACTTAAACGTAAGTAGATGAAAGATCATGAGAGTTGTATAGATATTAATGAACATTGTTGACCTACAGACTTAATTAACTTTGTCATGAAAAACTCGTTTATGAGCATTTAAGTAAAAAATGTGGTAATACGAAATAAAATACTCAAAAATAAAAAGGTGGTAATACCGAAGAAATCACGAGCAAAAGAAGGGACACTCCTCTGTGCCGACATGAGTGTATGCACCGACAAATAAAAAAATGTTCTTTATGTCGATCAGGTCGGAACATGGCAAAGTCAATATTTATGCAACGACCGCCCTTCTCTCAATACTTAGAAAATAAACTTGAGAATTGTGTTAAAATGCAAAGCGTGCAAGGTTAAATGTAAAGTTTCGGTCAGTCACAAAAAAACTAGCATGTCGACACAATAGCACACAACTCACTCTATAATACTCTTTACGATCTGAAACTATGATTTGTTTGAGTTGTACAATTTTTGTTAACCTTAGCTAACTTAGATTTGTCCAACCTCTCTAGAATCGAGGATAATACATTATGTAAAGAGACTTGAATATTTGCTTAGCAATTTTATGACTTGCTTGTCGGTACATTATTCCTATTTTGATACATTAAAATTTTTTGCTTGAGGACAAGCAAAAACTTAGGTTTGGGAGTGTGATAACTCTCGAATATACATATATTTTTGCACCTACCTTACTTAATATTTTTTCTTATTTGTATATATGTTTGCCTTTACGTAGATTTTCTCATGCATTTTGTTAAGTTTGGTATTTTATACCTTTTGTGTCGATACTTAACATATTTCATTCAATACAAAGCTTATTGACTCTTGTGCTAGTGCGTACAGAAAAGTTATAAAATAAATGAGCTATCTTTATATTATTGGAACATAACATACAAGAGAATTTGGGACCATTCAAGACCACAAAGATAGTCGGGATCACAACGGTTGTTAAGGACGTAGCCTGCCTGTTGCATCTCGACAAATCCCAAAGAGGAGGTACCAAACAATATCTGAAGGCGCAAGATGGAAGCTGTATCAAGACAAAAGAACTTGTCGGGACTAACCAAAAAGTGAACCAACAAAATGTAACCCCCTCGGCCCGGCCTAGTCTCAAGACCGATCCGAGCGAGCTACATTAGGTTTACCGAAGTAAACTTGTAACACCCACGACCCCGATGTCACATTTGGGCCTCACGCCTGAAACCCAACCAAACAATTTTGACCTAGTTTAGCCCAATTCACAAATCCATTATGAAAATCCATTTAATTACAACCCAATAAAATGTAATAATATTTGAAAACATATACAGTGGAGCTCCTTTTAAAATTACATTATAAACCTTTGACTCGATCATTTGAAAATCCAAATATGATTTACATTAAACAATATGTTCCTACGAATACATAGCCCAATGACCTAAGTACTGTACTTTGAAGAGACGAGGCACTGGAATCCTCCCATGATGGTGCTCCTCCAAGAATGCCAAACCTACCAACCTGCGAACAGAAACAATGATTCCGAAAGTTGAGATAACAAAGCTCAGTGGATACACCGCCACTCAACCATGTTTCATGCAAATCATAAATAAATCAATGCAACATGAATGATATCATGTCAAGATAACGATGGCGCTACCATATCCGCCTAAACACATAGCATTATGAAGGTATGATCATGCACACAGCTTATACAAGTATCTCATACGTTTACCTAGCATCACACGGATGACACCAACAACATTAAGTGAGGGCCACGTCCACAAAGCATCAGAATCCTACACTTGAGCGATGGCCGCGTCCACAAAGCATCAGAATCCTACACTTGAGCGAGGCCTGCGTCCACAAAGCATCGAGATCCTACACTTCGAGTAAGGCCAGGGTCCACAAATTATCGGGATCCTATGCTCAAGAGGATAAGGCCCGCATCCACATAGCATCGGGATCCTACATCCATGCTCGGAATCTCTCATCAAGCATCTTCAATGAGGCCCGCGTCCATAAAGCATCGAGATCCTACATTCGAGTCTTCAAGGTGTTGCAACACACTTAGAGTATCCAAATCCCAAAAACAAGGGATGACTCGACTATCTAGGCGTCCCATCAGCACATAACAAGGACTCTAGCCACCATACAGCCTCGACCTTGACACAAGGGTTTTACCGCATATAACTCTAACACACTTACCATTGCCCTATGGTTTCTATCAATTATTATACCACCCTATTGAGCTTATATATTTATTAGTATGTTGTGAAGGTACACATTAGTCGTTCTCATTAATTTATCTTATTATTCAATAAGACTTAACCTTATAGGCACCCCTTTCGCACACAGTAAGGGCCCGAATTACCACACAGCATTAACGATCCACCTAAGATCTTTATGGGTTACCACCACACATAGCTTACCCAATATATAACGATTCATTAGCCATTTCATTCATACATGGGGTTTAAATATGCATTTCTCCATTTTAATAATCATTTTACACCTTAACGGACCCCTAGGGCCCTTTGCCTCGAATTATAGCACCTCTGAACGTAACCTCGAAATTCTTGGGCAGATTGCCCAGCGAGTATTGATACTCCAAGGTGAGTATCAGCACTCTCCTCTAGGTATCGATACTCCCCCATGAGTACCGATACTCCAATTAGGTTCGAAAGAATTAGACCCCAAGCCGTATAAATATGCTCTGTGCCGTACCAGTGCTCCATATTGATACTAGGATCGCCCCATACCGATCCCAACCTATACCGCTGCTCATACCGTTGCGTATCGGTATGCTAAGCCTCTCCCAGGCAATGTAACAATGGGTACCGATACGCCCCTTGCGTACCGGTACGCTAAAGCATTACTAGAACCCTTAATATGCAAGGGGTACCGATATACGGGGAGGCGTACCATTACTCCCCTCCCAGTCCATCTCTCTTTATACTAAGGCATACAGATACGCGAGTCCCCGTACCGGTACGTAGGCCTGAGTTTCAAACTCTGGGTGCGGGTTTCACCTAGAAACCCTATTTAACCCCTATAGTTAAACCCTAATTCGTTCCTACAAGTTATGGTGATAGTATTAGGTGGATTACTACTGAATTTAAGCCATAGCAACATCAATCCCATGATTTACCATTAACAACCATTCAAGGTATAAGCAAGCCAAAAACACCAATACATGCATCAAAGCTTAATTTTATGAGTTACAGGAATTCATAGGAGTAAGTAGTGTACTAACCTCGAATTAAAGCTGAGGGAGAAGCCTTCAAGACCCATTCCCGTTCATCCATACTAATCCTACCAAAGCCTCAACCTCTACCATTTTAGCTCATTTTCACCTTGGTGTGTAGATCCTTTGCTGCTCATCAAACTTCACTCCATCGGCAAAACGTGATCCTCTCTCAAACACTCAAAGATTCCACCTTAAACTTCAAACTTGGGTAGGAAGATGAATATGAGAAAGATGAAGAAAACAAGGGACAAGGGTGACTTCACCGTCTAACTTTTCTACAGAAAATAAAGTCCCCCATCAGCCCTCTTTGTCTTTAATTATGCTTTTACCCATTTGCTCTTCTTACTTTCACCTTAGCCTAACAACAGACCAACAACCCAAGCCCAAGGTTCTAAGACATGCCCAAAAAGGCTCTCAAAGCCCAAATATCAAGGCCCAACCGCGAAGCCCATACTCTGGGTTAACCCGACCTTCAAATTTCAAAATTTGGATCGTTACAACTCTCCTATCCTTAAAGAAAATTTTGTCCTCAAAATTTAAACAGGGAAAGAAGATGATACTGCCGAAGATCCAACCATCTTTTCGATCATGTATGCCTACAACTCCTAAGTTCCCCCATGAAACCTTCTTAACCAAAACTCTTATCATAAATTCTCAACTCTCTACAGGACTCCTCAATAAAACATTCCCAACGTCCTACACAACAGCCATATAGAACCTGAAATGGTTCAACCAAGGCTAATCTCAACAGCATTATCAAACATCGGTACTCTAAGCTCACTTCGGATGAGTCACAACTCGATGAACGAACCTCTCTACCAACACTAGCATTTCCAAAGTCTTGAACTCAACCCTCATCTGCGTTCACACTTCTTCAAGGTATACTACGGGGTACTTCCTCATATAAAATCACCATAACCCACGGGTTCAGGAATCACAAACCCTATCAATCATGTTCTATCATCCATCTAACATGAAAATAAAACCTTCTTTCACAACTTGATTAACTAATACAAGACTTAACACCTTATTCACTTGAACCCACTACGACATAAGCAGATGTGAATCTACAATCAAGCGATTTTACTAGCCAAGCCACTTTGATTCCAAATGAAAATTGTTACCACAACCAAGCTCTATTAGGGATCAAACCACCAAACTGTCCTTAAAGGTCCGAACACTCTCTTTTACTCCCAACCACCAAATTCTGACTAGCTTTGGTGCTAAAACTTTAGCAAGTCCTTCAAGATTCCTAATGATTATCCCAACATAACTTATTACATCCAAAAATCCAATTCCACACAACTTTAACCAAAACCTATATTTTTTCCAAAGCCATTCGAAACATCTTTACACTGTCACCATGTATGAAAATAATCCATCTTAAACCCAAATAAGCAACCCTCTACTCCTTGAACTTAAGATTATCTCAACGCATTCGAAAGTCCAAAACACTTATAACTTGCCCTTAGAGTTCAAACATCGCATTACCCCAAATTTTAACACAAATTCTCATTAACCTTCAACTTACGAGACCAATATCATGAACGATCTTACGTGAATCTCAAAGCTCTTCAATATTAACAAGATCATTAGCCTCAAAAAACAAATACTGACCTTCCATTGTTATACATCGACCCATAACAGCTAACACCACTATATCTCGCTATACCAACATAAGCACGTCCCAAGGTGAACCCTTTGGCGACATCGCTCGCACCCCTCCTCTACCAAGGAGTCCTCACACAAGAGGTTCGGTAGATGTCAGACCACAAGGTGATGAACACTTAATGCCAAACTCAACACATCCCTTATCATGGGTACTACTCCACAACCAAGGGGTTATCCCGCTCAACCCTCGAAGAGCACCTCGATAACCACTTGCACGTCTATTGCTCTAAACTGCAAACTCTCACCCTTGCGTCAACAACGCGAACTAATAACGTCTTACAACCTACAAGGTCCTCTCTAACTAGCATCACATGAGCACAACACATAAGCAGAAGAAATAGGATTTCTTCACGCACAATACCAACAAATTGGTTCATTCTAAACCTCAACTTGAGATTCTTGCCTGGAAACCAAGGCACCCCTCGCACTTACGTGACCAACCCGTACCAAGGGTAAGTCTAACAAGTTTATAGGGACTGCCACTCTAAACCATACACACCACCCACGTTGGAACCTTTACTTACCAATACTTAGAAATCTATTAATTTACCAAGCCAATGACAACCTCGAGGAAACTTATCACAGAATCCCGCTCAATAAAATCTCTGCCAAGGTAAGAACAAGAAATCAAACTGCCATCAAGAAATTGAAAACCACAATAGGACAATACCATTTAACACACTCTCGGTAATAAGCTTGTCATTTCTGGCATGATCACATATTGTCTAACAAAAGCTCGTGCGATGACTCGAACTGTATATCTCACCTGACCTCCACCTTGATACTTCGACAATGACCCAACACCACTTCTCGAAGAACCCTGACTATGCCCAGAAGAAGTCAACCTCAAAGACTGAACCGATAATTACTCATCCATGATCGAGCAGTCCTTTGCCATGTGACTAGATGTATGACACTCATAACAAATTCTCCAAGCAAAAAACATACCTCAAGGTGATGTCAACCACAAGGCTCACAAACTGGTGGAAAGACACTAGAACCAAACCATCAACACTCTCTGTTATAGAAGAAATCGATAAGCCCCCTACAAAAACTTTAAGTTAGATTTCTGGCCAACCCTCAACTGATCTAAAGCAACTCTTTTTGATCCACTCAAAGCACAAACTCTCCCCCTCTTCAGGGTCTAAGAAAAATCTTATGATGTTCTGGTTTCCCCAAAACACAATCTACATAATCCTCAACTGACTCAATGTTGGCTCTAAGGTCATTCGGGTGCTTCGTACTAACGACTAGTTCAAAGAATATTCTAGGTAAAACTATTGTCACGTGTATCAATATGTCAACTTTGAATCCACATCTAACCTCAACCACCTTTACTCTTCGATAGCAACAACCTTTGGGCATAACAGCTCAATCATAGAAAAATCTACTCATACCCAACACTACTTCACCTTAAGCCGACTACAAGAATTGATCTCTCATTTACTTTATAAGAGCTTCACGGACGTAACTTTTTCTTGACTCACCTAAGGAACACCCTATGTTGAGAGAACAAGCTATGGTCCTAACCCTACGGTCTCTCACCATTCATATGCATTGCCCTTAAGAAAAAATGATACGGTCAGGATTCCCTTAAGACTATTCCACGTTGTCTTCAGATCCCTCTGAGTGTTTTTTATCCATGAATCCGATTGATCCGATCATCCTTTCTCAACCCCTTTTTACTATACTTAGATTCGTAACAATAATGCTCCTCCCATTAAAGGAATATGGCTCTCTTCACGACTCTCTTTGGTCGATCTTGCGCCGTCGATCCAACTGGTCTAAACTGCATTTAGAAGATGGTAGTTTGTCTTTTTCATTACCCTGGGTTTGGTTACCCCGAAACCTCGAAGCTTCCAACACTACACCTGTCATCTCAAGCTGGCCCATGACCAAACAACAACTGGTGGTCAAGATCATATAAATTCATTTAGGAGACAACTCTATTGTATTTGTCAACCACATATTCTCAAGCCTTACTCAAGCATCGCCTCACGCAAAACCCACGATGTCCTTCTGGACACTACTATAGACAACCGCGATAAGCATACCTTGCTCGAGATCTCAGGGCATTCAGCTTACTAAGAGCGTACTTGAGACCTCACAACCATCATGTACCTCTCCATATTAAACAAAACGCATATATGCCAGGCATGCTACATCTCTATCACATGGTCCCACCATTAAGGCTTACTTACTACGAATGATGAGACTTCTAATCGACACTCAACCACTGGTCAATCAGAAGCAAGTCATCTTATCTATTCCATAAGAGTCGTCTACCAACACGTAGAAGCTCACCACCAGAGGTCCTCACCATGAACTCAAGGCTTTAAGGTAACTTACGATTGATAACAATGTTTACTTCTCAAGCAATGAGAGGAGGACACACCCTCAACTCCTCCATTCCTTCATAATCCCAAGCTTAACGTCTGAGATAACTCTGATCTCAGAATCATCCTCAAAGGAATCAGCCATCATTATGACCCTCACGACCGCTATCGAATCTATCTTAATGCTGCAACCAGCGACACACACGAACATAGGGCACACCATCCAGATTCTAGTCTTGAAAGAGTATAACTTAGACATACGGGCTCGTATTTGCTAGACACCTATTCACGACTTCTAACCACCCTAGGGTTTTCCTAGAACCGGCTAAACCTAGGCTCTGATACCACTAAATGTAACACCCACGACCCGGATATCATATTTGGGCATTACACCTGAAACCTAACCAAACAATTTTGACCTAGTTTTTCCCAATTCATAAATCCATTATGAAAATCCATTTAATTACAACCCAATAAAAGTTAATAATATTTGAAAACATATACAATGGAGCTTCTTTTAAAATTACATTATAAACCTTTGACTCGATCGTTTGAAAATCCAAATATGATTTACATTAAACAATAGGTTCCTACGAATACATAGCCCAATGACCTAAGTACTATACTCTGAAGAAACGAAGCACTAGAATCCTCCCCTAATGGTGCTCCTCCAAGAACGAGCCAAATCTACTAACCTACGAACGGAAACAATAATTCTTAACGCTTAGCTAACAAAGCTCAGTGGAAGCACCGCCACTCAACCATGCTTCATGCAAATCATAAATAAAGCAATGCAACATGAATGATATCATGGCAAGATAACGATGGCGCTACCATATCTGCCTAAACACATAGCATTATGAAGGTATGATCACGCACACAACTTATACAAGTATCTCATATGTTTATCTAGCATGAAACAGATGACAACAACAACAACATTAAGTGAGGTTCGCGTCCACAAAGCATTGAAATCCTACACTTGAGTGTGGCACGCGTCCACAAAGCATCAGGATCCTACACTTCGAGTAAGGCCCACGTCCACAAAGCATCAGGATCCTATACTCAAGAGGATGAGGCCCGCATCCACATAGCATCAGGATCCTACATCCATGCTCAAAATCTCTCATCAAGCATCTTCAATGAGGCTCGCATCCATAAAGCATCAAGATCCTACATCCGTGAGTCTTCAAGGTGTTGCAACACACTTAGGGTATCCGAATCCCAACAACAAGGGATGACTCGACTATCTAGGCGTCCCATCAGCACACAGAAAGGAACCTAGCCACCACACAGCCTCGACCTCGACACAAGGGTCTTACCACACACAGCTTTAACACACTTACCATCACCCTATGGTTTCTATCAATTATTATACCACCCTATTGAGCTTATCTATTTATTAGTATGTTATGAAGGTACACATTAGCCGTTCTCATTAATTTGTCTTATTATTCAATAAGACTTAACCTTATAGGCGCCTCTTCCGCACACAACAAGGGCCCAGATTACCACACAACATTAACGATGCACCTAGAATCCCTATAGGTTACCACCTTACATAGTTTACCCAATATATAACGAGTCATTAGCCATTTCATTCATACATGGGGTTTAAATCTCCATTTATCCATTTTTATATTCATTTTACACCTTAACGGACCCCTAGGGCCCTTTCCCTCGAATTATAGCACTCCTGAACGTAACCTCGAAATTCTTGGGCAGATTACCTAGCGAGTATCGATACTCCAAGGTGAGTATCAGCACCCTCCTCTAGGTATCGATACTCCCCCATGAGTACCGATACTCCAATTAGGTTTGAAGAATTAGACCCCAAGCCGTGCCAATACGCTCCGTGCCATACTAGTGCTCCATATCGATACTAGGATCACCCCATATCGATCCCAACCTATACCGTTACTCATACCGTTACGTATCGATACGCTAAGCCTCTCTCAGGTAATGTAACAGTGGGTACCGATACGCCCCTTGCGTACTGGTACGCTAAAGCGTTACTAGAATCCTTAATATGCAAGGGGTACCGATACACGAGGAGGCATACTAGTACTCCCATCATAGTCTATCTCTCTTTATACTAAGGCGTACAGATACGTGGGTCCCCGTACCAGTACGCGGGCTCGAGTTTCAAACTCTGGGTGCGAGTTTCACCTAAAAACCCTGTTTAACCCCTATAGTTAAACCTTAATTCGTTCCTACAAGTTATGGTGATAGTATTAGGTGGATTACTATTAAATTTAAGTCATAGCAACATCAATTTCATGATTTACCATTAACAACCATTCAAGGTATAACCAAGCCAAAAACACCAATACATGCATCAAAGCTTAATTTTATGAGTTACAAGAATTCATAGGAGTTAGTAGTGTACTAACCTCGAATTAAAGCTGAGGGAGAAACCTTCAAGACCCATTCCCATTCATTCACACTAATCGCACCAAAACCTCAATCTCTACCGTTTTAGCTCATCTTCACCTTGGTGTGTAGATTCTTTGCTGCTCATTAAACTTCCCTCCATCGTCAAAACGTTATCCTCTCTCAAACAATCAAAGATTCCACCTTGAACTTCAAACTTGGGTAGGAAGATGAATACGAGAAAGAGGAAGAAAACAAGGGACAAGGGTGACTTTACCCTCCAACTTTCCTGTAGAAAATAAAGTCCCCCATCAACCCTCTTTGTCTTTAGTTATGCTTTTACCCATGTTCCCTTCTTACTTTCACCTTTGTAACACTCTCAACGTATATTCGATGATTAAGTACACATTGAAGATTTTACCAAATTATTTAACTGATTTCTTAACTTGATTTTTTTAAAATAACCATTTCTCAACTTTCAAAGTATTCATAGCCTCTTCGCATATTACTATTTTGACCCTGAATTGGTTTATAAAATATATTAATCAATTATTAAAATAAGTATGTAACTTAGGGTGAAAACTAGGTATACTGCCTAGGCCCTTTCTTAAATTTTAAATCGTTACGTGATAAATGATAATTTAAAATTTTACTTTTTAAAAACTGTAACAAATAAACTGATACATGCCCACTAAAGAATATCATAAATTAGAATGTCTTACTGATGTTTGGCAGATTGCAGCTTGATAAACATGCTTGACTCCTCTTTCGGTATGTATCCAATAACCTACGTGTGAAACAGTACAAACTAAGTATTTACTTAGTGAGGCAACTATAATTTAAAATAAATCTTTTCAATGTAAGTAATCATCTAAAATAAACTTATCAAAGTCATTCCATTTTCCTTTAACAGTGCTATACATTTCGTGCAAAATGGCAAGCGAGTCCCAATTGCAGTTGATAACATTTTATCATGCATAGAACTACCTTACATGTATAGTTCATTAAACCAACATAATATTCAAATCATAGGATTCGATATGTCTTACCAATCTTGTGTATGTTAAGATTTTTAGCTTAACTACCTGCACAAAGTACAAAATCATGTGATGCTATGGTACGCGATTCATCACGACACCGTAGCGTCTGCATTGTCGAAGCGACTGAGATGAGTACGTACTCGAGGACGCCCTTTGGTCCTCATACTCGCACATTTTGTGCTATGTAACGCCGTAGTGTTCGAACTGACTCCGTAGAGTCTATCTCGACCCCAAAGATTCTATCTCGCACCGTAGTGCTATGACGCAGTTGCTAGGACTCTGGATATCCAACTATGCCAAAGATTCTCATGCAATTTCATGTGAACCTATGGTATATGAGTCATCTTACAACACTGTAGTGTCTACAACGTCGTAGCGTCTGATGGTGAGTATGTACTCGAGGATGCCTTTTTGCTCCTCATACTCTCACATTTTGTGCTATGTAACACCGTAGTATTTGAACCGACTCTGTAGAGTCTAACTCGACTCCATAGAGTCTATCTCGATCCCGAAGAGTCTATCTCGATCCCGAAGAGTCTATCTCGACCCTGAAGAGTCTATCTTGTACTATAGTGCTATGACGCAACTGCTATGACTATTTGGATATCCAGTTATACCAAAGACTCTCACACTAGTACTTGGGCATAACAATATAATATTTCCATTTTCAATATCCAATTCATGAGTAATATTATGCATTATTCGATAATGGGCAGTTCATACTCAAATATCTAAAATCCGATTTATCTTAGATAAATCATTATGCCATATCAGTGTATCACATATGCCATTTACATAACTTTGATCAACTTACATTTTCATTAATATTAAGATCGACTTCTCGCAAGTCTCTCTCATGTCATATATATAAAATAAATAAAAATGCACTCATTCATATCACATATATAATAAATAAGTAAAAATGCACTCACTCATATCACATATATATAAATAAGTAAAAATGCACTCACCTTGGCCACTTAACATGATGCCTCACTAAGCCCTAGTTCGATCCTTTCTTTCATAGGAACCTTCTCTGATTCGAACTTGAATACATTAATCATATAAACACAAGAAAATATTTGTAGACTTAAATCTAACAATACCCTAAACTTGTTTTTTAACATAATCATTCAAAACTAAGCTTCCAATTGTTTTCCTTTCTTCACGATACTTTTTGAAAACTCATTATGGTCCTTAGTGACCAATTTGAACTTCCATTAACTCTTCCGAGCTTGCTAACCAACATTTAAATACAAAATGTTTCAAATTCTATTTTCTAACATCTTGCGCTACCTTCAAAGATTTACTTGTACAGGGAAGAATACATACCGAATCTTAATTTCCTTTACACTGAAGAAACTAGATTCGATAACGGTTCTAGCAGTACAAGCCACATAAATTAGTAAAATCTACAAAAATTATGAAAAATCACTGAATTCACGTCACAGACTATCCAGGCAGAAAACTGCTCTATAATTTTTCTGACCTTCATTCGAATAAAAATTCATATCTTTTAACACGGAACTCAGAATCAGTCTCCGTTTGTTGGAAACGAAACTAGACTGACATACCTTTATATCGGTATAAAATTCACCATCTAACCATTTTTATAGAATTTATGGTGACTTTCTAAACTTACTGCCATAATTTAAATTCAACCTAACTTCCCATATTTAGTTTCTAAATTTACCACAACTTCTCCTTATTTCTTTTCTTATCAATTTAGTCCTATCATTTTACTTCAAATAACTAAAATGAAGCTTGTATTCATAAGTTCTCTTACATTATAAAAAATAGGCTTAAACAATTATTTAACCAAAATCAAAATTAGTCTTCATCAAGAACTACATTGCCAGATTGGTCCTTAAACTTTCATACTTGGCCGAATTAGTCTTTTAAGTAATTAAGCTACTATTCCCTTCCTTTATTCAATTCAAGTACTTAAATCAATAATCTAAATCAAGTACTCATAAATTTTCAGTATCATACTTTAATCCCTAAAGTTCTTCATGCTTGCCATTTTGGTCCTTCTATCATTCAAGAACTTTATTTTGATCCAAACATCAAAATTAAACTTTCTATATTCGATTAAATGAAATATACTCAAACTATATTTTTCTCATATATTTTCCCCTTCATTTAACCCAAATCCGAATTGGTCCTTCAATTTTTCCTACTTGGCCGAAATGGTCACTTAAAGATACAAGATCCCAACTCTTAAATTTAAGCATGCTATTCATCAATTCAATCCAAGTTCATATCATTTCCAGCCATAACAGATCAGCCCCCAACTTTACTTAATTTTTGTTTTGGTCACTTAATGTAATTCAACATAATTCTTCAATCCAATCACTAAATCAAGCATGTCCAAGCCTTAATCTTTCATAAACATCCTTTAATTTGAATTCCCTAAATAAATCCCCAAATTATGGGGTTAGGTTTCTTAACTTCATCATAAAATTAAACAGAATCCAGGCTTAATTTCATCAAAACAACATTGAATTCATGTAATTCAAGTCCTAACTTCAACTTAGCACATCAATTCCCTAATTCTTTCTCATCAATAACTCAAGTAGTTCTTCACAACACCATGCAATATTACTACCAAAATGTAGAGAATTGAATGTAGAATAAATTATTCTAAAGGATCATACCTTGAATTTTGCTTAAAAGCCTTCAAAATTGTCAAAGAAAATTTGTATATTTTTCTCCCATGATTTCATATAGCTCACGGTTGGCATGAGAAAGATGAACAAAATTTTCTTCATCTTTTTGACTAAAATACTTTGAATTTGTCTTTTTTTGCCGCTTGTAAAATTAAATAAAATTTAAATTTATTTAAATAGTGAAATTACCAACTTAACCTTTAAATCTAATGGCTAATTTAATCTAATCTAAAATAAAGGGCCAAGATTAAATCCTTTTATATTTCATCTTCCAAAAACATCCCTAACATTTTAAAAATATTTCAAAATTGCCATCATTTCCAAATGACCAATTTTCCCTCTAACTAGTCTTTATTTACTAGCTTGTTTCAAAAATTGACATTCCATTACAATCTAACTAAATTAGTTATTTCCCAACCGACCACTATTCCATAAATATTATTTTATGATTTTCTATGGCTTATGAAACAATCTTTGAAATTTCAATTCGATTTGATTTCTCGATATTCACAAAACACTTCCACTGTGATTTCACCTTTACCAATCTATCGGATTTATTCTGAAAATTTTATATTTCCATATTCAGAAAATGTAATACCTCAAAATTTTGGTTAGTGACCAAAATGAAAAACTTGAAAAGTTTGGTGACCAAAATGTAAAATTTTAAAAGTTTCATGCCAAAGTGTAAATTTCTAAAAGTTTAGGGACTAAGTTGTAATTTCCAAAAGTTATGTAATTTAGTCCCGTAAATGAATAGTTCACCCCAAGAGTGGAATTTTCGTGATACTCGGATTTTTGATACAGAGTTTGTATTAAGAGCTATAAAGTTTTACGGTTCGGGAAAAATCCGGATAATCATATTTAATCGAATAAATGAGAAATCTTTTATGAGATATTTTATTAAAATAAGGCAAGGGTAAAAGGGTCATTTTCATGCCTTATTTTAATGGAAATTAATATGGACCATTGGATTAAAGATTACTTTTCCATGTGTAATCTTAGCCATTGGATGAAAAATGGCAAGATAGTAATTTTTGAAGATGGCAAGGGCAAAGTTGGTAATCACTAACTCCTTGGATTGTTTTGGGCCCTTGGATTGGTAGGTAAACATGTGGCTTAATATGGAGCTTTGTCTTACAAGGGTAAAAAGGTCATTAGACTTTAAAATGATTTTTAAATTCATTTTTAATATATTAAGTACAAGTGGCTAAATTGGAAAGAAAAGAAATTTCAAGATTTCTCCCCCATTTTCAGCCAAGTTTCGAACACCCCAAAGGTAAGAAGAAAAACTTTTCTTATTGATTTTTCAAGCTTATTTAGTTGGAATTTTGATGAAGGCATGAAATATGAAATTAATCTACATAAAATTCTCTATCTTTTGGTACCATTTGTTCATGCTTTCCTTACTTAGAACCTTGGTTTTTAAATTTTGATGGATAAAGGGGATGTTGAATTATGATGAACTAAGGTTAGTTTTTGATGAATATGATGTTGTGGAATCATATTAAAGCTTGTGTGATGGTTGAAACTACCTGGAAATAGTTAAACCCTAAATTGATCAAAGTTAGGGTTTTGGTAGAAAAGTTGAATTTAGATTGATTTTGATATGGGAATGATTGTGAAAGCTTGGAAATGATGTTTAAGTGTTAATTGGACCAATTTGGAAACTTGGAAAGTTACAAGGATGATTTCGGCAATTTGTAAGAATTAGGGGAAATTATGGAAAATTTTCCATAAATTTGGAAATGTTGAAATTATGATTTTACAAGCTTTAAAATGTCATTTGGACCATTTTAGAAGCTTGTAAAAACATAGGGACCAATTATGAAATCTTGAAAAGATTGGTGACCAATTCGGCAATTTGGAAGAATTTAATGACTAAAGTGAAAAATTATTTTCATGGAAGCATTATGATGGAATAAATGTTAGAATGAGTCATAAATCATTCTTTGAGTAAATGTTGGAAGAAATACAAAGTATTGAGGATGAAATGACTTATGTCATGAAACTAATATTTGGAAAATATTAGGGTGTTTATAGGGAAATTATTCCTATATTGTTTATGTGTTAGTAAGATACTAACATATATGTTGGAATGCACTTATGATATTTTTAATACACTTGTAGACTGTGAACAAAATCGAGATCGAATTAGCAATCGAGAAAAGGAACGAGACCAAAGTTGAACTTAGTGAGGCTAGTTGGATATTGAAAAAGTATAAAGTGTCAAGGTGAGTGCATTATATGCATGGAAAAATATTATGTTCATTTTAAAAGACTTTTGATAAATCTGTTATAATTACATGCTTGATGATTATATTAATCTTGATATTTGACATAGTAGAAATTGTCAAAGTAGAAGAATTGCATGCATTGGTCACAGGTAATTTAATTCTAATATGTTTATGTTATATTTAGGGTATGAACTGCCCAATATTTAATTATATTGCCATGGATGAATCGAATATGGAATTGGAATGTATGCCCAAATAAGTGATTGAGGTATAGAGTATAGTTGGCATGCCATAGAGTCCAGCGGTTTAGCACTTCTGTGCGGTTTATTAACACTTAGGTGTGGTTTTCCTAGCACTTATGTGCGGTCTCTTAGCACTTAGGTGCGGTTTATTAGCACTTCGGTGCAGTTTTGACTCGTGTACTCAAGTCCTCAAACTATGTTGGGCAATAATTTATTTGATAATAAATGGTTAATAAATTAGAGAGTAGGTGAACTCTCAGATAATGGTAAGGATATTAATAGGATTTATGGATCCTGATTATATTATGTTAATATTTGATTAACATAAGGGAAATAAAGGAATAGTGATCAAACTGCATGTTTATTATATTATTGTTATAATTCAAGCATGATGATTTATGTTAAATAATTATAAGGCCTCACTAAGTATATACTTAACGTGTGATGGTTTTCACACGTAGGTAGTAATCCCGGACAGGAGTAAGGAGTATCAACATCATCGTCCAGAGGGATAGTAGTCATATCTGTAATTTACATCTTTGATGTATTTGATTATCTCTAGTTGGCATGTATAAAATAATAGTAGCTATCTTTAATTGGTCTAGGTATGGTTTGTAATATTAATATCTAGATGAGTGGTTACTTTATAATGTGGATTATACTAGTTTAAAGAAATTACCAGTAATGGAAATCGGGTAAAGTTATAAATTTGATTTTTAGAGTAATCAAGATCATTTTTAATTTAGGCAGTTTTATTAATTAAAATGTGTAGTTACAAATTGCCAAGTTGCTGCCTAAAAACGGAAACTATTTGACAGATTAAAAATTAGTAATTGGTTTTACTCGATAAACTGAAATTTTTTGAAAGTTGTTGTTTTTGATTTAATTGAGTATTATAAAATACGGTTAAATATTGGGTGACATTCCTTACTAGTATTAAGAAATAGATACTAGTAAGGGTGTTACAGAAAATTAATATTATTATCTCATAAAAAATTTCTTTCCTAAAGACTTAGACTTAATTTTCCTAACTCAGTCTATTATTTTGATAATTATCGAAAATCCTCATCGAGTAAAATTTCTCTTAGAAATCATTTACCGGAAATCCATATGAATATTCTCTACTCTTAATGAGTCCAAAATATCGATCAGAAACATTTTTATGGGATCTTCCCGAAGGTCACTCATCCTAGTGTTTTTCCTGATCTGAGCACACTTAATAATTTTATTCGATCCAAATTCGATACCTTATACAACATTTTCCTTCCTGGGACCTATATCAGATTTTTACTCAATGATCGAATTTATCCATCTACATGACAAAATTAGTTATTGAGAAAATCCTTTATTATGGATTTAAACTTTTCCTTTCTTCATGATTTAGCAACCAACTTTTGAAAATTGTCATTTTGGTCACTAAACTTTAACCTTCAATTCCCCTTTCCAATTTTATCGGGTTTCAACCAAATTTTGCATGTGCCTTGATCTGTTTATCCTCTATATCATGATACCTTTAAAGCTCAGAAATTCTTTTTCTAAAGCTCATAATTAAAGAAATCCTAACTTTTCCAATTTTGTCATTTTAGTCACTAAGTTAGTTTTTAAGCTACTAACTTAGTACCAAATGACCTTAATACTGTTTAACAAAAATTTGGGGTATTACAGCTTTAGCCCAACAACAAACCAACAACCCAACCCCAAGGTTCTAAGACATGCCCAAAAAGGCTCTCAAAGCCCAAATATCAAGGCCCAACCACGAAGCCCATACTTCGGGTTAACCTGACCTTCGGATTTCGAAATCCAGGTTGTTACAAAATTGAGAAGATAAAACCCGAAATTTGTCTATTTTTTTATCTTGTCCAGATGCATAATTATTATCCTACATGTACATACTGATCTTAGGTGAAAACTCAACTCAATCGGGCATCGAATTGACATCCAATTGATCACACTGACAAAATAGGGATCAAATTGCAAATTTTGAAAACTTTAATTAAGCAGGTTTTGTGCTTACATGTCAAAAATCAAATCAAAAAGGTCATCCAAACTCATTCAATTGCATCCACAACATTCAGGGACTAAAACGTAAGAAAATAGAACTTCAGAAGATTCCATATACCAAACTTATCTGACACCGTACCGGTACGACAAGGGGTGTTTCGATACGCCTTCGTCATTTTGAAACCCCAAAATTCTAGTAGCCAAAGCTCGTTCCGATACGCCTCCGCGTATTGGAACGCCCTTCATGAAATTACCATGCCGTATCGAAACGCCTCCCCGAGTACTGAAACACTGGCCAAAATAGCTTAAGCCTCGTACCGAAACAGTTGCCCACGTACCGATACGCTAAGGTTGAAATGACTTACACGTACTGAAATAGGGACACCAGTACCGGTACGCTTGGACCTGTAATGTCCCAAATTGTTTTCTAAACATATTTTGATGATATCCAAAACACTTCAACATGCTTCAAACACTTATACAACATTGCTAAGATATATTACTAACCAAAGCAACATAGTTTCAGCAATCATTCATGGCATTGATATTACTCAAGACATTCTATACGCATGCATCCTAGTATCATTCCACCAAGCAACCAAAACTTCCATTTTGGACATTTAAGGCATTCTCAACATGCTTGCACACTTATAACATCTTACCAAACTTGCTTGAAACATCAAACTATGGAAACAAAATAAATCCAACTAGATGCATACTCTAGCACTTAGCTAGCAACAACATAGGCATGATTCACCCAAACTCAACAACATCAAACAACCATAAAATCTAGCACATCACATGTTTAAAACTCATGGAAAAACAAAAGTACAAATCCCCAAAATATGGCAAACACATTTCCTTATTAACCGAAATCATAAATCGAGTTCATACTCAAACTAATTCTTGCCCTTCGATCACTTTGGTCTTGCCCTTGTAGCCCCGAACTTTAGTGCTCTGCATCATTAAGGAAAAGAGAGCATAAGCACAATTGCTTAGTGAGGATGCTCATAAAACAATAGTGCATTATGACCCTTCAAAACTAAACACTTGTTTTCAAACCATGCTTACGACCTAAGCAAGTTCTAATTATTCCAATTCAAACATGCATATCGACCATATGCAAACATTATAATTCACATGCTTAAATCCCTAAAGCATTATATACCAACCCATGCTTAAGTTCCAAAGCATTATATACAAACCATGCTTAAAATCCAAAGCATTATTAAAATAAGTTCAACACTTGAATTTTCATATATTGGCATTTATAGTGACCCCAGATAGATGACCTCTATCCTTAATTAGTCGACCGCTAATCTCTAGGTAACCGACCATTAACCTTACAATCCGGATACATGGATCTCCAATGATAGTCGACCACTACCATAACCCATACCATGCCGACCACATGATATAACACCCTTGCCGACCGCAAGATCAACATCAACAAGGGGAACCGACCGCTCAACCCAAGTGACAACATTATAATCCAAGTAGCCGATCGCTTACCTCAAGGACTCTTATCCACGATCAATTTTTAACATATTATAGTGCACTTCATCCTATGGCATGCCAACTATATCCTAATGTTATCTCATCATGTCAAATAGCCAATATATCATTTATAAAACCATTTACCCACTGTTTTACAGTGCATTATACAAAATCACCACATATGCAAATCATATTACCAAATCAACACCATTCCCGACCAGAATGAAAACCAATGCTCACTAGCATTTCTTTTACTTTTAAACCCCTGCATATGTATTCAAAACCATGCATTTCCAGCAAGTAAATCAAACCATGTTTACGACTTAAACATGAACTACACATGCTCATATCCGAACAGATATTAAAGAGCAAAAGAGGGAAAACTTACTTCCGAGCTTAGGTAAGTGTTTCAAACTTAACCTAAACACCCAACAACCTTTATTAACCTTTTTAAATGTGTTTAAACCAGTATCCACTCACCGATACGCCTCACTTTGCTTGCCAACGCGAATCAAGCTTCCGGTAAGCCACAATCAACGTCAAGCTTCGTCACTTTGATTATCCCCTATTTTAACCATATAAAACTAGAGGGCAAATGCATCACTATGCATTCAAATTATTGCCTACAAGCAATTACCCGCAACTCTCAAGTTGCCCACTAAAAACTTATCTGAAACATATCGAAATCATCATCAAACACTTCTGAAACTTAACCCAACCTTGTTATAACGATTCAATCCAACAAACCTCATCAATTAACACCTAAAAACCCTTTTCCAACATCTTTTTACTTCCAGCAAAGATTAAACACAACTATCACCCCAAAAACCCTTAATTAACCACCTTAAACATTAGAGATTCAACTTGTTTCGGGGCTGTAATATTAAAACAAAGTTATTAACTTAATTAAACATCAAAATCATGATCTAATCTGATCAAAGTCCCATCAAAATGGAACAAGTACGAAGATCCATAAATCTCATCAATCAAAACACAATTAAAATAATTTTCTTTAATTAAACTATCAAAACACATTAGAAAACAATTGTAAAGGATCAAGAACTTGGGAATTTCAGAAAAGAACCTTTCATTAGAGGAGAAGAACGAATCCTTACCTCCAATGTTGATTTCCCCCTTAATTGCTTAATAAAACATGAAAATCAAGAGAATAACAATAAGTATTTGATGAAAAAGTATTAGGAAATCAAATAGGAATCAAAACCTTTGATTTTACCTGAAGAAATTGAAATTGGAAAGATGTTTGGCTGGAGAGAAATTGAGAGAAAGAAGTTGCAAAGTTTGTTACGTGAATTTTGTTAAAAGTAAAAAATGTGAATTTTAAAGCCTTTTAAAACCACTTTAAAATTAGTTAATTAAATGGAGAAATCTGTTAAAAATATCTAGGATATTTAGCTCCTTAAAGATTCAAAGTTTTGATCCTTTTCAAAACAGTCACTAAAAATAATTTTCAATGTTTGCATTTTGGTCACTATTCCAAAATGTCCAATTTCCAAATCTCATTTTCCAAAATTGATTTTACCACAATCATCATTATTTTAAATAATGATTTTACCACATTTTCCATATTTTTATCACCTTTAAAAATATCCAAATCGATTAAATCCCAAAGCTAACTTGAACCTCTAATACCGGTCCACAGGACCTTCAAACCAACCCTCAAAACATCCAAGCCCAAAACTGGGGTGTTACACAAGTGTTGTATTTTTATTGGTTGGCTATTTCTCCATCCTCCACTAATACATAGAGGCCCCCATTTTGCAAGCAAATGAGGTATGTTTGGAGAGTTTTCTGAGAGAATTTTTCTCGAGAAAATGGCTATAGCCATGGAAGCTTAGAAAGCTTGGAGGTCCTGGTATTGAAGGAAGCAACAGGGCAGTCAAAAGGCCCCTAGGATCGACGAGTTGCAGTAGTGGTTACCGCAAGCCTCACTATGCGAGTTCATGCACCTGATACATGTTATGTTACTTTTCATGGATCCTACCTACGTTATCTGAGAACATTGGTGTTTTCTGAACTTATATATATATATATATTATCTTTGTAAAACTTAAATATTTACTTTAGTGTAGTAACCCTTGGTTTGATGTTCTTTGTTAATGACTATGTTATTATTTATTGCTATATATATGTATGTATATGTATGTGTAGTATGTGCATTTAACATTGCAACAGGAGAGAATGATAAATGGTTTAGTACCATGAGTAACGAAAATTATTGTTTGGCTAAGTCAAGTGATACAATATGGCTTAGTCAATGATGTTTGTACCGACACCTAAATGATGGTATATTGACAGGCTAGGTCAAGTGACACAATGAGGAATTAGCCTGAGTATACCATTTGTGGTGTCGAAAGATCATCTCCTATCCGTTATGTCGTACCGTGGCAAAGAGATAAACAACCCGACAAATGCTACGTTAGGTTTAGATATATGTTTTGATCACAACTCGTTGGTTGCAACCGGAAGTACAAAGATCCCCTCTTCAGTTTTCCTTGGAATTTATCTCTATATTTTCACATGTATTCATGGCCCATCTATTTAATTCTTTAATCTACTTACATTCAATAGCAACTAAAATTACACCAATCCTCATGGGATTCGAGAACTTGACACACACACCTTGAGCGTGTCCACTTTATTACTTGTTTCGACAATGTATGCTTGAGTTTTTTATGTGTAGGTACGTAGACACCATACCTAATCTTGAAGAGAGAAAAATTATTTTGGTATTACACATGATACCACCAAAATGATCCCCAACAATTGAAAAGGTACTTTGGATTTTTAAATTGAGTTTATATGGAACCTCCATTTTTTATATTTTTTATTGTGTGAATAAATAAACAATCTTATCTTTTTGGACTAATTAAGTTGTTTTGCAAGGAAATTCCTCAAATTTATTCTCAAGAGTAGCTAAATTCCTCGTTGCATCTAGTCTTTTCCTTACCACATGCCCAAAACAAGACACTTAAATGAATTATCCAGCTGGCATACAACGTTTTCCAATAGAGGACGTTGATCAAGAGCGTGGGTTAGAGGGAGTACCACGATGTAATCATGGTGGTTCAATTTCTTTTGCCCAATTTTTATATAGAACCTCTATCTTTTAACATTTATTACAATTCTTTTTCATCTCTTTCTTGTTAAGCTAATTGTAGGAAAAAAAAACCTTCATCTTCCCATTCTCCATTTTCAAAGGCTTAAAGCTTTTTGACAGTTCTTTAACAAAATCATGGGAGGAAAATAAATGTGGTAAAAATCATTGCTGAAAGAATTTTTCTAACTGCTAAAAGCAAGAGTGAAAGCTTGCATTATCCTTCTTTAATCATCGCTTTGTGCATGAAAGCGAGTGTTGTAACTCTGGCAGATGATGAAACTCTCAAGGTACAAAGTTTATTACAACTATGATCATTAAGCGCATAATGATACCAGAGGAAATAGAAGAAACTCCCCAGCCCACTCCTATTGTGCCTAAGGATGTTGACACATCTGGTGCCACATCAAGAACTTATGCCACTACTTATGCAAGTATTTTACAAGCATTACAACAAATACAAGTTCAACTCAGCAAAATGAGGGATATTCAGTTGTTCTTAGTATTCAGGATGAACAACATTATGGTGAGATTAGGAAAAGAGGCCAAGGAGAAAACACCACAAAAAACTCCAACTAAAGCAAATGCAGAGGCAATGGAAAAAGCCAAAGCGTTGAGCTCTGCATCGAGATACAAGTATGCTCGCTTTACGGCCAAAAGCCAATCCTAGGTTGATATACCAGTTGCTCAGGAGGAACCAATTCTGAAGTGGAAACTTTCTTTGATAATAACCCCATGGATGTACGTTATCCAGGACAAGAACATAATCTAATAGATGATGATAATTCTAAGGAGAAAGATATTAAGAGTTGTTTTTCCAATGCTTTGCTCAAATAAAGGAAGAATTTGGAGAGGAGGTGTCGTACCCAAATTTTGACCGAACTTATTAAATAAATAAATATAAATAATAAATAAATATATTAAATACAAAAGCCCAAATAAAAAATAAAAGTCCAAAAATAGCTCATATACAAAGCCTGAACCCAAATCACAAATTTAAAGCCCATTTACAACCAAACTTCAATTCTAGATACATGTTATTAGAAAAAGGCCCAAACTAGCACACTTGTGCTTCTTTTTCCCGCCTAAACCCGCCATGTGGTACTCTGCCATTTTCTCTTTCGTGCTTCACTCGGATTAGACCAAGCTGGAGCCCATTTGTCAACAGATCACAGGTCCCTGACATCAGCATCCATCCCAGCTATAAATACCCTGTGGAGAGAGAAAAAACAATTACTGATGCCATTAATAATTACACAATTATTACTCTAATAATTGAGGAGAGAGCAAGACGAGGAGTTACCAGAGATATTAGGGGTCGCCAGAGAGAACAAACAGTTTCCAAATTTGTCATCGGATCTTCATCATCAAGATCAGACGATAAACTTCTCCCTGATCTTTTACTTTCCAGCGATATAAACAAGAAAAATGTCAGATCTAGGTTTTTCTTTTAAAATAATAATAAAACAGTAAGTAAATTAAGAAATTTGCCGGAAACTTATCTCAAGTTTGCCGGAATGTATTCAGAGTGGCTGTCAGAGAGAGTTTAGGATTTGGAGGGGTTGAAAATGATTGTTTTGATGAGGTTACGGCTAGATTTAGGGGGAAGATGGGAGATCTTGATGGATCGGGTAGGTTAGGTGGATAGATTAGAAAATAGAGAATTTTGGAAGTTTTAGGGTTCCGGCACAGCGGCCGAAAATCACCTCACGGCGGAAGACGGCAGCTGAAGTTAGGGTTACGATGGTCAGAAAGAGGTTAGGGATGGCCGGAGTTGTAGAGTTGATCAGAGTAGGCTAGGGTTGACCGGAGATGATGACCGGAGATGGCCGACATCAACTTCGGCGGCCGACAAACATGCCGGAGAGCTTGAGCGGTGGTGGTACTAAATCTAAGGGTGGTGGACAGGGCGGAGCAAGGTTGGAGTTTCTAGGGTTTATTTTATTTAGGAAGAACATATAAGAACTTAGGGGATGGGTTGGGCTTTAGATCTTAAGAAACAGATTTAGGGACGTGCTTTAGTGTTTTTAGAGATTGAATGAGGAGTTTATGATGAACAAGGGTTGAATCATGGAAGAAATTGTGTGTTTGATCGAGGAGAAACATGTTCGAAGGTGTTTTGGGTGTTTGGAATGGATTAAAAGGAGGTTTGTTGATGATTTTGAGCAAGAACAGGGATGAACGAAGGAGTTTGATTGAAAAGTGTGTGTATTTTCTAGGTATTGGATGTTTAAGTTGAGAGGTTTTAGAGAGAGAGAGTATAAATGAGGAGAGAGAGTGAATTGGGAAATATGGTCATTTTGACTCGGGCTTGGGCTATTTATGCCTGAGTTGGTACGGTGCCGTTTTGGCACCGGGGCAAAATGACCGACACACCGCATTTGGGTCGGGTTTTACCCGTGAACTTCCAAATGGATATCATTTGGTTTTTGCCCTTTTTTTTGCTTTCTCTCAATTTAGTCCTTTCCCATCCTAATTTGTCATCTAAGTTTCGCATTTAATTCAATTTAGTCCCACTATCCTTAATTTTTTCCTTAAACTTGTAATTCCTTCAATTAGGTCACTTAGGCATTTTTTTTGGGCTCATAGTTTTGTAATTCTTTTAATTAGATCCCCCATATTAATAAAAATTTGTTTTAGTGTGCAATTTGCTTTATTTTAATTATTTATTTAATTGTTTTAATTAAATTCATTAATTTATATGTGTGATGCATGATTTAAATTAGACATATAGAATTAAATGTTAGACAATTAAATACACCTAATTTAATTAACTATTAGAGCCTTAATTAGGTTTCTCTAAATAGGAATTCAATAATTAAATTAGGCAAGATAATTGCAGTAATTAAAGGCATATTAAATATAATTTTAAGATCCTAATTTGGATGATGTTCCATTGTTTACAATAGGGTGTTGTCTCAACAAGAATTTTAATAAATTATATTTAATATACATCCCACTTAAAAATGAATATTAATTTAGTTCTTTAGTTAACACTAAACAATTAATTAAATACATTGCAGTTAATTAAATGCATATCGAATAGAATCTTTGAGGTTCAAATTTTGATGGTGTTCCATTGTTTGCAATAGGATGTTATCTCAACATTGGTCATACATGAGTATATTCGATATACATTTTCACCTATAACTGAATAATAAATTGTTAGAGCCTTAATTAGGACTAGAACTTTAATTAATTAGAAGCATTATTTAATTAGGAATATGATTAATTTAAGGGATTTAAATATATGGAAGGTGTTCAAGAAATTGACATTTTCACATAAAAGTCATTAAATTAATTAATATTCATATATTTAAACAATTAATTAAATAGAGCCTTTTTAGGAATAGAATTTAAAATTGACAAAATAATCAAATATCATTCATTAAAAACCTTTTATGCTGGAAATTCATTTTTTAAATATGAATAGGGGTGCCACCTAACAGGGTGCCTTTAATCTCATATTCGAACAAAAATGAATTTCTTTATAAAATGATATCTGCATTCGGATTTTACATTCAATTAATAATTATGGATAAATTAAATTCAAATAATTATTCGAAATGCCAAAATGTCACGTAAAATTAAAGGTACCGATAACGAGCTTTTGTAGGGGTGCTAATCATTCCTTACACGTAACAGACTCCCGAACCCAATTTTTAAGACAAAATCTCTGGTTTGTTTTTTCGGTGTCTGGTCTACCTCGAAATGATCGGCGGCGACTCCAAAATGTTTTTTAAAGATAAATAAAGGAAAATCCAATTTAACATAAAAACCCTAAAATTTCAAGATTAAATTAAAAATGGCCAGAAAACCCTAATTTTCTAAAAGACCGATCGTCGGGCTATTTTTACACACCCGATTTAAAAAATGGTCGCGACAGCTTTGCGTCTCCGCTGGGGACATTAAAACCGAGAGTCAGGCCTAATTAATTTTATGTGACATTTTGGACAGTAATTTGAATTTAATTTTTCTATAATTATTGGATGAATTTTTAGGAAAAATGCACGTAGCTTTTTCCCGTGTGATATAAATTTTCATTCATGCATAAGCCTTCTACCTGGGCTTTTCACCTTTAAGTAGGAGTGAGGCATGATCTTACATGAGTTATTCAGCTCCGTGATCGGATTTTGTCCTCCTTCCGATATACCAACCTTATCACCGTGAGATTATGCCTTCGCTATAAGGGGTCGTATACTCCCGAATCGATATCTTACTAGTCTAGTAACGACAGTTCGGGTACCCAGAGTCTAGACTGAAGCCCGCATGCTGTAATAGAAACCTACCCCACTAGAGCCAGACAGGGACGTAGGGCAGGGTGTTGCTAATTTAAATTCTTTTCTCTGGTTATTTTTGAGTGCAAAATAAACTGTTCTCTGGTCAATTTTATGTAATATAAATTGTTTTATTTTACAACAATTATTTTTGTTTATATGTTTATTTTCACCATACTGACACAGTTTCTTTTGTTTTGTTTTCCGTATTTTGATATATGTTTTTACGTCATAATTATACTCATAGGGGTATTAATTTCGAAGTCAATCGAATAGGAAATGTCTCATACAGCTGAAGGGTTCGATAGACAGGGAGAGGATAATACCGCAGTCTGGTCATGGTCTGAGGAAACCCAGTTCGTCAAAGGAGACAATATTAGGGTATATTATGCATCACGGACTAAGGAGATTGCTAGAATGAATTCAGGAAAAATAGTTGTTTACTGGAACTCAAAAGAGTGTACTATGAAGAAAGCCTTTCGGTTAGAGTTCGGGGATATAGTATTGTTGTTGGATGTTCCAGTTGATCGAGGATTGATTAGGGCTATGACGTAGTATTGGAACCTGGCTTATAATTGCTTCATATTCGGAGAAGTGGTTATGACACCGACATTGGAAGAATATGAGGCTTTGTTGCATTGCCCGAAATTTGAAAGAGACAATATTTACACGAGACCTCCTAATAACTCAACCTTTAGAAGAAAGTTAAAAATGGTCACGGGGAAATATGAGGTTTGGTTTAATGGAAAATTAAAGCAAAAAGGGAACGATGAAATAACTGAGGATAACGAATGCATTCACTGGGAGGTAATTCGGGAATTGATTTTAACAAGCGATAAACCAAAGAGAAAGAGAAGTTTGTATGCCTTGTGTATTTATGGGTTAGTGTTATTTCCAAGGACTCCAGATTATAGTGATCCATCAACTCTTGGGCTGTTTGAGCGTTTAAAGAATGGGGAAAATCTATTACCAACAATTTTAGCAGAAACCTATAAAACCCTAACCGCTTGTAGAAGAACATGAGAAGGAAGATTTTGGGGCTGTTCTCAACTGTTAGAGGTATGGTTTTGAGGTCACAAATGGGTTGCACCTTATAGGGCTCGTAGATTTTGCACTGATTATTCACCATTAGAGGAGCATCTAGTAGCCTGCCCAATTGAGAAAATGATGAAAGAACAGTGGAAAGAGCATCTTTTGAACATGAAAGACACGGAGATTGTTTGGAAAGCCCCTTGGTTGAATGTGGTGAGTTACCTGTACCGATGTGGAAAATTCGATTGGGTTCTGATCACAGGGGTTTAGGGAGGAACATCATATTACCCGCTGTTGGTGTCCTGACAATTCAGATCGAGACAATTTATTCCTGCTACTACTGGCATGAAGGAATTTGAATACATGCATAAGACGGAAGGTTACAAGGCAAAAATAAAGGACATCGTAACAACATGGGAAATGTCGAGGAGGGTAAAACTTCATGATGGATTAGAGGTTATGCAAAATTATGCGTAGTGGAAGACTCTAAGGGTTAATGATGGTATTCAATGGAAAGAAGTCGGTAATATTGGTTTGATCAATGAACATGTGAGAGATGTGCCCTCAGTAGTAGAGAAGTTGAAACATGATCATGAGAAAGAGTTGAAGGGGTATGAGAAGCGAATTGAAGAACTGAAACAGAAGCTATCTATGGCATAGTTAGCAGTAGATGTACTAAAAGGTAAGAAAAAAGAGTTTTATGAAAAAAATCAGAAACTCAGTCAAGAATTGAAGGATTTAAAGGAAACCCATTCAGAGTGTAAGAAGATTCAAAAAGGAAGCACAAGTAGGATGATCAGTGATTTGTTTGAACAGTTGGATAGGGTTGCAAAGGAGAGGAATGATTATAAGAGAATGTATGAGAACTATGCAAAATCCTCCAAGAAAAGGATCCAAGACTTGAAGGAATCATATGATCGTGCTAAAAAGAATCTAGAAGGAAAAGAGATACAAAATTCAGAGTTGTTGGCTCAGAATGCAAAACTTGGAGAACAAAAGAAGAACTAAGAGTGCAGATATCGCAAATGGAATAGGTGCTTATAGAGCATTACAATGAGGGAAGAGATGCTGCGGATGAAGAGAAGAAAGAGTTGAAGGGAAATATGGCTTAGTTAGAGAACACAGTTTAGGACTTAAAAGGAAAACTTGTAAACTTTGAAAGTGTGTTGTATCAAGAGAGCGGAGCGTGGAAGCAGAAGTACGAGGTAGCTCAGCGTACAATTCAGGAACAAAAAAATGAGTTGGTTATCTTTAGGGGACGAGTAAGAGGCATTGATTAATATGTTCAGATACTGTCAAAGGATGCCGCCAGTTTGTTGCAATGCCCTGACATTAATTTAGAGCTTGAAGAGAGGGTCGCCCGTCTGCTGAACGAGATAGTCAATCTAGGGATTAGAGCCAATAGTTGTCTATAGTTGAGATTATCCATTTCCTGTATTCGACTTTTCCTAGTTAAATAGATGTTTTTCTAAAGATGCGTCTTTGAGCTTAATATCCCTAATATATTCATGCATCAATTCATACATCAATATCTGATATTATTCTTTTAATAATAAAGGTTTTAATAAATAAAGGTTCTATGGCAGTTTGCTTTTTGAACTGCAATCATTTTGCGTTCATACGGAACACGTTTACGCTCCAAGGCCATGACTGTTGAAGATAGAGTTGTCAGTCTTGAGAATGATCGTGTTGAAGTACAGAATAGGTTCGACAGGATTGAGCAATCCATGAGGGATCACTTTGCTCAGACACAGAGGGACATTATCAGTCACTTGACTACCTTGCTAGGACCAAAAGAATCTAGTAAGGGTAAAGTACAGGAGGTTACCGCAGACAACATGAATGAGCAGATAGACACTACATCTCATATGAAGGAATAGCCTGAAGGACCACCTCCTGTGAAGAAGGTCCAAATTAATCTGGCCGGAGCAATCGTAAGCCACCCAGTTCACATTGGGGCAAATTTTGAAAGTGGTGACAAAGTCCCGGATCTGAATATGGTAAATGAAGTTGAAAAAATCCGCATTGAGATCGAAAGGAAGTATGAGGAATGATGTAAGGCATTGGAGGGCAAATTGTTAGAGATGCGGAAAATAAATAATCAGGGGACTAGTGCTGCTGATCAAAGTTTGGTTGTTGATTTGATCCTTCCACCCAAATTTAAGACACCTGATTTCAAGAAGTACGACGGGACAACCTATCCGAAAGCACATCTCACTATGCACTGTCGCAAAATAGCTGCCTATTTGAAGGATGATAAATTATTGATTCATTGCTTTTAGGAGTTCGTTCCAAGATTCCTAATGAGAAGAATTCGTTTAGCAAAGAATGAAGAGCTCATAGTGAGAAGAGTTCATCCCAGAGTTCCTAATGAGAAGTACTTTCCCAGTGAAGAAAGAAAAGCTCCTAAAAAGAAGAGTTCGTCCTTTTGAAGAATAAGGAAGTTCCTAATAAGAAGAGCTTGCTTATTCTATGCCTTGCAAAAAGTGGATTAGAAAAGAGTGAGGAATGGAGAATTTCATAATGAGAAGAACAGCTTCAAACCTCTGAAAGTCAAAGACTTCAATGAGTAGTGTCAAACTTGGGAAGATGAAGAATTTCATAATTAGAAGAACAGCTTCAAACTCTATGGTTTGGTAGAAGATTGAAAAATTTCGTAATCAGAAGAACAACTTCAAACTTCAGTTGATTAGAGAATGGATGTGCGTTCGAGCAAAATTTTTGTATTTTCAGTCTTTGCTCTATCCCTATTCCACATCAATAAGCAAAGAGGGACATCTGTCATACCCAAATTTTGACCGAGCTTATTAAATAAATAAATATAAATAATACATAAATAAATAAATATATTAAATACAAAAGCCTAAATAAAAAATAAAAGTCCAAAAATAGCTTATATACAAAGCCTGAACCCAAATCACAAATTTGAAGCCCATCTACAAACAAACTTCTATTCTAGATACATGTTATCAGAAAAAGGCCCAAACTAGCACACTTGTGCTTCTTTTTCCTTCCTAAACCCGCCACGTGGCACTCTGCCATTGGCTCTTTCGTGCTTCACTAGGATCAGACCAAGCTGGAGCCCATTTGTCAACCGATCACAGATCCCTAACATCAGCATCCATCCCAGCTATAAATACCCTGTGGAGAGAGAAAAAACAATTAATGATGCCATTAATAATTACACAATTATTACTCTAATAATTGAGGAGATAGGAAGCCGAGGAGTTACCAGAGATATCAGAAGTCACTGGAGAAGATAAACAATTGCCAAACTTGTCATCGAATCTTCATCATCAAGATCGAAAGGTAAACTGCTCCCTGATTTTTTACTTTCCTGCGATATAAACAAGAAAAACATCAGATCTAGGTTTTTTTTAAATAATAATAAAACAGTAAGTAAATTAAGAAAGTTGCCAAAAACGTATCTCAAGTTTGCCAGAATGTATTCGGAATGGCTGTCAGAGAGAGTTTAGGATTTGGGGGGGGTTGAAAATGATAGTTTTGATTAGGTTACGAGTATATTTAGGGGGAAGATGGGAGATCCTGATGGATTGGGTAGGTTAGGTGGAAAGATTGGAAAATAGAGAATTTTGGAAGTTTTAAGGTTTCAGAACGGCGCCCGAAAATTGCCTCACAGCGGAGGACGGCGGCCGGAGCTAGGGTTACGATGGTCTAAAAAATGTTAGGGATGGCTGGAGTTGCAGAGTTGATCGGAGTAGGCTAGGGTTGGCCGAAGACGATGAACGTAGATGGCTGGCATCACCTTCAGCGGCCGACAAACATGCCAGAGAGCTTGAACGACATTGGTCCTAAATCTAAATGTGGTGAACAGGGCGGAGCAAGGTTGGAGTTTCTAGGGTTTATTTGATTCGGAAAGAACAGATAAGAACTTAGGGGATATGTTGGGCTTTAGATCTTCAAAAACAGGCTTAGGGACGTGCTTTGGTGTTTTTAGAGATTGAATGAGGAGTTTGTGATGAACAATGGTTGAATCTCGGAAGAAATTGCGTGTTTGATCGATGAGAAACATGTTCGAAGGTGTTTTGGGTGTTTGGAATTGATTAAAAGGAGGTTTGTGGATGATTTTGAGCAAGAACAAGGATGAACGAAGGAGTTTGATCGAAAAGTGTGTGTATTTTCTAGGTATTGGATGTTTAAGTTGAGAGGTTTTAGAGAGAGAGATAATAGAAATGAGGAGAGCGAGTAAATTAGGAAATATAGTCGTTTTGACTGGGGCTTGGGCTATTTATGCCTGAGTTGGTACGGTGCCGTTTTGGCACCAGGGCAAAATGACCTGCTCGCTGCATTTGGGTTGGGTTTGACTGGCGAACTTCCAAATGGATATCATTTGGTTTTTGCCCTTTTTTGCTTTCTCTCAATTTAGTCATTTCCCTTCGTTATTTGTCATCTAAGTTTCACATTTAATTCAATTTAGTCCCATTATTCTCAATTGTTTCCCTAAACATGTAATTCCTTCAATTAGGTCACTTAGGCTTTGTAATTTGGGCTCATAATTTTGTAATTGTTTTAATTAGATCCCCCATATTAATAAAAATCTATTTTAATGTACAATTTGTTTTATTTTAATTAATTATTTAATTGTTTTAATTAAATGCATTAATTTATATGTGTGATGCATGATTTAAATTAGACATATAGAATTAAATGTTAGACAATTAAACACACCTAATTTAATTAACTATTAGAGCCTTAATTATGTTTCTCTAAATATGAATTCAATAATTAAATTAGGCAAGATAATTGCAGTAATTAAATGCATATTAAATATAATTTTAAGATTCAAATTTGGATGATGTTCTATTGTTTACAATGGGGTGTTGTCTCAACAAGAATTTTAATAAATTATATTTAATATACATCCCACTTAAAATTGAATATTAATTTAATTCTTTAGTTAACACTAAACAATTAATTAAATGCATTGTAGTTAATTAAATGCATATCGAATATAATCTTTTAGGTTCAAATTTTGATGGTGTTCCATTGTTTACAATGGGATGTTATCTCAACATTGGTCATAAAGGTGTATATTCGATATACATTTTCACCTATAACTGAATAATAAATTGTTAGAGCCTTAATTAGGACTAGAACTTCAATTAATTAGAAGGATTATTTAATTAGGAATATGATTAATTTAAGGGCTTTAAATATATGAAAGGTGTTCAAGAAATTGACATTTTCACATAAAAGTCATTAAATTAATTAATATTCATAAATTTAAACAATTAATTAAATAGAGCCTTTTTAGGAATAGAATTTAAAATGGACAAAACAATAAAATATCATTCATTAAAAATCTTTTATGTTGGAAATTCATTTTTAAATATGAATAGAGGTGCCACCTAACGGGGTGCCTTTAATCTCATATTCGAACAAAAATGAATTTCCTTATAAAAGGATATATGCATTCGGAATTTAAATTCAATTAATAATTATGGATAAATTAAATTGAAATAATTATTTGAAATGCCAAAATGCCACGTAAAATTAATGGTACCGATAACGGGCGTTTGTAAGGGTGCTAATCCTTCCCTACACGTAACCGACTCCCGAACCCAATTCTTAAGACATAATCTCTGGTTTATTTTTTCGGTGTGCGGTCTACCTCGAAGTGATCAGTGGCGACTCTAAAATGTTTTTTAAAGATAAATAAAGAAAAATCCAATTTAATATGAAAAACCCTAAATTTTCAAGATTAAATTAAAAATGGCCAGAAAACCCTAATTTTCTAAAAGACCGATCGTCAGGCTACTTTTACACACCCGATTTCAAAAATGGTCGCGACAGGAGGCAAATGAAAAAAGTGGACATTAGTGTTGATTTTGAAGTTGTTAGGAGGAATATTGATTTCAGTGTCACTTTCACATGGGTTGTGTCTACTAAATAAATTGACATGAACAAATTTAGAACAATATTTTCTGAGGAAGAAACGGGAAGGTTACTAATAGGCTCTTTTACATTCAATCTCAACATTCCTATAAATAAAGCACTAGAGTAGCCAGTTGATGAAGAAGACACTCTAGCATTTAGTCTCTGTAATATAGATGAAATCGTCGACATACAAGATGTGGATGAGATGGAAGATGTCACGACATCAGAGGCAACTCTTAATGTAGACACATCTGCTGAAAAGAAAAAGAAGAAAAAAAGAAAGCACAGTAGCAGTGGAGAACACAACAAAAAGAAGGGGAAGAGAAAGAAAAAGAAGAACAAAACGGCCAAGATGGACGAGGGCCAGGCTTCTTCCCCACACACTTTGTAAGTTTAAATTTCTGTATTGCATTTGCATATAATATAGATCATTCTATTTAGGTGGATTGTCTTGCATTGAGGACAATACACCATTTAGGTTTGAGGGTGTAAAGTCCATAGTGTATTTTCTTGTTTTGTTTGTTTTCTGTTTAACATATTGATAAATGTCGTGACTTTGGATCTTTTAAATTTTTTTATGATTCATGCTTGAGAATTGTAATTCCCTATGATCTTTGGTGACATGTTTACTTGATTACCTCTAGACTTGCGATGATGAATTTTCTTTTGTTGAATCTTGAAAGAATTTGAAAATGTCTTTCTAAGCTTTGATTGTTTGAGATACTTTGAACACAAAATGTTGTAGTTTGTTTCTTGAAGAACTTAGGTTATGTGTAGTTGATTTTGGAATTGCTATGTCGCGACAACTTTTGCCGCATCAATAAATGGATGATATATATATATATATATATGTCTTGCTCTCTGAAAAAAGGGTGGTAAAACCATATGTACGGAGAGCAAGAACAAACACTCCAATACTTCAGCAAGAGTTGTTACATGGGTCAAAGCATTGTAAAGCAAACTATCTTAAGCAATAAATTCCTTTCTTCTACAAAAATCCATACAAGGCCAAGTAACTATGTTAAAATGCAAAACATGCATAACTTTCTAAATGGAAATGATATCTACCTTAGGGGTTCTTGAAATTACTATGTTCTTTAATGCACACATACAAGCATATTCAAACTTCTTTGCTTAACATGAATTTTTATGATGTAACCTAGAATGAGAATTTAAAAATTTGTGCACTTGAGTTTGGAGATTTTTTTAACTTGATAGAGAACTGAAGGAAAGTGATCTTTGAATGTTTAATAAGCACAAGAAAATTTTATACTCAATTCTTCCAACATTGTTGCTACATTTGTTATTACATTTTGTTGTGTTTGTTTTCTTGAGGATAATCAAGTATTTAGGTTTGGGGTGTGATAAATCCCCAAAAAGAGTTATATTTACATCTCTTTATGCCTAAATTTAGCATATACTTTATCGTTTTCTCTTAGGACTTCCATGTAATTTGCTTAGTTTGCATTTCATGCATTTGTCTTTTACTTATAAGTGTTTTGTGGGATCTTGAGCTAAGATGCGTCCATAAATTCTCCTACTATGGTATAAATCTATTGTTAGTCTTTTGCAAGTTATGTCTCAACAAGACAGATTCAAGTCTGAAACCGATGCTTTTAGTGATGTGGCCACAACGCTCAACACGTCCAACACTTAGTCAAATTTCACGAGACTTTACATACAGATTGAACATTTTTCTTTTACTTGACCTCCCTTGCTGGTACCTGATTGGAGGAGAAAAAGTAAAGAAAAAAAAACGATTTTTGGAGGTTATAACAAGTACGAAGATAGGATTTAGCTGTAGATTTTTATAACCAGAATTCTCTTTGATTCAAAAATTTTTCTTCGTGTTCTCCAAGCTTCCCTTATGCCAGTAATGGCAGCCTGAGAGCTTCACATCGAGGAAGTCCAACAAGCCAATAGCAGTGATGTAGACCGCTGAGAGGGGTCATCGTGCTTAGATTTTTCAGCCGATCAAGTTTCTTTTCCGTGTACGTCGAGAGGGTATTTAGTTTAGAAAACTTGACTTATTTTTCACGATACACTTTTGGATTTTACTTTTTATTTTATATTTAAATATTTTAGATTCCAAATGGATGGTTTTTTTTTTATTTTACCTTGGTTATTTACTTTGCTCATCTTCATTAATTCTTAATGTCATGATTGCCAATGAAAGTTGCATCATGACTTCATAACCTCCGAGAGAGCCATCGATATTTCTAATCTTTGGTTAGGTTTAGAAGAGAGATCTCACTCTCTTCCTCTCTTAGAATATTCTTTAGTGGTTTAAGTGAAGGTAGATCGAGAGATTGCTCAACGTTAGCCTTTGTACTACACCATCGAGAGAGGATAGTGCCTTAAGTTTATTTTGATAATGTTGTAAGCAAAGTAGTGCCTTAGGTGGAAGCATTCATTTGTTATATCTAGTTTTGTATCCATCTTTTATTGGAAACTCTAGCATGATATTGTCCTATGTTGTGATGACCTTGGCATTATCTCATTCATAGCTTCATCCTATTTTCATTATTGCATGTTTCCTTTTGGTTCTCTACAACAAACACTACATCACAAACACCACTATAATTGATTTTTATTTTCATTGTAATCTCCCGAAAACAGGCCTAGTCGAATTTTGACTTTCAAAGATCAAAAATTTATTTCTTACAGTTTAAATAAAGGAAATAAAATGAGTAAAATGGATTAAATTGTAAGATTTCAAGTCTAATTCTAAAGTTTAAAGAATTAGGGCTAATTGTAAAGTTATGAAATGTGAAGTCAATGGCTAAATTGTAAAGATGTGAAGTTTTGAGTCATAAGTGTAAGATATTAGAGAATGGAACGGCTAAGGGTGTAATTAGACAACTTAGTGACTAAAAATGTAAGATTGAAAATATGTTTAGTGACTAAATTATAAGAAGGTAAAGTTAAGAGGTTAGAGTATAAACAAAGAAAAAAATTAAGGACTTATGGTAAATTAAACCATAAGGTTTCTTCATGCAAAGAAAAGGTAAATGGGGACTAAAGGAGTGACTGCACCATTTTCCTGAGCTGGTGAATAGGCTTGTTAGGTGTCAAGCTTTAATAATTCCATGTGTTTCTCTCAAGTTTATATGGAAAATAATAAGACAAGAGGGGGTACCCCATGGGCAAGATTATTTTTCCCCTTGGTGGAGGAAATCTCCATCTTCGATCTTTAAAAATTCACCGTAGAAGAACATCTTTATGAACCTTAATTTTAAATTAAAATTCCTTCCAGTATAGCTACCATCGCTTCAATATTCCAATATTGCTTTTGGTAAGTTCATGCCTTAGCTTCTATTTAGTACCATATTTGCTAAGTCTCGTATCCAAATGTTTATGGACGTATTCTCTATAGCTTAAAGTTCGAATATTTTAAGACTCAAGTGTAATATAAGAAGAATCCTAAATTTGGTGGTATTTACTTCATGATTTTTAGGTTAAGGAATCATCAAAGCTTAAGCTTGGGAAGATTAAGGAACTGTTATTTTATGTTATTTTAGGTTTAGGATTTTGTATGTTTTGAATGACTAAGTGATGGATTTATGCCAATTCCATGATTAGATCAATCCACGAATTGGAACCTATTTCGGCAAGGGAAGTTGAGAAGAATTAAGCTCAAGTTAACAAATTCGGATTTGTTTTCATAACTTCAGCGTATCGGTGAATGTATTTCATGATTCGGGATGATCTAGTGTCTTCTTAATTTGTATTTATTTACATATGAGTAGTGACATTTGTTAGACATGGTAATTGGATACATGAAACTCACATAGAACGAGTTTTGGGTGGCATTCATGGTATGGTATGGTAAGCTAAGTTTGGTAAGCTTATTTATGTTTCATGAACATGACATGATACTACATGATAATGCATCATATGTTAATATATGACATGACATGAAACATGATAATCTATGAAATTATGTTTATGATGTACAAGTTTATGAATATGAAACAAGGGAGCCAAGGCTCTAACATGTTATGTTATAAGTTACATGAATCATGGAATTATAAAATTATAATGTTATGGATACCTTAGACGTAAGTGTATCTTGGATACAATTGACTTTCCATAAAATTCATTAAGTCCATGTACGGGTGGACTACGGTCCTTGGGTTACGACCCTTATGTGGCGAGGCGGAGGTATGTGTGATTTGGTCATTGGCGAGGCGGAGGGATTGACCACTCATGGCTAGGCGATGTTAGTTGGGAATTCGTGTATCCATTAGTTTCCGTGATCCAAAGATAAAGATGAACTAAAATTATTATTCATGAATTATATATATACATGAAAATATGAAGAGGCTTTGCTACTGTTAGCACGACATTTCATGGGTTCATATGGAAATACATGTTACTATAAGTCTCATGACCATTTGGTGCCACCTTTAATTTTGTACATATAAAATGCATGAAATTCTTTTATATGTTATTTACAGAAGCCAAGAATACTACCTCACTAAGCTACATGAGCTTACCATGTTTTCCTTGCATGAATTTCAGGTTCTAAATTTTCATAACGTTTGGATTTCATATCTAGCAACTGCAAGTCACACTCAAGGCATTAAGTAAGTTTTCTTTGTCAAACTCATAGATGGTGGCATATGAGTTAAGCATGATTAATTATATTCTTATGAAGTGATATATGTGATTGGTATAAGATATGAATTAAGCTATGCTAATTATGTGCATTGCTATAGATGTGACTCAAGTAAATAATATAACAAGTAAAATAATGAAGGATATCGCATTTAAGTTATACTTGAGGGATAAAAAATGTTACACCTGATTATGTTATGATGACATGCCATGCCATGCTAGGCTAAGTTTATTTTGGTATGAATAATGGTTGGCATGATATGTTTGAGCATGCTGTGACATGTAATTAAGTGTATGATTAATCATGAGATGCATGAAACCTATGAATATGTGGTTATGCTAATATGTTACATGAAAGGGGCCTTAATGGCACCTATATGTCTAACTAAACAATTGCATGTTAAAATTCATAAGGGCATGATATATGGTTAGTCCAACATGTTAGAAATTTGTTGTCTAAGTTTAAAATGGTTTGAACACATTTTAGATAAGTTTTGAATTAAAATCGGTTATGAAAACTACAACTTAGTGCAGAGCGTACCAGTACGGCAAGACCAAAAATGACCAATTGGGACAAAGCGTATCGGTATGATCAACGGTACCTGTACCAAAATTGATTATTGAAATTTAATGGTGCATGGCGTACTAGTATGGTACCTGAAGCGTATCTGTACGAGCCCTCGTACCGGTACCAAAAATAATTACTAAAATTTTAAAATATACAAACGTATCGGTATGGTACCCTTGAGTACCTGTACGAATGGAAGTTAAGTTAGTTATGATTTAACCAGTTTCAGAATCTTTATGTTTTAGTCCTAAGTAAAGCACCTATCAATTGGATAGGTTAATTATGCCCAAATGAGCTAAAAAATTACAAATAGGCATGATTTAACATGATTTTCAAGAATATGTCCTTAATGTCAAAAGGGACCACGAATTTACAATAATTATAAACTAGTCCCTAATTGGCCAACATGTTAATTATATGAGATCTAGATCTTCAAATGGATTGGAAATTTACTGGCAAGTATAATAAACCATGAATTACAAGTATGTAGCTTAACAATCTTGAAAATGTCATAATTACTAAAATCTTTGCAATTCAGCCCCTAAACCTTGAATTCTTTCAAAATAACCCCTAAGCATGAAATCAAATTTGACATGATGTGATATGATTATTTGTATGACATGAATGACAAGAAATAAGTGTCTACTTTAATTGGCATGATTAATTTATGAATTGTGATATTAAAAATTATTTTTTGGTCCCTAAAAAAACAAGAAACAAAATTGACAAGAATTATGATCTCTAATGGTTAAATGCTTTGCTTGAATGATACACATGCTTTGTATATGTTGTGAAATGATTTGTTGGAATCCAATTCTTCGATTCTTTGTTTTATTTTCCGGTAACATTTCTGATTCGATTTTCTTCCGGACCAGGTTAGGGTGTTACATTCATTGCATCTAACTCTTACAATCATTAGCATTTCAAGTCACTAAAAGTTCAATCTTTGATTCGATACTCGGCACTTCATTGTGGTCATTTTATACTGCTTATTGATGCATATACTTGTACTAAAGTCGCGACATCAGTTGAAGCATATTTAAACGACTGCTACACGCGGATCAATAATTTCAAGCTGATCATTTCCTCTAGAATTCCTATAGTTTCTTCGTTTCCAATAGAGTGGATGATTGCATTCCATGCAAATTCTTGGATCAAAGTGAATTGGGACTTTCCTTTTTGTAAGTCCGTGAAAGTTTACTCCATTCATGATCTTATATTGCAGTGGCATAAAACTTCCTCCCATACCTTTTTGGGAAACACACAACCATCAAAGATGTGATCCCTAGTTTCAGTAGCCTCTTAACAAAGTAGACATTGATTGTAACTTGCCAACGCTCCAGAATCCGTACACGAGACAAAGATGCAACGTTTAAGAATTGGAACCACATTAACCTTTTGTAAACAATTGAAGGCCAATACTAATTTATACATGCTAACCAAGTAAAAAGAAATATAAAACAAACCACACTCATGCTAAATATGAATCAAATTGTAAACATTAAAATGTACATGGATCATTTTGTAAATTTATAAAAAATGAAGTATGTAAAATAAACAAAGTCGTAAAAAGATTTTGAAAGGTAATTAACATTTTGTTAGTTCTAATCCACTTCTAAAATTCAAAACAATAATTTGAAACAAGCTCCGAGTAGGTAGAGACCATTTTGTAAGACTCTGAAAATTGAGAGATAAAATTTAAAATTTTTAAAACGATTTCAGATGGGGGAATCGAAATTGCTTGGAGTTTCAAAACCTTAAAGCATACTGAAATTTTGTATGCTATAGTGGCATTAAAATTCAACAAGGAGTTTCGAAACTCACTACTTGGTTTCATAACATTTGTAACAAACGGTAGAACACACCTACTATTTCGATTAAAATCAGAAAATTTCAACTTTTATCGACTTGTTTTATACCAAAATTGTTGATACCGGTTTAGAAAAACTGAAAATTTTAAAATTTTTCTTTAAAACGGATCAAATGTTCTAATACAATAAATAGAATCCATAATCAAGTACATGCTTATTTGACAACCTAATGCCGCAGCAATATCCTATGCTTGAATCAAATTTTTTGGTAAGTGTCCAAATTATTTTTCACGACCCGAACTTCTACTAGAAGTACGCTTCCAACCAAAATATCTATTCATTATTCTCACACTCGTAGATGCTAGGTGTGTGGGCACCACTCAATTTATGAACACAGGTAAAATAACAAAAAATTTAAATAACCCTTATGGTTATTTTTCAAGAATTTTTCTTGTTGAAAATTTCAAATAATTCTGAGAATTATTTTTTAAAATTTTTTATTCTCACTATTTTTTGATTAAATAGAGACATTACATTCCTATACAAGAATTTGAACTCATACAATATGAGACAATATGCGCATTCTTAGTCACTAGGCCAATTAGTGGATCTCTTCCCCCTCTCTCTATCCTAATATATGTGTAAGGCTTTGTGAAAATTCTCCGAATGTAAAATACTGAAGCCAAACTTATCTATTTATAGGGAGACATAGGAAGACATTTGAATTAATTAGGAGTAATAATTTAATTAAAATACTAATATACTACTTAAAAAAAGTAAGCACATCGTGTATTAATTAATTGGATGAGTCTATCACGCTCGACGAACACCGCTGAACATCACTAGCGATGAACACCGCTGAACACCATTAAATTAATTTATAAAGATTAAAAATTTATAGGACTCAACGTATAATTATAAATTATTTAAAATAAAATTTTAATTAAATTATTTTCCATATATATTATATTTTAATATTTTTTTAAAAAAAATTGATCAAATATCAACCTTAGTCAATTTAAAAAATAAAAAATCTTAAACCCAAAACTCAAAACCCTAAACTATAAACTATAAACACTAAATTCAAATATTGAGTTTAGAGTTTAGGGTTTATAGTTTATGGTTTATGGTTTTGAGTTTAAGGTTTAGGGTTTTGAGTTTTGAGTTTAGGGTTTTGGGTTTTGGGTTTATATTTTAGGATTTTGGGTTTTGGGTTTTGGGTTTTGAGTTTATGGTTTATGGTTTATAGTTTAAGGTTTAGGGTTTATGGTTTTTTATTTAGGGTTTAGTTTTTTTATTTTTAAATTGATTAAGGTTGGTATTTAATTCAATTATTAAAAAAATTAAAAATTATATAATATATATGGAAAATAATTTAATTAAAATTTTATTTTAAATAATTTATAATTATATGTTGAGTCCTTAAAATTTTTAATCTTTATAAATTAATTTAATGATGTTCAGCGGTGTTCATCGTTAGTGGTGTTAAACGGTGTTCGTCGAGTGTCGTAGAATTTTCCTAATTTTAATCGTAATTTACAATTCAATCGTAAATTGAATTGTGTTTTCACGCACAAGTTGAACTGCCATGAATTGGCTTTCAATTTTTATTTAATTTATATTTGATTTGAACTTTATCTAATTACTTGTATCAATTAAATAGTCAAGTCCAAAATCTAAATATCCAATTAAATTAATAAATAATTAAAATAGGCTTAAATTAATTTTAACTCATAATTATTAATTAATTATGATAAAATTTATTTTTTCCATTAAATAATTCTGACATAGTCTAATTCTAATTCTGTAAAATCATGACAACTTTATCGTCTTAGAGTTCACGTAAATCGTTATCTAATCTTTTATTTTAATTTTCAAAACAATAATTTATTAATTTAATATTCTATTTTGGACTCCATTAATTAATGATCTAAAATTATTAAATTAATTTCCTAACCGTTTAGTTTAAATCATGATATATTACTTTAATATTCTACTTTAGAATCAGTTAAATAATTTTCTAAAGTTACTAAATCAATTTCAAATCATTTTAATTCTTCCATCAATAAGAAATGCAATTACTTAAATAAGTAATTTTTCACAACCTATTTCTCAACCATAACTTTTCCTAAAAATTCACAATTTAATCAAGCAATCCGTATAGAGTCAACTGGAGTAGCGAAGGGATCATTTGAACTTATATGATGTGGGCTAAAATAATATATAATTAATCCCGGATTTTTCGTCAATTAATTACTTCTCCATTATTTAAGTCAAGGAGTCATTCCACTATAGTACCAAGACTGATCTCTCACACATATAACATTACTGAAAGCTTGTCATGTAGCTTTTTCCATGACCTTGTCATAAATATATTATCTTCATAGGATATCCACGATCCCTTTAGATTGAACTCGTTCATACGGTTTGAATACTTTTATCTCAAGGTTCCATTGTAAACCAAATATTGGAAATAATGATTACACAAAATAATAATAATTCATTCATCCTTGACGAATGACCCTGGCCACGTTCCATTTTCACAAAGCATTACAATGTCATCGAGAATATACCATTTATTTCATATCTATAAATGCATTCACATCATGTGTGAGTCGCATACCCAACATATCATCCATCAACTTAGTACTCCGAGACGTATCGGATATTGGCATATCAAAGTATGCAAGTCACACACACATGATCCTACATTTACTCAAGATTAAGGTAAATATATTTTGAACGTCACAAGTGAATTTAATCTTTAATCAGATTTAAGATCTTAATTCATCTTGGGTCTAGTCCAATGTGTTGTCAGTCCAAACAAACACATTTACGTCTCTACTCGGGAGTCAATTGCTCCGATAGCCAAGACTGGCCATCTCCCCATTTCGAATTTAGACAATGTAATAGTTCTTCCAAATTATTTCCTTAGATAATTCTATGAACTACATACATTAGATTACCAACCAATATAAGTTGGCTTCCGTATTATAATCAACCTTACAATACCACTTATATTCAGTTAAACGATAAATAATCAACGAGTCGATATTTGTTTATCATTTTATTGCTTTACATACAATATTAAGTTTAAGGACAATATACATAATAAAGTAGTCTATAAATAACATATAGAAATTTTATTTTTGTCATTTATGTCCAAATGATTTAGTAATTACATAAATTACTTCATATAAGGCACAAAATTCCAACAAAAACCACTATAACCCTTATAAAATACTATTCTAACATACTATAAACATACTTTTATACTTGTTGATTCATCTAGAAACTTTTTTTGGGTTTAACCATCGGTATCTAACTCATTGCCCGACTAATCCAGATTAGATTTTGCAGAGGCCTAATATGGGGGCGACCTTCCCAACTCAGTTTTCTCCATTCACAATGTCGGGATTCAAACCCCTGATCTTATTTTAGGGAACTAGCACCTCATCCCGCATGAGCAACTGATTGTTGGTATTCAATTAGAAACTTTAAACCATCATTAATTCACATTTCACTGACTTATGTTCTCTTCATGTAATCTAGGTTTGTTCTTCATGCAAATTTTTTCAATAGTAATCAAATAATGAATTTAGCCATAAAAAGTATTACAATAATTTTAATAAATTGCACATTATATATCTCATGTAAGAGCAACCATCATTATGCCCTCTCAATATTCAAAGACACTATTCATCAGTTATAATCATAATCAAAGATAAATTCTCAATCATGCATAATTTAATGATAAGTGTAAAATATTACATATTATTAGTGATATTTATTCCTTAATTTTCGCTTGGATATTACTAAGTCTTCATTTTGGGCTTGTTTTGGTTAGGGGCTTCGTTGAACTTTGTCGGCCCAAAACCATGAATTGAAGGCAGAATTTGGATATTCATTGGATTTCATGACATGAGTCGTGGGCTCGACCTGAGACACGACTCAGTCCGAGACATAGGAGTAGTATATTTTGGCGGTATAGTTAGCAGCTTCTAGAAGACATATCAACATTATCTCAAAGTCAAAATTTGGAATTATCTTAAGTATAAATTCCTAGGAGATAAATATGAGATTATCCTAAAGATAAAGGAGAATTCAACCAGAGCCACATGTTTCAAATTAATTATCTTTTTTGTGATAATCCTTGGTCTAAATTTAGTCCACTAGTTTAAAATATTTATCCCTTATTTTATCTTTGATTTAAGGGATTTTTATTTTATCTCTTTAGGATTCTTGGGTATAAATACCCATTTAGGTTCAACATTTAAACGCAGATTGGAATTTGTAATTTCCTTTGTTATTTCTATTGAAACTTTATTTTGTTTTCACTTTCTTCTCTATTTATTTTTCATTCCATAATGCTAAGCATGATCCAATCCATGCTTAGCTAAACTTCCACTTAGCCTAAAGCTTTGCGATGGCTCAATTCTAAATCGTGAGACTTGAGTTTGCATCTAACAACTTTGGGAAAATATTCTTCGATTCTACGTAAATTAGGAGTGACAATCCGCCATTCCTTTAAAAGTTATTACATCTTCAACTCAAAAATTCAACGTTGATTTGAAAGTTGTTTTGGCTTGCTGTTTGGAAGTAGGATCGGTTGGTCGTAATTCGACTTTCTGTGAACAAACATATCGACAGTCCACTAAGGGAAACCAAGATCGGGTTTGATTCTCAGAGAGACGCTATAACCTGAGTTTGGCTCTTCTAGAACATAAAGTTGTCTTGGTGCTAATGACGATAGACGTGGTTAGACCAACAAGGATCAGATTTCGGTGATAGACTTGGAAATCTCGATTAATCGAAGAGAAGAGTTAGTTGCAGGGGTTGGGCCTTGTAGACTGTAACCAGCGTACTTTATTTACAATTACTATTTTTATTCGTCACTTATTTTTACTTAATTATTTATTCTAAACCCCATTTTATTTTTGCAAATTACTCAAACCAGGAAAAGAAGACGTCAATTTCCTTAGTCCCTGTGGATCGACCCTACTTCTCTATATTATTTTCCATTATTCATTATTAAAGAATAAGATTATTTATTTCACAATTTCGGCACTTGTCATTTACATTACTAAAAAATCCCAACATATGACTAATAGAAAAATGGGTGCAGTAATAATCCAAATATAATAGAATACCGTAACAAAAATAAATAACAATAAATTCAATACAAAACCTGAAATCAGACATAGTTGAAAATCAAAAGAATTTTGTTGAGACCTATATAAACAGTTTCCTTAAGACAGATTCATCCTCTCATCGGTGCTTGAGTAACGTTAGACGTATATCTCCCAAAATACAACAAAAAATATTAAAAGTAGTAACACATTGCAGTGAACAATCGAACACAATCTTGCCTTTCTCTGTCACCGAAAACCAAAAAGTTTTTCAAATTTGTTGAGTTGTTTTCAAAGATGTTGTGAAAATGAATATCAACTAGTTTTTATATAATGATTGAAAAATTAAACCGTTTGATGAAAAGATTAAACCTTTTGATAGAAAGATTTGTTGAAAAGTTAATAGATACGATTGAATGGATGCAACTTTAAACAAAAAATTAAAAAGTCTATTCACCAATTGACACGACTTATTATTAGTATGTCTATTCACCAAGTGACATGACTTAGGATCAATATTATTCAACCAATATATATAATTTTTCCAACAATCCCCACATGAATAAAATAATGGTTCAAAACATTGACTCGATATGGTGATAGATTCTACATTTTTTATTTGCATAGGATAGGTAGGCGTCCTCCCCCTTTGAAATTTCCCTTTTAAAAATATGTTTACCTTACTGGCTGTCTAGTAGACGTAATGTCATTGAACTATCCTGTCATTTTGTAAGTGATGACATACCTCATACAAATACCTCATTAACAAGAATTTGGTTCTTATGTTTATATCCATATAGCCTTGGACATCTCCTAGTTCTGCAAGAGCTTAGAGAACTATGCCCCAATAGTCTCCTGAAAGCGAGTCCACTTCACTCTCACACAGGTGACTTATGTTGTTCGGTTTACCGAAACACACAACAGACATTAAAAGCATTGCTTAACCTTTTCCACATTTTAGTCACTATTTACATCATACTAATGGACTTTGGATAAAACCCCCACAGTGACTCCACAAGGTCTATGCAAATAGGTTGGCCCATTGAACCTAGATCTTGAGATATCCAGTCAACTAGGTTGGGTTTTCCTTCACATAGTGCCTTAAAATTCTTGGGTTTTAGTCACATTCCTTTTGATGATTTACCAACTTGATCTCGATTCAATCTTGTTGTTAGTGGATCTGCAATGTTATCTTTTGATTTTACAAAATCAATAGAGATAAATCCAGTTGAGATCAGTTGTCTAACGGTATTATGTCGACGATGCATGTGTCTCGATCTACCATTACATTATGTGCTCTACCAAGTGTTGCTTGCATATTATGGGCACATGCTTTGACCATTCTGTAATATCCTCCAAGAAGTTTCATATTTATTCAACCTCTAGCATATAGGTTAGAAAATCCGATCAAAATGTCTTTTTCACCCGTGCCCATTGTAGACTCTCTAGGTGAAATGTTGGCAAAATTGGCAAAAGATATGTATTGAAAAAGTAATAAACAGTGCCAAGTGAGTCTTTTGCGTGCAATTATACACGGTCTGCAAGTAATACAGCTGGTAAGCTGAGTATCGATCCCATAGAGATTGACTTGGAATTCAATTGCCTTGAGAAAAAGTTGATTTATTTTGAAGTTGGTTTTGAAAATAATTGAAAAGAAAATAAATAAAAGTAAAGTAAAGTAAAGACGTTGGCAAGGAAGGTGCTTTAATGAATGATGAGCGTTGGCAGGGAATGCTTGGTTTTCATGCTAATCATGTCGTGCCAGCCTTTAATAACAACCTGTCTTGGCATTGTTTGCCGAGCAGATTCAAAATTAGCAAAGCCTCTCTCGATGGTCATTTCCCTAAATTGATCATGTAAAATCCCCTATATCTCTATAGTGTATGCTTTTAAATAAACCAATTTGATTAAGATCCAATCTATACTCCTAAGGGGTAGATTTCACTCATTAAGTAAGTTTATCTACTTAAACGACTTCTCTCGAAGCTTCTCTCCTCAGTATTCAACAACTTAATCTTTGCCACCCCAAGTCTGTTAAGATATTGAGGTGCAATTGGCCAACAGGGCCAACTCTCGCTTGGCACAGTATTTAGAAAACATTAAAGTATACCGAATAGATAAAACATTGCCAATGCAGATTTATTATTAAAAACTAAATATGAAAATAGCGTTTCAACGCAAACATCCCCCACCAACTATTGAATTAGTTCATGGTAAGGGATTTAACCGAAAAACCATAAACATTTTCAAAATACATCATCATTAAAAAATAAAATTAACTAAACAAAGAGAATGGGCAAGAAGGGGGTCTCTCGATGCACCCCTTCAATGGCTCCAAGCCCTCGGTCTAGCTGGTCGAACCACGTACCCTTCCTCTTTCGATCATCAATGAAATCCTCTCCAAGTTCGTCCAAAAACCACACATCGAATGCTTGTTTGGTTGGTCTTTAAATAGGCATGCAAAGAAGCCCTAGGATAAGCCTTCACGTTTGAAATTTGAATGCACCAAGGGACAAGGGATGTGATCATCTAATCCAGATTTGAAGTGATAAGCTAATAAGGTGATCAGGTTTTCACTAGGGCTGACGTCATATGTCGTCGATCCTTTGGCAGCTGCGCTTGGCATCGTTTGATCCATCTATGCCAGATAGACTTGGCATCCTATTTTTTCGGAGTTTGATCAAATGCTATTTTTTCACAACCTGATCTGGTCATATTTTTTTAGGCTGGCATTGCCAAGGGTTCTTGGCATAACTCTTCTGGCATCCTATTACCAATGGTGCTTGGCATTTCTCTTCTGGTCCTTCGCTGCCAACAGCAACTCGGTATTCTTTCTAGCATTCTTTCATGTGTTTCATTTCTGGGCCAAATATTATGCCAAACCTGTAAAATTGCCAAAAAAACAACCATTCACACTAGCATAGACAGAATTCTAAACTCTTTATGCAAATGAATGATTTTAACAATCTTATGCAACTAAATGTACCTAAAAACAAGCAAAAGCATTGTAAGATTGGCATTAAAAACAGTACTTTTGGAGAGGTAACACACCCACAAACCTATCTCATTGCTTGTCCTCAAGTAATGCAAACAAATAAAACAAAAACTGTGAAAATGTTACCTCGACAAAATTTTGGTTGCATGCCAACACGTACTGGCAAGCAGAATTTGGCTCTATTTCTGTCCTCGGTATCTCAGTGCAATAATGCCAAGCAGATAGTAATTCAAGTGCAGCAATATAACTCTAGTCTAAGTTTATGAAGAGTGCATGATGTGTAGGCAATATGTATCGAGTATCCTTTCACTCCCTTGGACAAAGTTACTACCTAAACTCAGATTTTTTTTTTCATTTCATTTTTTTCTTTGCCAAGGGTTTCTGTTGGCATTAATTTAAGCTTGCTTCGTGAAACTATTTAGCGTGAGAGATAAGAGGGAGCATACCACGAATCCCCACCTTAATCTAGACATTACTAGGCTTTCTCTTCAACTCATACCCTAAAGTTTTAGACTTGAGAACTAAGAGAGAGCAAACCACGAAGCCCCAAGTAGCTTATTATCCCTAAGGTAGATGAGAGTTCCATTTTTTTTCTTGCCTTGGCAGAACATTACTGCCTTATTAGTTTCTTTTACCCTGGCATCATTCGATCTTTTTTCTTTTTTTTTTAAATCTGGGCATAGTTTCAAAAAGTCTAAGTTTGATAAGGACTAGATACATACTACGTGTTAAGTGTAAGTTCAATTCCCTAAACTAGAGATCAATTACCAAGCAAACCCGACATAACTATTCTGCTGGCATGGCATTGCAACTAAAGATTAAAATTTCTTCATTGCACAGACACCTAGATCAAATTAAACTTGCCTAACAAGTGTTAACATTCTTTAAAATTAAACCAAGGTAAAAAAAATCTTTTTTTAGTGGTTCGGTATGCATCTATTCTAAATGACCTAGATGGAATGGAAAATGGCATGGAAATAGAAATGTAAACATGAAATGCATGGCGTGGCATAAATGTGAGGAAACGCACACCCCCAAACCCAAGATGTGCATTGTCCTCAATGCATGAAACAACACATATATACAAGAAAACATAAAAATAACATGCATGATCATGTAAATACAATAGAATGACATGTAAAAGAGTTTAAAAAGAGGAGGAATCCCCTTCATAGACTTCTTCTCGTGTAGATTGGCTGGCATGGCATCATCGCTGACAGAGGGCTCAGCAGGGAAATCTGGAAATGCTGTCACAAAATCATGGGACATTTTATTCAAGAACCTCCCTGATGATACCATCCCTCTCCTTTGTGTAGTGCCTTATCTTATCATTGAGTTCCTTATCTTATCATTGAGTTCCTCGACTGTCTCTAACTTTCAAAGAATAATCTCCTGGCGATGGTAAATTTAAGACAGCACTGCCAGTGAACTGGCTGGCATGGTGGCTGGCACTGCCTTTGACACCTTTGGCTTTGGCGTGGGCAGTTTTTCCTTCCCCTTGCCTTTGTCTTTTGGCTCGACAACGGTGAGGTTTCTCCAAATAGCAGCTATGATTGTTGTTCCCTTGATCCTTTGACCTTTATCTGTATCAAGCTTTGGCACACCATGGAGCATGCAAATGTTAGAAATTAACAAAGGAAATAACAAACTGCCATTACCTCTTGCTGCACATTTATAAGTTTTATCGATGATGAACCTGCCAACATTAATTTTGCGCCCCATCTTGATGGAGTGCAATAAAATCAGCCTTTCTTTCAAGATGGTCTCATTGTGGGTTATAGGCATCATATTGGCCTTTAAAATCTGATTCCATCCTCTCGATTGATTTTCAATGCCAATTGTTTCACCATTCGGTGGCCCTTCGATGACACTGTCCATGTTGTGCCAAGCTCACATGAATCTGCCAGCAACTTCTTTCTCTTGGCAGCGTTCATCAAATCGGCATACTAAAAATATCCATCCCCTGGACTATCCAATTCAAACATAGTGTTAATGTACCTTTCATCAAAACGCACACACGTACCTCTAATCATAAAGAAGGGTAAATCTTTGGTCATAAGATAGGCATAGAATTCTTGAACAATGGTGGCATCAGACTGGGATAGTGTGTGGATAGAGTGTGGTCTAGCTGGCATGTCATCCTTGGCAAGGAGGTTTGTAGGGAACTCAAAATATGCTGGCAATGTGTGGACAAACATGTCATTACGTGTTTTTTTCATGGCATGGTCCCTGACATGAACATACTGCCAAAGCATCGAGTTTTGCTCCTTGGCTTTCTTTAATTTCTGGAGGATGACCTCCTGGCGTTGATATATCTGGAAAAGCATTACCAATGAACCAGATGGCATCAGAGTCTCGGGCACTACCTTTGGCATCCTGGCCTTTGGCACAGACTCGGCAACCTTTCCCTTGCCTTTTTCCTCGCTAATGAGTTACCTCCACAGGGTAGGAGTGATCGTCGTTCCCTTGAGCTCTTAAGCTTTATCTATATCAAACTTTGACACGCTATGTTGCATGCAAATGTTAGAAATCAATAAAAGGAAACATAAACTCCTATTATCCTTATCGGCGCATTTATAAGTTTCATCAATAATGATACAGCCGATATTGATCTTCCGGCCCATGATGATTGAATGTAACAATGCTAGTCTTTCAATGCCCGCCACTTTACCGTCCGATGGCATTTTGATGACACAGTCCACTTAGTGACAAGTTCCTTCAACATCATCTTTCTTTTGGCATCGTCCAAGACTTTCGGAATCTTGGTGTGTTCATCCTCTACAACAAGTTCATTCTTCACATTTTGTTCAATCACCCCAGCCAGTCCTTGCCCTGACATTTTGCTTGGCAACAAAATCCTGCATTCACTCAAAGGAACCTTTCAAAATAGAAAAAAAACATAAACGAAAAACTAAAAATTTAAAACTAAGATATCATAAGTACTAAAAAAATAATTCCCAAATTATTCACAATGATCAAACTGAATTGGCAAAGAGTTACTGAATTTTTGCAATAAAAATGGTCTCTTTGGCATTATTCCGATTTCCTTCACAGTAGTGTTTCAGTCTGTGGCAATCTTTTGTTTGAAGCCAAATAATTGCTTACCTTTAAGTATGTTGAACTCTAGATTTCTCAACAAGGGAGAATGTTTTGCCATTGGGGTTTTGAATAACCACCTCAGAAAGCCAAAACACCTCTTCCCTGTAGGCCTATCAAATCTTTGATTGAATTTAGCACCCAGTAGTGCTTAGGTTGTGGTCCTTCTGTTTCGTTTGATACCAAGGTGTATGTATCCTCAACCGGTTCCAGACTTGCCATAGCATTCTTAGGTAAATCTTTAATTTCTGGCAGCACCATCTATGGCATTATTGTCACAGTCAAATTATCTTGCTTCAGCTCTTCATTCCAGTCAATTGGCATCCACTTTTTCTTCCAGCAACAAGCAATTTGAGCACACCTTGCTTCATGGCATCAGTCCTTACCAGAATCGATATTCTCTGTGGCTCAATTGTTTTGCCATCGCACTGTTGTTTTATGGCATTAGCTTTCATTCCTTGGCAAGTCAATGCCAGGTTCTCATCCAAAATGGATTCCATTGGCTCAACTACATGGCATTCTTCAGGTTCATCTGCACACTTAAGAGATTTGTCAATATTAAAAGTGACATTTATTTATCTTACCAATGTAGGGTTAGCAATTATTGGCTCCACTAGTTTTGCCGAGGTGGTATTGGCATCAGATTTAGATCTGGCAATACTTATGCTTATTTCCCCTTTCTCAGCTTCCTTAGTTTCTTCCACTGGTACTAATTTATTTGCATGGCAAACAATTGGCTCTTTTCCACGCGTTAAAATCTCGACTTGGTTGCCACTTAGGGGAGTGACAACTTTGCCTTTTTGCCAAGCATCATCCGTATCACATGGCAGAGTTTCCAGAGGTCTAGCATCAAATAGTGGTATGGCATCAAATAGCGGTCTGGCATCAGAAAGTGGTCTGGCATTAGATATTGGTCTGGTATCATCAACCTCTGCCTCTTGTTTCTCTACGTCATTGGGTTCACCTGCTGGCACTAATTTCTCCTCCTGGCAAATAATTGGTTGATTGCCTTTGTCTTCTTGGTTTGGAACTTCAGAATCCCCTTCTATCCTGGTGTTGCGCGTAATAAGTGCTATTCAATTGTGCAAGTATACACATCGCAAGTTATAGTATAAAAGATATCGTCTCTACAGGGATTGGTGCCACTTCAAGAATCTAATCTCTTGCACTGTAAAAAGTAAAAACACAAGTAGAAGATTGTAGGAGTTTTAACTAACAACTAAACTAAGAAATCAAATAAGTAAAAGAAGATGTAATTAAATGAGAGAGAATAGGCCAGGTTATCGTGAGTTGAGGTGTGATAGACGATTGGATCGTCTTGGTAAAAGAGTGCAAGGGCAACTCAGTTGTCGTGGCAACTTGCACAACGGGCTTGCCTTGGCAACTAATCGATGGTTGCCTGGGCAACTACTTGGGCGTCTGAGCAGCAACTTCAAGGTTCGACGGAGCATTCTTCAATGGTTTCTTCTTATGCCTTAGTCGAAACTCTAGCTATTTGTGCATGCCTTGATAATACATCCCTGTGTGAATCAAGGGTGAACAACAACCAATCTTGCGCTCCTCTTAGCCGTTGAAATCCTTAACTTATTCCTAAGCCGGATTAATCTTCACCATCAATAGATTGAATAAAGATCATACTCATTCGTTTCTTGAATCTAACTCTCCTGATATTAGATAAATAGATGAAGTTACGAGATCCTCTCCCAATTCACTCGTAAACAAGAATAAGAACCAAGAACGAATAAACCTTGAATAGAAAGGTGCAAACTTTTATTACCCAAACAAAATCCAATTGTTTCTCACAACCACAAAACACATAACCATAGCCAAATAGATTTAGTTCATGGCTAGGTTCCAAAGAAACACAAGATAAAGAATTCCTAGCATGAACCTAATTGAACAAGAAAGAAAAAGATGAAGAATGGATGGGGCCTTCTTGTCGATATCCCCCTTGAAGCTTGTCGAAAATTCTCTCTACTCTCTCCCTTGGAGTTGTCGAAATTCCTCTCCCATCTCTCCCTTTGGAGTTGACGGCTTGGTGATCTATTTATAGGGCTAGGTCAAAGTCTTTTTTGAGGAGGAAGTTTAGTTGGAATTAAATTATCTTTAAAGAATATAATTCTTTATTCTATTTAAATTCCTTCTACAACTTCTCCTATCTTCTTGGGATTTAATTCCTCTTTAACCTCTTCATGGAAATCAAACTCCTTTGGGATTTAGCTTTGCTCCACGTCATCTTGGGCTTGTCTAGTCATCAATTTTGACTACCATATCACCTTATTCTTTGTCAAAAATTGCCCTGGCAACTAGCTCGACATATCTTTCATGCTTTGCCCTGACAACTGGTTCTAGCCTTGCTTTGGCAAGTGATTCTGCACACACACACAAAAACACACCAAAGCAGCATCTTTTCCCACAAAAATCACCAAGTTATATAATTAAGCACACCGATGGAAAGAAACATGAATTAATGCATGAATGACTAATTATGCAACTAATATGAGCCTAAGTCTAACAATAATATGAGTAAAAATGGTAAGAAAAATAGTACTTTTGAACACCTATCACACCCCCAAACTCGAACTATTGCTTGTCCTCAAGCAATGCAAACTAATAATTACCTGCCAAGACTTCAATTTTCACAAACTTAGCTTTGAACTTGATTTCAATTCTTAGAACCGGGGCACAAAGTATGATTGGCTTTTCATTTTTCGGAAAACTTAGGAGTTACTCGGAATCAAACTATAATGCTCGTGAGTGTGTGCGGAGTTATGTGCAAGTTGATTTTTATGCAAACAAGAGGTTTTCAAATTACTTCATTGGGTTCTTTTTAACATGTTTTAACTAGAGCTGGTTTTGGGCACCTCTAGTGTTTTGTTTTTAGTTTTCTTAAGCTAATTAATTTATTCGACTAGAGCCAGTTTCGGGCACCTCTAGCGATCAATTTTTAGCACATACTAGAGCCAATTTCGGGCACCTCTAGTGATCAATTTTTAGTGCATACTAGAGCCAATTTCGGGCACCTCTAGTATTCATCCAATTTTTTATTCTAAACCCCGAACTTTTTAACTATCAACCTAAGTTCGCTAGAATTCCTTAAATCAATCAAGCCGCACAGTGTTTCATCAAGTTTAGCGTCATAGTACGATTCTAAGTGTTTCCATGTTTATCCTAGAATAAAAAGTTCTATCAATTAAGTACATTGGCAAAGTCATCATCGGATATTCATCAAATCTAGGCAATTCTTGTTCCAACTAAAGGCACGACAAGCAATTTATGTATCCTAAATGCAATACTTAAGTTGAATGCAACTAAACATGGTAACTAACTAATAACAATCCCCCCCAAACTCGAGTGAGGCATTTCCCTCAATGCATGCAACAAAGAAAAATAAAAATAAAGAAAAGTAAAATGCAAACGAGGACTTACTCTGAGATTTCGTTGTCGTGGATGATTAGTTTTCTTTTGGTAGGTGTCTTGATTCTTTTGCTTGAACGTGGTGGTTGCTTCCTTATTGCCGATGGTAGAATTGTTCCTCGTACTGGGTTGTCCTCATCGTCCTCTTCATCAATGTTATTGGCTTTTTGCTTAGGCTTGGAGGATTCGATTGGTGCTGTCTTTGTTGGTGCAATGGAGGACTCGTCCGAATCTGAAAAATTAGACAATGATTTCGTACGAGTTGATTCGGGCATAGGTGCTTTACCTTTGGCTATTGCAGTGGTTGCCGAGACGTCTTTGGCTTTGGTTACCGTGGTATCTTCTTGGGCTGACGCAGTGTAGGTTGTCGTTGCATCATCTGTGGCGGTTGCCGTGGCGACTACTTTATTGGTTTTCGTGGCAAGGATCTCAGAAGGAAAGATTGGGAGCAGCACGCGGCTGTCCGGGTACTTTTCTAGGATGACTTGGGTGATGGCATTGTTGTGCTCCTTCATGTACCGCATGAACATTAGTTGCCTGTCTTCAATTTGCCTAAGGTGTCTCGCCAATAGTTGCAAGAGTTCTTCAAAGTGTCCCGGGGTTGATAGCCGAGTTGCCTGGGCGTTAGGTGCTTGGGTATTAGGCGTTGCCAAGGCGGCAGGGGTTGCCGCGACAATTGGGGATTTTACCGGTGCCTCTCCCATTAGCTTTCAGATTTGTGCTCGATTCCAACCGGACTCTGGTAGGGCCTTTTCATCAGTGGACTCACTTGGGACATGCATCTCCTTGCAAAGATTAGAAATTAAGCAAGGGAAGAAAAGAGAACCCTTGTCTTTTGAGCTACATACAAAAATCTCATCACAAATAATTTTTCCAATTTTAATGATGCGATTATGCAAGATAGAATGTATGAGCAAAAGACGAGGTGTATCAACGATAGTATTGTGTGTGGTGGGCATTAATGATGTTTTAACAAACTTATTCCATAATTTTGCCTCGGGTTTAAGCCGAAGGAGATTTACTGTCATTCCATTGAGTTCCCGGTAGAGTGAGTTCTTGAAGCACCTTGTCGAGTTGCTTGGGCGTGAGTTGATCAACAAAGATTTTCCATAAGATGTTACCCGGTTCCGATTGATGGCAAAAGATTTGCCACTTTTGATGTGCAATCCTTTCGAAGATGAATGGTTCAAGGCCGAAATCTTGATGAGAGTTGGAGTATCAAAGCCTTGTTCTTCGCAAATCTTCCGGCTTTCAAACTTGGAGTGAAATCTTTCTTGAATCACCGGTGTAGAAAACTTCTTGTATCTTGGTTCTTTGGAGGAACTTGGATGAACCAAAAATTCAATTTTGGATGCCATGGATGATCTTGGTTGTGAGTTTTGTAAAAACAAAGAAAAGATAGGTTTTTTGGAATAAGTTTCTTGGAAGTTAAGGGTGATGGGTTATATAGAAAAGATAGGTAGTAAATATGGTGGGTGGGATTAATTTTGGAATAAAGAAGAAAGGGGTTTCGGTTTAGGGGAAGTGTGACAGCTAGGGGGTTTATTTAGGGTAAGTTGGAGGCTTTATATAAGCCTTAGATTTAGCCCATTAATTTCCTTGTTTGAAGAAGTTTCCTTATTGAATCAAAATTCCTCTTTATCTTGAACTCTTTTCCTACAATTAAAAAACAAATAAAATAAGGATTAAAATAAAAGATAAATTAATAAAAGAAAATAAATAAAGATGTGCAAAGAAATTTTTAAACTTAAAATTTTAAAAACAATTAGATAAATATGAAAGAAAGATGTAGTCTTAATCTTAAAGAAAATAAATAAATCTATCCTAAAAAAAGTTCGAAAAAAATAAAAAAAAAATATCGAAAGGAGAGCATGCTCATGCATCTCCTAAGGTGACCATTTCTTTGTTACGTTCCACATGGGCACCGTTGTAGTGCTTCAATCTTTGTCCATTAACTTTGAATTCATGTTCGTCAGTGATGGACTTGATTATCACGACACCATGGGAGAATGGTTTGACAACTTCGAATGGTCCCAACCATCTTGATTTTAGTTTTCTCGGGAAATGTTTTAGCCGAGAATTGAATAAGAGAACTAGTTCCCCTGGCCACGGTAATAGTTTCTTGTCATGCCATTGCTTTGTTTTCTCCTTGTAGATTCGTGCATTATTATAGGCGAGTGCACGAAATTCTTCTATCTCATTAAGGCCCAACAAACGCTTTCGCCCGATACTTTCCCAATCCATATTCACGGTCCTGATTGCCCAATATGCCTTGTGTTCGATTTCCACCGGTAGATTGCATGTTTTGCCATAGACAAGTCGGAATGGGGATATACCTAAGGGTGTTTTGAATTCAGTGCGATATGCCCAAAGTGCGTCATCTAGTCTTACTGACCAATCCTTCCTAGAGGGATTTACAACTTTCTCGAGTATACCCTTCAATTTTCGATTGGAAATTTCTGGTTGCCCATTGGTTTGTGGGTGATATGCCGTGGCAATCTTGTGCGATACACCGAAGCGTTGCAACATCTTGGCAATAAGTCTGTTGTCAAAATGCTTGCCCGTGTAAATATATTTTTCTGCAATAATCTTTGCACTGTCTTGGAATCTTTGTTGGGAACTGCAGCATCCTCAACCCATTTAGACACGTAGTCAACGACAAGTAGAATGTAGAGGTTGCCGAATGAAGATGAGAAAGGTCCCATAAAATCAATCCCCCATACATCGAACAATTCCACCTCAATGATGTTTTGGAGCAACATCTTATGTCGTCTAGAGATATTGCCCGTCCTCTGGCAACGATCACATTGCTTATAAAGCTCTTGGGCATCTTTGTACAATGTTGGCCAATACAAACCGGATTGCAAAATTTGGCCGCGGTACGAGTTCCTCCAAAATGTCCTCCATAGGGTGTAGAATGGCATTGCCGGAGTACATTCTGTTGCTGCTCTTTAGGGACACATCGGCGTATAACTTGATCTGCACATTGTTTAAACAAAATAGGCTCGTCCCAAAAGTAATGCTTAGCATCATGGCGGAACCGCTTCTTCCCTTGGTGCGTAAGGCCATAAGGTAAAATACCACGAACAAGGAAATTAACTAAATTCGCGTACCAGGGTATTGCCGAGGCATGTGCTACCGTGCCGACTACTCCCAAGATTGCTGAGGCGTGTGTGTCTAGAGTTGCTGAGGCATACGCGTCCATGGTTGCCGAGGCGTGCATATCAGTGGTTGTTGCGGCGCGCGCGTCCATGGTTGCCGAGGCGTGAGCGTCCATGGTTTCCAAGGCGTACGCGTCATGAGTTGCTGAAGTGTCGAGGGTTGCCGAGGCATACGCGTTGATGGTTTCCGAGGCGTGCGCGTCAAGAGCTGCTGCGGCGTCGAGGGTTACCGAGGCATGCACATCCATGGTTGCCGAGGCGTTAGGGGTTGCCGAGGCGTGTGCATCCATGGTTGTCGAGGTAACTAAAAGTTGCTCATCCGGGAATGCATCGCATATCGCTAAATTCGCGTCCTCCTCCCTATTGCGTTCTAAACGGGATAAGTGATCGGCCACTTGATTTTCTGTTCCTTTCCTGTCCTTAATTTCAATATCAAATTCTTGTAAAAGTAATATCCAACGAATCAAACGAGGTTTGGCATCCTTTTTAGCAAATAGATACTTAATTGCCGAATGGTCCGTATGAACAATTACCTTTGTACCAATCAAATAGGACCGAAACTTGTCAAATGCGAAAACTACGGCTAGTAACTCTTTCTCCGTTGTTGTGTAGTTTACTTGAGCACTATTAAGAGTTTTACTAGCGTAGTATATCACATGAAAGGTCTTACTTGTGCGTTGCCTAGGATTGCTCCTACCACAAAATCACTTGCATCACACACGAGCTCAAAAGGTAGCGTCCAATCAAGTGGAACGACAATGGGTGCCGAGGAAAGCTATTCCGTTAGGGTTTCGAATGCTTGGGTGCAAGAATCATCAAAATTGAAGACTTTATCCTGTTCAAGCAAATTGCACAAGGGTTTAGTAATCTTAGAAAAATTCCAAATGAATCTCCTATAAAAAACCTGCATGTCCAAGAAAGCTTCGGATTCCTTTAACCGAACTTGGTGGGGGTAATCTCTTGATCTCGTCCACCTTGGCTTTGTCTACTTCAATTCCCTTGGATGAAATCTTGTGGCTGAGCACTATTCCTTCATCTACCATAAAATGGCACTTCTCCCAATTAAGGACTAAATCGGTTTCTTCACATATTGCCAATACCTTCTCTAAATTGCCGAGGCAACTGTCGAAGTCATTACCAAAAATAAAAAAATCATCCATGAAGATCTCAAGGAAGTCTTCGACCATATCTAAGAAGAGTGCCATCATGCATCTTTAGAAGGTTGCTGGGGCATTACGCAATCTGAGCGACATCCTTCGGAAAGCATAAGTACCGTATGGCATGTGAAGGTTGTCTTTTCTTGATCTTTTGGTGCTATGGCAATTTGATTATAACCTGAATAACCATCAAGAAAACAATAAAAGGGTTTACCTGCAAGGCGGTCAAGCATTTGATCAATAAAGGGTAATGGGAAGTGATATTTCCTAGTGGCGTTGTTTAGCTTTTGATAATCCATACAAACCCTCAAACCGGTCACAGTCCTGGTTGGAATGAGTTCATTGTTTTCATTACTTACTGATAAGTGTTCAAAAGTACTATTTTTCTTACCCTTTTTACTCATATTATTGTTAGACTTAGGCCCATATTAGTTGCATAATTAGCCATTCATGCATTAATCCACGTTTCCTTCCAACGTTGAGCTTGATTACATAACTTGATAGTTTTTGTGGGAAAAGATGCTGCTTTGGTGTGTTTTGTGTGTATGTGCAGGATCACTTGCCAAAGCAAGGCTAGAGCTAGTTGCCAGGGCAATGCATGAAGGAGACGCCGAGCTAGTTGCCAGGGCAATGCATGAAGGAGACGCCGAGCCAGTTGCCATGGCAATTGTTGACAAGAGAAAAGGTGATATGGTAGTCGAAATTGATGACTAGACAAGCCCAAGATGACGTGGAGCAAAGCCCAAATCCAAAGGAATTTGATTTCCATGCAAAGATTAAAGAAGAATTAAATTCCAAGAAGATAGGAGAAGTTCTAGTAGGAATACAATTATAATAAAGAATTATATTCTTTAAAGATAATTTAATTCCAACTTAACTTCCTCCTCAAAGAAGGACTTTGGCCTAGCCCTATAAATAAGAGGGAGATTTCGGCAATCCATATAGAGAGAAAGAGAGGGGAATTTTGACAAGCATCAAGAAGGGCAAGAAGAGAGAATTTTCGACAAGCATCTAGGGCAAGGAGGATTTTGACAAGCCTCCTTCTTCATCCTTTTCTTTCTTGTTCGATTGGGTTCATGCTAGGGATTATTTATCTTGTGTTTCTTTGGAACCTAGCCATGAACTAAATCTAATTGGCTATGGTTATTGTGTTTTGTGGTTGTGAGAAACTATTGGTTTTTGTTTAGGTTCAAGGTTTATTCATTCTTGGTTCTTATTCTTGTTTGCGAGTTAATTGGGAGAGGATCTCGTAACTTCATCCATTTATCTAATATCGGGAGAGTTAGATTCAAGAAACGAATGAATATGATCTTTATTCAATCTATTGATGGTGAAGATTAATCCGGCTTAGGAATAAGTTAAGGATTTCAACGGCTAAGAGGAACGCAAGATTGGTTGTTGTTCACCCTTGATTCACGCAGGGATGTATTATCAAGGCATGCACAAGTAGCTAGAGTTTCGACTTAGGGATAAGAAGAAACCATTGAAGAGCGCTCTGCCGAGCCTTGAAGTTGCTGCCCAGACGCCCAAGTAGTTGCCCAACTAGTTGCCCAGGCAACCATCGATTAGTTTCCAAGGCAACCCCGTTGTGCAAGTTGCCACGACAACTGAGTTGCCCGTGCACTCTTTTACCAAGACGATCCAATCGGCTATCACACCTCAACTCACGATAACATGGCCTATCTCTCTCTCATTTGATCTCATCTATTCATTTACTTTATTGCTTTCTAGATTAGTTATTAGTTAAACTCCTATAATCCTTTATTTGTGTTTTTACTTTTTACAGTGCAAGAGACTAGATTCTTGAAGTAGCACAAATCCCTGTGGAGACGATATCTTTTATACTATAACTTGCAACGTGTATACTTGCACAATTGCGTAGCACTTATTACTCACAACAAGTTTTTGGCGCCGTTGCCGGGGATTGGCAATAGCGACTTTGTTTTTAATTTCTTGCACTTTCTTTTTACTTTTCTTGTTTAAGATTCAAAGGGTTAACAAACTTTGGTTTTGCATTGGTATATGACCAGGGCGAGACCGACTACACCAGAATATCCCTTTGATCTAGAAATTGAACGAACCTTACAAAGACTTAGACGGAGGATAAGAGTAGCATTGGCCAATTAAGACGGCAATATGAATCAAGATGTTCTAGCAGGAGGAGGAGTGATTCTTGCACGAAATAGAACTATTCGAGACTATCTTGAAGAAGATCTTGATGGACTTAATCCAGGAGTTGTCGCACCTGAAATTGAAGCCGACCACTTTGAGTTAAAACCGGTAATGTTTAATATGATCAACACAATTGGTCAATTTGGCGGCTCAGCAACTGAAGATGCACGACAACATCTAAAATCTTTCCTCGAGATTTGCAACTCGTTTAAAATACACGGAGTCACCCCCGATGTCTTACGATTAAGATTATTCCCCTATTCACTGAGGGATAGGGCGAAATCATGGTTGAATAGCATTCCTGCCGGATCAATAGCATCTTGGACCGATCTTTGTCGTGATTTCCTTGCTCGATTTAATCTTACAAATCTGACTGATAAGCTTTGTAACGACTTTACTTCTTTTCGGCAGGCAGATGATGAATCCATGTACGAGGCTTGGGAGCGATATAGAGAACTTCTACACAAATGCCCTCTACACGGATTCCCGGTGTGGACTCAAGTAACAATGTTTTACAACGCCGTGAATACACCAACAATGATGATGCTAGATGCCTCGGCAAACGACATACTCCTAGATAAGTCACCGGAAGAAACAATGCAAATTTTAAACAGGCTGGCCAAGAATGATTATCAATTCCCGTCTACTAGAAGAGGAGGAGTTAGACGCCAAGCCACAATACATGAACTAGGATCATCAGATTCAATTTCAGCACAATTGGCCACTTTAACCAAGATGGTCCATAACATGCAAAAACCAAACAACATACATGAAGTCAAGGTAATGGATTCTTTTTGTGAGTTATGTGGTGATAACCATAATTCTTCTGAATGTATGCAGAATCCAGAATCTAGCTTCTATGTGGGGAATTATAATCGGAACAACAATGTGATGTCCAATACATACAATCCAGCTTGGAAGAAGCACCCAAATTTTTCATGGAGTAATCCCAACAATGCTCTAAACCAGAACAATCAGAATGCACAAGCATCGGGATTCCAGCAGAATATGCCACGGCAACAGTTGCTGCAGCAACAACCGACAACATCTAGTTCTTTGGAAAATTCTCTAAATGCTTTTATGATGAAAACTGAATCTTATATGGATGAGAATGTAATTTCATAAAAAGAACTGATTCTTTTATTAAAAAGACCGAGATGACATTGCAAAACCAAGAGGCGGTAATCAAATCATTGGAAAATCAAGTCGGACATTTTGCTCAAAATATGAATACTAGACCGCAAGGAGGTTTACCTAGCGATACTGAAGTCGCAAGAGGAACTGGCCATGAGCAATGTAAGGCGATCACCACTAGAAGTGGCCAACAACTTAGAGAGGCTCAAACCCGCTCATCAAACAAAATCCACAAAAAGATCAAGATGAACCTAGTGGCAAGGCCTCAGATGCTGAACCAGGAATTACCGCGACAACCGGCAATAAGCAGGCCTCGGCAACCCCAGTTGATAATGCCTCGGCAACTCCAGTTGTCCCGGCAATGCCGTCAATCAGGTTTTAAACCAATGAAAAGATCGAAGATATCTGACTTCCACCACCATTCCCACAAAGGTTGAAGCGAAAAAAGCAAGAATACCAATTCAAGAAGTTTCTTGATATCCTAAAGCAAGTCCACATCAACTTGCCATTGGTGGAAGCAATTGAACAAATGCCAAACTATGCCAAGTTCCTTAAAGACATTGTGTTCAAGAGAACAAGGCTAGGAGAGTTTGAAACAGTTGCTGCAACAGAGGGATGCATGGCAATGTTGCACAATCGTATGCCACCCAAGTTGAAGGATCCCGGAAGTTTCACAATACCCTGTTCCATTGGAAATCACTATGTCGGGAAAACATTATGTGACCTTGGGGCTAGCATAAACTTGATGCCTAAATCGGTTTTCCAGAAACTAGGAATCGGGAAGGCAAGACCTACAACAGTTATGCTGCAGCTAGCCGACAGATCCTATGTGCATCCAGAGGGAAAAATCAAGGACATACTGGTAAAAGTTGAGAAATTTATTTTTCCCGCTAACTTTATTATTTTGGATTGTGAAGTAGATGAGCATGCACCCATCATTCTCGGGAGACCATTCCTAGCAACAGGGAGAACCTTGATCGATGTTGAAAAGGGAGAACTCACAATGAGGGTGAATGACCAGCAAATTAAACTAAATGTGTTCCAAACACTAAGGCATGCCGATGATCCAGAAGAATGCCAACTTCTTCATGCCACGACAGAGTTTAACTTCGACGAGGAATTTAGTTGCCTCGGCAACTACATTGCCAAACAAGAGGAACCTGAGGAGTATGAAGAATTGGTCAATGGGGAACAACAAGAAAAGGCAAATTGGCTAGTCAATCGACCAGGAAAAGAAGCTGATCAAAATGTTGATGCTACACAAGAAGGCAATAGGGAGGAGGACGCGGATCTAGAGATATGTGATGCATTCCCGGATGAACAAATTTTAGTTGCCTCGGAAACCATGGACGCACATGCCTCGGCAACCCTTGACGCCTAGGCAACCATGGACGCGCATGCCTCGGCAACTCTCGACGCCACAGTAGCTCTTGACGCGCATGCCTCGGCAATTTTGGGAGCAGTCGCCACGGCAGCACATGCCTCGACAATACCATGGTACGCAGATTTAGTTAATTTCCTTGTTTGTGGTATTTTACCTTATGGCATTACTCACCAAGGGAAAAAGCGGTTACGCCATGATGCTAAGCATTACTTTTGGGACAAGAGTCTTTTGTTTAAACAATGTGCAGATCAGGTTATACGCCGATGTGTCCCTGAAGAGGTGCAACAAAATGTACTCCGGCAATGCCATTCTTCACCCTATGGAGGACATTTTGGAGGAACTCGTACCGCGGCCAAAGTTTTACAACCCGATTTGTATTGGCCAACATTGTACAAAGATGCCCAAGAATTTTACAAGCAATGTGATCGTTGCCAAAGGACGGGTAATATCTCTAGACGACTTGAGATGCCGCTCCAGAACATCATCGAGGTGGAATTGTTCGATGTATGGGGGATCGATTTTATGGGACATTTCCCATCTTTATTCGGCAACCTCTACATCTTACTTGCCGTCGACTACGTGTCTAAAAGGGTTGAGGCAACTGCAGTTCCCAACAACGATTCCAAGACCGTGCAACGATTCTTGCAGAAAAACATATTTACACGGTTTGGGATACCGAGAGCAATTATCAGTGACGAAGGCAAGCATTTTCACAACAGACTAATTGCCAAGATTTTGCAACGCTTCGGCATATCACACAAGATCGCCACGACATATCACCCACAAACCAACGGGCAAGCAGAAATTTCCAACCGAGAATTGAAGGGTATACTCGAGAAAGTTGTAAATCCCTCTAGGAAGGATTGGTCATTAAGACTAGATGACGCACTTTGGGCATATCGCACTGTATTCAAAACACCCTTAGGTATGTCCCCCTTCCGACTTGTCTATGGCAAGACATGCCATCTACCGGTGGAAATCGAACACAAGGCATACTGGGCAATCAAGACCGTGAACATGGATTGGGAAAGTGCCGGACAAAAGTATTTATTGGACCACAATGAGATAGAAGAATTCCGTGTACTCGCCTATAACAATGCACAAATATACAAGGAGAAAACAAAGCGATGGCATGACAAGAAACTGTTGCCACGGCAATTCACGCCAGGGCAACTAGTTCTCCTATTCAATTCTCGGCTAAAACTTTTCTCGGGAAAGCTGAAATCAAGATGGTCAGGACCATTCGAAGTCGTCAAACCATTCTCCCATGTTGCCGTGATAATCAAGTCCATCACTGACAAACATGAATTCAAAGTTAATGGACAAAGATTGAAGCACTACAATGGTGCCCATGTGGAACGTAACAAAGAAGTGGTCAACTTAGGAGATGCATGAGCATGCTCTCCTTTCAATATTTCCTTTTTCTTTTTATTTTCATTTTTATTTTTAGGAGATATTTTATTTTTCTTCATTATCTTTAGTTTTCAGGTTTTCTTTGTTTTCTTTTCCATAACAAGACTCACAACCACTATGCTAAGGAAATTTCCTGCCGAGATCCTTGCCCCGGCAACTAATGAAGCAGTCGACACGGCAGCTGCAACAGATGATGCCATGGCAGCCTACATCGTGCACGCACAAGCTGATGCCACGGCAACCAACCCTGAAGATGCCACGGCAACCAAAGCTAAAGATATCCCGACAACCACTACAAAAGCCAAAGGTAAAGCACCTATGCCCGAATCAACTCCTACGAAATCATTTTCTAATTTTTCAGATTCGGACGAGTCCTCCATTGAACCAACAAAGATCGCACCAATTGAATCCTCCAAGCGAAAAGCCAATGACATTAATGAAGAGGACGATGAGGACAACCCCGTACGAGGATCGATTCTACCACCGGCAACAAGAAAACAACCATCGCGTTCAAGCAAGAGAATCAAGACACCGACCAAAAGGAAACTAATCATCTACGATGACGAACTCTCGGAGTAAGTCCTCGTATGCATTTTTATTTTTATTTTTCCTTATTTTTATGCATGCATTGAGGACAATGCCTCACTCGAGTTTGGGGGCGATTGTTATTAGTAGTTACCATGTTTAGTTACATTCATCTTAAGTATTACATTTAGGATGCATAAATTGCTTGCCATGCCTTTAATTGGAACAAGAATTGCTTAAATTTGATGAATATCCGATGATGACTTTGCCAATGCACTTAATTGATAGAATTTTTATTCTAGGATAACCATGGAAAAACTTAGAATTTTACTATGATGCTAATTTTGATGAAACACTGTTGTGGTTTGATTGATTTAAGGAATTCTAGTGAACTTAGGTTGATAATTAACAAATTGGGGGATTAGAATAAAAATTGGATGAATACTAGAGGTGCCCGAAATTGGCTCTAGCATGTGCTAAAAAAATTGATCACTAGAGGTGCCCGAAACTGGCTCTAGTATGTGTTAAAAATTGATCACTAGAGGTGCCCGAAACCGGCTCTAGTCGAATAAATTAACTTAAGAAAACTAGAAACAAAACACTAGAGGTGCCCAAAACTGGCTCTAGTTAGAATATGTTAAAAAGAACCCAATAAAGTAATTTGAAAACCTATTGTTTGCATCGAATCCGAAAAATCAACTTGCACACAACTCCGCACACACTCACAAGCATTATAGTTTGATTCCGAGTAATTCCTAAGTTTTCCGAAAAATAAAAAGCCAATCGTACTTTGTGCCCCGGTTCAGAGAATTGAAATCAAGTTCAAGGCTAAGTTTGTGAAAATTGAAGTCTTGGCAGGTAATTATGAGTTTGCATTGCTTGAGGACAAGCAATAGTTCGAGTTTGGGGGTGTGATAAGTGTTCAAAAGTACTATTTTTCTTACCCTTTTTACTCATATTATTGTTAGACTTAGGCCCATATTAGTTGCATAATTAGCCATTCATGCATTAATCCATGTTTCCTTCCAACGCTGAGCTTGATTACATAACTTGGTAGTTTTTGTGGGAAAAGATGCTGCTTTGGTGTGTTTTGTGTGTATGTGCAGGATCACTTGCCAAAGCAAGGCTAGAGCTAATTGCCAGGGCAATGCATGAAGGAGACGCCGAGCTAGTTGCCAGGACAATGCATGAAGAAGACGCCGAGCCAGTTGCCATGGCAATTGTCGACAAGAGCAAAGGTGATATGGCAGTCGAAATTGATGACTAGACAAGGCCAAGATGACGTGGAGTGAAGCCCAAACCTAAAGGAATTTAATTTCCATGCAAAGATTAAAGAAGACTTAAATTCCAAGAAGATAGGAGAAGTTCTAGTAGGAATACAATTATAATAAAGAATTATATTCTTTAAAGATAATTTAATTCCAACTTAACTTCCTCCTCAAAGAAGGACTTTGGCCTAGCCCTATAAATAAGAGGGAGATTTCGACAATCCATATAGAGAGAAAGAGAGGGGAATTTCGACAAGCATCAAGGAGGGCAAGAAGAGAGAATTTTCGACAAGCATCTAGGGCAAGGAGGATTTCGACAAGCCTCCTTCTTCATCCTTTTCTTTCTTGTTCGATTGGGTTCATGCTAGGGATTATTTATCTTGTGTTTCTTTGGAACCTAGCCATGAACTAAATCTAATTGGCTACGGTTATTGTGTTTTGTGGTTGTGAGAAACTATTGGTTTTTGTTTAGGTAATAAGAGTTTACACTTTTCTATTCAAGGTTTATTCATTCTTGGTTCTTATTCTTGTTTGCGAGTGAATTGGGAGAGGATCTCGTAACTTCATCCATTTATCTAATATCGGGAGAGTTAGATTCAAGAAATGAATGAATATGATTTTATTCAATCTACTGATGGTGAAGATTAATCTAGCTTAGGAATAAGTTAAGGATTTCAACGGCTAAGAGGAGCACAAGATTGGTTGTTGTTCACCCTTGATTCACGCAGGGATGTATTATCAAGGCATGCACAAGTAGCTATAGTTTCGACTTAGGGATAAGAAGAAACCATTGAAGAACGCTCTGCCGAACCTTGAAGTTGATGCCCAGACGCCCAAGTAGTTGCCCAGGCAACCATCGATTAGTTGCCAAGGCAACCCCGTTGTGCAAGTTGCCACGGCAACTGAGTTGCCCGTGCACTCTTTTACCAAGACGATACAATCGGCTATCACACCTCAACTCACGATAACCTGGCCTATCTCTCTCTCATTTGATCTCATCTATTCATTTACTTTATTGCTTTCTAGATTAGTTATTAGTTAAACTCCTATAATCCTTTATTTGTGTTTTTACTTTTTACAGTGCAAGAGACTAGATTCTTGAAGTAGCACCAATCCCTGTGGAGACGATATCTTTTATACTATAACTTGCAATGTGTATACTTGCACAATTGCGTAGCACTTATTACGCGCAACACTTACCACCGTTATACCTCTTTTTTTCGGTACATATTGTACCAGACTTACCCATGTACTATCAGAGATAGGGTATATAATGCCGGCGTCAAGCCACTTGATGATTTCTTTCATTACAACCCCTTTCATGGCATGATTCAGTCTCCTCTAGGCCTCAGTCGAAGGTTTGTGATCATCTTCCAGCAAAATCTTGTGCATGCACACTGCCGGGCTAATTCCCTTTAAGTCAACAATTGTCCACCCTATTGCCTTCTTGTGTAGCATCAACATTTTGATAAGCTTCTTTTCCTGCTTAGGCTATAACTTAGAGGAAATAATTACATGCAATGTATTATCGGTTCCTAAGTATGCATATTTTAGTTGCTCTGGAAACTGTTTCAACTCAAGAATCGGTGGTTGTTCAATAGAGGGCTTTTCGAGCTTACCTTTCTTACCTGAGTAATCCAATGGTTCAAAGTATGTACCTGGTCGATTAACTAACCAATTTGCCTCTTCTTGTTGTTCCTAATCGATTAGTTCTTCATACTCCTCAGGTTCCTCTTGATCAGCAATGTAGTTGCCGAGGTAAGTAAATTCCTCGTCGAAGTTAAACTCTGCCGTGGCATGAAGAAGTTGGCATTCATCTGGATCATCGGTGTGCCTTAGTGTTTGGAACACATTTAGTTTAACTTGCTGGTCATTCACCCTCATTGTGAGTTCTCCCTTTTCAACATCGATTAAGGTTCTCCCTGTTGCTAAGAAGGCTCTCTCGAGAATGATAGGTGCATGCTCATTTGCTTCACAATCAAAAACAATAAAGTTAGCGGGAAAAATAAATTTATCAATTTTTACCAGTATGTCTTTGATTTTTCCCTCTGGATGCACATATGATCTGTCGGCTAGCTGTAGCATAACTGTTGTAGGTCTTGCCTTCCCGATTCCTAGTTTCTGGAAAACCAATTTAGGCATCAAGTTTATGCTGGCTCCAAGGTCACATAATGCTTTCCCGACATAGTGGTTTCCAATGGAACAAGGTATTGTGAAACTTCCGGGATCCTTCAACTTGGGTGGCATGCGATTGTGCAACATGACCATGCATCCCTCTGTTGCTGCAACTGTTTCAAACTCTCCTAGCCTTGTTCTCTTGGACACAATGTCTTTAAGAAACTTGGCATAGTTCGGCATTTGTTCAATTGCTTCAACCAATGGCAAGTTGATGTGGACTTGCTTGAGGATATCAAGAAACTTCTTGAATTGATATTCTTGCTTTTTTCGCTTCAACCTTTGTGGGAATGGTGGTGGAAGTCAGATATCTTCGATCTTTTCATTGGTCTGGAACCTGATTGACTGCATTGCTGAGGCATCCTTATCGTCGATTACCGATGCATGTTTATTGCTGGTTTCCGCGGCAATTCCTGGTTCAGCATATGAGGCTTTGCCGCTGAGTTCATCTTGTTCTTTTTGTGGAGTTTTGTTTAATGAGCGAGCTTGAGCCTCTTTAAGTTGTTGGCCAACTCTAGTGGTGATCGCCTTACATTGCTCATGGCCAATTCCTCTTGCGACTTCAGTATCGCTAGGTAAACCTCATTGCGGTCTAGTATTCAGGTTTTGAGCAAATTGTCCGACTTGATTCTCCAATGATTTGATTGCCGCCTCTTGGTTTTGCAATCTCATCTCGGTCCTGTTAATAAAAGCATCAGTTCTTTTTATGAAGTTACTATTCTCAGCCATATAAGATTTAGTTTTCAACATAAAAACGTTGAGAAAATTTTCCAAAGAACTAGATGTTGTCGGTTGTTGCTACAGCAACTGTTGCCGTGGCATATTCTGCTGGAATCCCGATGCTTGTGCATTCTGATTGTTATGGTTTAGAGCATTGTTGGGATTACTCCTTGAAAAATTTGGGTGCTTCTTCCAAGCTGGATTATATGTGTTGCACATCACATTGTTGTTCCGGTTGTAATTCCCCACATAAAAGCTGGATTTCAGATTCTGCATACATTCAGAAGAATCATGGTTACCACCACATAACTCACAAAAGGAATCCATTACCTTGACCTCCTGTATGTTGTTTGGTTTCTGCATGTTCTGGACCATCTTTGTTAGAGTGGCCAATTGTGCCGAAATTGAGTCTGATGATCCTAGTTCATGTATTGTGGCTTGGCATCTAACTCCTCCTCTTCTAGCATAGGGGAATTGATAATCATTCTTGGCAAGCATGTTTAGAATATGCATTGCTTCCTCGGGCGACTTATCTAGGAGTATGCCGTTTTCCGAGGCATCTAGCATCATCCTTGTTGGTGTATTCATAGCGTTGTAAAATATTGTTACTTGTGTCCACACTGGGAATCCGTGTAGGGGGCATTTGTGTAGAAGTTCTCTATATCGCTCCCAAGCCTCGTACATGGATTCATCATCTGCCTGCCGAAAAGAAGTAATTTCGTTACGAAGCCTATCGGTCAAATTTGTAGGATTAAATCGAGCAAGGAAATCACGACAAAGATCGGTCCAAGATCCTATTGATCGGGCAGGAATACTATTCAACCATACTTTCGCCCTATCCCTCAGTGAATAGGGGAATAATCTTAGTCGTAAAACATCGGAGGTGACTCCTTGTATTTTGAATGAGTTACAAATCTCGAGGAAAGATTTAATATGGTGTCGTGCATCTTCAGTTGCTGAGCCGCCAAATTGACCAATTGTGTTGATCATATTAAAAGTCACAAGTTTCAACTCAAAGTAGTCGGCTTCAATTTCAAGCGTGACAACTCCTGGATTAAGTCCATCAAGATCTTTTTCAAGATAGTCTCGAATAGTTCTGTTTCGTGCAAGAATCACTCCTCCTCCTGCTAGAACATCTTAATTCATATTGCCGTCTTGATTAGCCATTGCTACTCTTAACCTTCGTCTGAGTCTTTGCAAGGTTCGTTCGATTTCTGGATCAAAGGGATATTCTGGTGTAATCGGTCTCGCCCTGGTCATATACCAATGCAAAACCAAAGTTTGTTAGCCCTTTGAATCTTAAACAAGAAAAATAAAACGTGCACGAAAATAAAAACAAAGTCACTACTGCCAATCCCCGGCAACGGTGCCAAAAACTTGTTGCACGTAATAAGTGCTACGCAATTGTGCAAGTACAGGGATTGGTGCCACTTCAAGAATCTAATCTCTTGCACTGTAAAAAGTAAAAACACAAGTAGAAGATTGTAGGAGTTTTAACTAACAACTAAACTAAGAAAGCAAATAAGTATAAGAAGACGTAATTAAATGAGAGAGAATATGCCAGGTTATCGTGAGTTGAGGTGTGATAGCCGATTGGATCGTCTTGGTAAAAGAGTGCAAGGGCAACTCAGTTGCCATGGCAACTTGCACAACGGGGTTGCCTTGGCAACTAATCGATGGTTGCCTGGGCAACTACTTGGGCGTCTGGGCAGCAACTTCAAGGTTCGTCGGAGCGTTCTTCAATGGTTTCTTCTTATACCTAAGTTGAAACTCTAGCTATTTGTGCATGCCTTGATAATACATCCCTGCGTGAATCAAGGGTGAACAACAACCAATCTTGTGCTCCTCTTAGCCGTTGAAATCCTTAACTTATTCCTAAGCCGGATTAATCTTCACCATCAATAGATTGAATAAATATCATACTCACTCGTTTCTTGAATCTAACTCTCCCGATATTAGATAAATAGATGAAGTTACGAGATCCTCTCCCAATTCACTCGCAAACAAGAATAAGAACCAAGAATGAATAAACCTTGAATAGAAAGGTGCAAACTCTTATTACCTAAACAAAATCCAATTGTTTCTCACAACCACAAAACACCATAACCTTAGCCAAATAGATTTAGTTCATGGCTAGGTTCCAAAGAAACACAAGATAAAGAATTCCTAGCATGAACCTAATTGAACAAGAAAGAAAAAGATGAAGAATGGATGGGGCCTTCTTGTCGATATCCCCCTTGAAGCTTTTCAAAAATTCTCTCTACTCTCTCCCCTTGGAGTTGTCAAAATTCCTCTCCCCTCTCTCCCTTTGGAGTTGACGGCTTGGTGATCTATTTATAGGGCTAGGTTAAAGTCTTTTTTGAGGAGGAAGTTTAGTTGGAATTAAATTATCTTTAAAGAATATAATTCTTTATTATATTTAAATTCCTTCTAGAACTTCTCCTATCTTCTTGGGATTTAATTCCTCTTTAACCTCTTCATGGAAATCAAACTCCTTTGGGATTTAGCTTTGCTCCACGTCAACTTGGGCTTGTCTAGTCATCAATTTCGACTACCATATCACCTTATTCTTTGTCGAAAATTGCCCTAGCCACTAGCTCGGCATCTCATTCATACATTGCCCTGGCAACTGGTTTTAGCCTTGCTTTGGCAAGTGATTCTGCACATACATACAAAAACACACCAAAGCAGCATCTTTTCCCACAAAAATCACCAAGTTATATAATCAAGCTCACCGATGGAAATAAACATGAATTAATGCATGAATGACTAATTATGCAACTAATATGAGCCTAAGTCTAACAATAATATAAGTAAAAAGGGTATACTTTTGAACACTTATCACACCCCCAAACTCGAACTATTGCTTGTCCTCAAGCAATGAAAACTAATAATTACCTGCCAAGACTTAATTTTCACAAACTTAGCTTTGAACTTGATTTCGATTCTTAGAACCGGGGCACAAAGTATGATCGGCTTTTCATTTTTCAGAAAACTTAGGAGTTACTTGGAATCAAATTATAATGCTCGTGAGTGTGTGCGGAGTTGTGTGCAAGTTGATTTTTATGCAAACAAGAGGTTTTCAAATTACTTCATTGGGTTCTTTTTAACATGTTTTAACTAGAGCCGGTTTCGGGCACCTCTAGTGTTTGTTTTTAGTTTTCTTAAGCTAATTAATTTATTCGACTAGAGCCGGTTTCAGGCACCTCTAGTGATCAATTTTTAGCACATACTAGAGCCAATTTCGGGCACCTTTAGTGATCAATTTTTAGTGCATACTAGAGCCAATTTCGGGCACCTCTAGTATTTATCCAATTTTTTATTCTAATCCCCCAACTTTTTAACTATCAACCTAAGTTCGCTAGAATTCCTTAAATCAATCAAGCCCTACAGCGTTTCATCAAGTTTAGCGTCATAGTCCGATTCTAAGTGTTTCCGTGTTTATCCTAGAATAAAAAGTTCTATCAATTAAGTACATTGGAAAAGTCATCATCGGATATTCATCAAATCTAGGCAATTCTTGTTCGAACTAAAGACATGGCAAGCAATTTATGTATCCTAAATGCAATACTTAAGTTGAATGCAACTAAACATGGTAACTAACTAATAACAATCCCCCCAAACTCGAGTGAGGCATTGCCCTCAATGCATGCACCAAAGAAAAATAAAAATAAAGAAAAGTAAAATGCAAACGAGGACTTAGTCTGAGAGTTTATCATCGTGGATGATTAGTTTCCTTTTGGTCGGTGTTTTTATTCTTTTGCTTGAACGCGGTGGTTGCTTCCTTGTTGTCGATGGTGGAATCGATCCTCGTACGGGGTTGTCCTCATCGTCCTCTTCATCAATGTTATTGGCTTTTCTCTATGGCTTGGAGGATTCGATTGGTGCTGTCTTTGTTGGTGCAATGAAGGACTCGTCCGAATCTGAAAAATCAGACAATGATTTCCTACGAGTTGATTCGGGCATAGGTGCTTTACCTTTGGCTTTTGCAGTGGTTGTCGGGACGTCTTTGGCTTTGGTTGTCGTGGCATCTTCAGGTTTGGTTGCCGTGGCATTTACTTGGGTAGGCGCAGTGTAGGTTGTCGTGGCATCATCTGTGGCGATTGTAGTGGCGACTGCTTCATTGGTTTCCGTGGCAAGGATCTCGGCAGGAAAGATTGGGAATGACACGCGACTGTCTGGGTACTTTTCTAGGATGACTTGGGTGATGGCATTGTTGTGCTCCTTCATGTACTGCATGAACATTAGTTGCCGGTCTTCAATTTGCCTAAGGTGGCTCGCCAATGGTTGCAAGAGTGCTTCAAAGTGTCTCGGGGTTGATGGCCGAGTTGCCGGGGCGTTAGGTGCTTGGGTATTAGGCGTTGCCAAGGCGACAGGGGTTGCCGCGGCAATTGAGGATTTTACCGGTGCCACTCCCATTAGCTTTCAGATTTGTGCACGATTCCAACCGGACTTTGGTAGGGCCTTTTCATCAGTGGACTCACTTGGGACATGCATCTCCTTGCAAAGATTAGAAATTAAGCAAGGGAAGAAAAGAGAACCCTTGTCTTTTGAGCTACATACAAAAATCTCATCACAAATAATTTTTCCAATGTTAATGATGAGATTATGCAAGATAGAATGTATGAGCAAAAGACGAGGTGTATCAATGGTAGTATTTTGTGTGGTGGGCATTAATGAAGTGTGATAGCCGATTGGATCATCTTGGTAAAAGAGTGCAAGGGCAACTCAGTTGCCGTGGCAACTTGCACAACGGGGTTGCCTTGGCAACTAATCGATGGTTGCCTGGGCGACTAGTTGGGCAACTACTTGGGCGTCTGGGCAGCAACTTCAAGGTTCGGCAGAGCGTTCTTCAGTGGTTTCTTCTTATCCCTAAGTCAAAACTCTAGCTATTTGTGCATTCCTTGATAATACATCCCTGCGTGAATCAAGTGTGAACAACAATCAATCTTGCATTCCTCTTAGCCGTTGAAATCCTTAACTTATTCCTAAGTCGGATTAATCTTCACCATCAATAGATTGAATAAAGATCATACTCATTCGTTTCTTGAATCTAACTCTCCCGATATTAGATAAATAGATGAAGTTACGAGACCCTCTCCCAATTCACTCGCAAACAAGAATAAGAATCAAGAATGAATAAACCTTGAATAAAAAGGTGCAAACTCTTATTACCTAAACAAAATTCAATTGTTTCTCACAACCACAAAACACCATAACCTTAGCCAAATAGATTTAGTTCATGGCTAGGTTCCAAAGAAACACAAGATAAAGAATTCCTAGCATGAACCTAATTGAACAAGAAAGAAAAAGATGAAGAATGGATGGGGCCTTATTGTCGATATCCCCCTTGAAGCTTGTCGAAAATTCTCTCTACTCTCTCCCCTTGGAGTTTTTGAAATTCCTCTCCCCTCTCTCCCTTTGGAGTTGACGGCTTGGTGATCTATTTATAGGGCTAGGTCAAAGTCTTTTTTGATGAGGAAGTTTAGTTGGAATTAAATTATCTTTAAAGAATATAATTCTTTATTATATTTAAATCCCTTCTAGAACTTCTCCTATCTTCTTGGGATTTAATTCCTCTTTAACCTCTTCATGGAAATCAAACTACTTTGGGATTTAGCTTTGCTCCACGTCATCTTGGGCTTGTCTAGTCATCGATTTTGACTACCATATCACCTTATTCTTTGTCGAAAATTGCCCTGGCAACTAGCTCGGCATCTCCTTCATGCATTGCCCTGGCAACTAGCTCGGCATCTCCTTCATGCATTGCCCTGGCAACTGGTTCTAGCCTTGCTTTGGCAAGTGATTATGCACACACACACAAAAACACACCAAAGCAGCATCTTTTCCCACAAAAATCACCAAGTTATATAACCAAGCTCACCGATGGAAAGAAACATGAATTAATGCATGAATGACTAATTATGCAACTAATATGAGCCTAATTCTAACAATAATATGAGTAAAAATGGTAAGAAAAATAGTACTTTTGAACACTTATCACCTGGCATCGAACTTGGCAACATTATCTAGCTTTGCCTCGATGTTGTTGTGTTCGGGATCCTTGCCCTCAAATTTTTCCTCACACTCTATTACCACTAATGAGTCCAATATACCTATTATGGAATACTCTTCATCAGTATAATATATTGATTCAAGTGTGTTAGGAAAAACCTGATACTCGTAATGTTGATTTTGAATTTCTTGAGGAGCAGATGGAGGAAGAAAATTGCCAGCTTGTAGTGTTGCCATGGCATTCTGATTGTTACCACTAACTGAAGTATTTGCCACCTCTTGCTGCCTTGATGGAAGCTCTATCTCGTTCTCTTGAGGCATGCCATTCACATCATTTGCAAGCGTCCTAACTTGTTCTTCCAAGCCTCTCATAGCATCCGTGGCTTCTTCAAATGCATCTCCAATGTAATTTGTTTGCTCTTGAGGTGGTTTATTGTGCATTGGCATTTCTAAAGGCAATTCTGCCATGCCAAATGATCCGTTGGATCCATAAAGATCTATCGCTGATTTCTCATAAAGAATGCTATCTTGGGATGGCATTTGGTTGAAGCCTGGTGGCACAACAAAGTTGTTAGGTGTATAAAAATATCGTCATCTTGATTATTCCAAAAAATATTCTGCTCCTGGTTCCATCCATGGTTGAAGTTGTAGGAGGAAGGGTTGTTCACATTACAGTGCCCTGTGTAACAATAGGAATTAGGGTTTAAGGGGCAATTGTCAAACGAGTGGCATCCTCTACAATATGCACAAACAACGGGTGTTGCTTGCCTTCTGCTGAACTTGTTCGGCACTTGTATTGGTGTAATCATGTTTTTCAGTTCAGAAATCTATGCCGAGAGTGTTGTATAGGTATCATCTTCATGCGTTTCATATTGTATTTGCTCATGGACCGCTCTTGGAGTTGGATATTGGTAGTCATAAGTGGGAAAAATGTAGTCATCATCATACCATATGTGACTGCCCATACTTTTCTTTATAGATTTCCTGAAAAAGAAAAATATGATTAAAACAAAAAAAAACAAAGTTAGTAAAATGAAAACAAAAAACAAGTAAAAATTAAAGCAATAAATTCCGTCGCAATCCTTAGCAACGATGCCAAAAACTTGTAGACTCCCTTGGTAAAATACTAGCAAAAAGGGCAAAAGATATGTATTGGAAAAGTAATAAACAGTGCTAAGATGAGTCTTTTCGTGCAAGTATACACGGTCTGCAAGTAATACAGCTGGTAAGCTGAGTATCGGTCTCACAGAGATTGACTTGGAATTCAATTGCCTTGATTGTTACTTGCCTTGAGAAAAAGTTGATTTATTTTGAAGTTGGTTTTGGAAATAATTGAAAAGAAAATAAATAAAAGTAAAGTAAAGACGTTGGCAAGGAAGGTGCTTTAATGAATGATGAGCGTTGGTAGGGAATGCCTGGTTTTCACGCTATTCATGCCGTGCCAGCCTTTAATAACAATCTGTCTTGGCATTGTTTGTCGAGCAGATTCAAAATTAGGAAAGCCTCTCTCGATGGTCATTGCCCTAAATTGATTATGTAAAAACCCCTTATATCTCTATAGTGCATGCTTTTAAATAAACCAATTTGATTAAGATCCAATCTATACTCCTAAGGGGTAGATTTAACTCCTGAAGTAAGTTCATCTACTTGAACGACTTCTCTCGAAGCTTCTCTCCTTAGTATTCAACAACTTAATCGCTGCCACCCCAAGTTTGTTAAGATATTGAGGTGCAATAGGCCAATAGTGCCAGATCTCACTTGGCATAGTATTTAGAAAACATTAAAGTATGTCGAATAGATAAAACATTGCCAAGGCAGATTTATTATTAAAAACTAAACATGAAAACATCGTTTTAACGCAAACATCCCCCACCAACTATTGAATTAGTTCATGGTGAGGGATTTAACTGAAAAACCATAAACGTTTTCAAAATACATCATCATTAAATATAAAATTAACTAAACAAAGAGAATGGGCAAGAAGAGGGTCTCTCGATGCAGCCCTTCAATGGCTCCAAGCCCTCGGTCTAGCTGGTCGAACCACGCAGCCTTCCTCTTTCGATCGTCAATGAAATCATCTCCAAGTTCTTCAAAAAACCACACATCGAATGCTTGCTTGGTTGGTCTTTAAATAGGCATACAAAGAGGCCCTAGGGTAAACCTTTTCGTTTGAAATTTGAATGTGGCAAGGGATAAGGGATGTGATCATCTTATCCAGATTTGAAGTGATAAGCTGATAAGGTGATAAGCTAATCAGGTTTTCACTAGGGCTGACGTCATATGCCGTTGATCCTTTGGGAGCTGCGCTTGGCATCGTTTGATCCATCTGTGCCAGACAGACTTGGCACCCTATTTTTTTCCTTTCTATTTTTTCAGAGTTTGATCAAATGCAATTTTTTCGCTGCCTGATCTGGTCCTATTTTTTCGGGCTGGCATTGCCAAGGGTTCTTGGCATAACTCTTCTAGCATCCTATTGCCAATGGTGCTTGGCATTTCTCTTATGGTCCTTCGCTGCCAATAGCAACTCGACATTCTCTCTGGCATTCTTTCATGTGTTTCATTTCTGGGCCAAATACTATGCCAAACCTGCAAAATTGCCAACAAAACAACCATTCACACTGGCATAGACAGAATTCTAAACTCCTTATGCAAATGCATGATTTTAACAACCTTATGCAACTAAATGTACCTAAAAACAAGCAAAAGCATTGTAAGATTGGCTTTAAAAATAGTACTTTTGGAGAGGTAACACCCATCAACCTCTTGTTAAAAGTCTAGACCATTTTCATTAATAGTTTATATTTCGTTTCGTTGCACTTGACCAACTTCTATAGTCATAAAAGGATAAGGCAATTTTAGATTCCAATATCGAATTCTTGTGAAATTCATGATTCTTTGATTCATACACAAGAAATTGTTATGTATTATTATGACAAACATAACCCAATTATCATAAAACAAAAACTTTAGGAAGATAACCCATGGTAATGAAATTCTTTCATTTTCACCACTAAAATCATTATCATCATTGGTATGGCAACCATAACCAATGAAAATACGATCCACCGTTTTAGGATATATTTTCATTTGCTTAGGTAAATGAGTCGTTACTTTGACAAGACACCCCCAAACTTTCAAGTAGTTGTAGGAAGGTTTTCTACCATTATATCATATGGTGTTTTTTTCCTTTTTTTTATTATGAGACACCTTATTTAAAAGGTAATTTACTAATAATACAACTTTCCCCACATGTTTTGTGATAACCCTAAACTTCTTATTGTTCTCATAATATTGTACACTTCATAACGTACATTAGATAAGGCTTTAAGAATATAGTTACAGTATAGGAAATCAGAGTGCTTCCATGCCTTGGCGACGTTTAAGAAGATAGCAATATGAGTACTTCTATATCTCGACAATGTTGAAGGTGGTAGCAACATCTACATCATCCTCTCTAGAATAGGAGGAACAACATGGTCAGATAACACTTTCTCATTACCATATTTTGAAATTTTCTCTGCAAGCTTTTCATTCTATCTTATAGTTGCTGACAACATTTGACTTTGGTTTGGAGTCTGAGCCCGCGTGTTGACTATATCACCAAAATGAGAATTGAACAACATCTTGGATTATGTCATGATAAAATAACGAACTAAATGTCATGTCATTATTATGAATCTGTTCATGGCTAGGAATTTAGTCAGAAACTAAAAACCAAAAACAAAAACACAATTAATCAACTTCTGTTGAACAATTAGAATTTAGTAAAATTAAAAACATGAAATAGAAGTACAAGTCCAACATAATTCTATTCAACTCTAAACACATAAAAATGTTAGTCTCAGAAATAATACTCTAACAATAATAAAAATTTATTATCTTTAGTTTCTAACAGATTGTAAGAATCGAATCGAATCGAAATTTGAGAGCGGAACCATCATCTCCTTACTTCTCCAAAATTGCAATTATCCTATTGTCTTTACAAATTTCTCTAAAAATGGTTAGTACATCAAATATACAAGTATTTAATTTAAACATTAATAATGGCTCAAGATATTAACTCAAATATTAATAATGAAATAAAGGCAATTTTAAATAGACTCATCATTATGAAAGGACGCATGCCTTTGCTTATGGCTTTCACCCATACGTGCTCTCTTTCTCTCGCCATTGTCTTTGCAATGCAAAAGTAAAAAATGTTTGGGCTGGAATCTTCCTTGAAATGAGACTTGTTAAGCATGTGGCTTCTACTTCTACCATAATTGAAGAGTTTTTCATGAAATGTAGGGCCCACGTCTATTTGTCAAATGCAGATGCCACACTTCACAATTCAAGAGTTCGAACAACGTTCATCCTTTTGATATAATTACATTTATGGTTCACAATTAAATACCCACAATATATATTTGTTTTTCTTGGATTAAAACTTAAAAATCTGAATTAAGATTGTTAGAAAAATGGGTGCAGTAATAATCCAAATTCAATAGAATACCATAAGAAAGATAAATAACTATAAATTCAAAATAGAACTTGAAATTAAACATGGTTGAAAATCAAAAGAATTTTGTTAAGGCCTGTATAAACAGTTTCCTTAAGACAGATTCGTCCTCTCCTTGGTGCTTGAGTAACGTTGGACGTCTATCTCCCAGGTTACAACAACAAACGTTCACAACAGTAGTACAATTGCAGTGAACAATCGAACACAATATTGCCTTTCTCTATCACTAGAAACCAAAAACATTTTTCAAATTTGTTGAGTTGTTTTCAAAGATGTTGTGAAAATAACTATCAACTAGTCTTTATATAATGATAGAAAAATTAAACCGTTTGATGAAAAGATTAAGCCTTTTGATGGAAAGATTTGTTGAAAAGTTAATAGATACGATTGAATGGATGCAACTTTAAACAAAAAATTAAAAAGTCTATTCACCAAGTGACATGACTTAGGATCAATATTATTCAACCAATATATATAATTTTTCCAACAATCCCCCACATGAATAAAATTAATGGTTCAAAAACTTTGAGTCGATGTGTGTTAGATTCTACATTTTTTATTTGCATAGAATAAGTAGGCGTTCCCCTTTGAAACTTCCCTTGTAAAAGTATGTTTACCTTACTGGCTATCTAGTAGACGTGATGTCATTGAACTATCCTGTCATTTGTGTAAGCGATGACATACCTTACACAAATACCTCATTGACAAGAATTTGGTTCTAATGGTTATGTCCATATAGCCTTGGACATCTCCTCGTTCTGCAAGAGCTTAGAGAACTATGCCCCAATAGTCTCTTGAAAGTGGGTCCACTTCACTCTCACATAGGTGACTTATGTTGTTCGGTTTACCGAAACACACAATGGGCATTGAAAGCATTTCTTAACTTTTTCCATATTTTAGTCACTGTTTACATCATAAGAATAAACTTGGGGTAAAAACCCCATAGTGACTCCACAAGGTCTATGCAAGTAGGTTGTCCCATTGATCCTAGATCTTGTGATCTCCAATCAATTAGGTTCGGTTTTCTTTCACATAGAGCCTTAAATTTCATGGGTTTTAGTCACATTCCTTTCGATGTTTTATCAACTTGATCTCGATTCAACCTAATTGTTAGCGGATCCGCAATGTTATCTTTTGATTTCACAAAATCAATAGAGATAACTTCATTTGAGCTCAGTTGTCTAACAGTATTTTGTCGACGAAGCATGTGTCTCAACTTACGATTACGTTCTCTACTCTACCAAGTTTTTCTTGGTTGTCACAATATATACATATTGTGGGCGCATGCTTTGACCATTCTAGAATATCGTCCAAGAAATTTCATAGTCATTCAACCTCTAGGATATAGGTCAAAAAATCTGATCAAAATGACTTTTTTACCCTTGCTCATCCACTTCTTGTTGAAAGTCTTGACAATTTTTATTAATATTCTATAGTTCCTTTAGTTGAACTTGACCAACTTCAATAATTATAAAAGGATAAGGCTATTTTGGATTCCAATGTCGTATTCTTGTGAATTTCAAGATTCTTTGATTCATACACAAGAAACCGTTATGCTTTGTTATGACAAACATAACCAATTATCACAAAACAAACAAGTTAGGAGGATAATCCATGGTAAAGAAATTCTTTCGTTTCACCACTAATATCACTACCATTATTGGTATGGCAACCATAACCAATGTAAATATGATCCTCCATTTTAGGATATATTTTTATTTGCTTCGGTAAATGAGTTATTACTTTGACAAGACACCCCCACACTTTCAAGTAGTTGTAGTAAGGTTTTCTACGGTTCCATCATATGGTGAATTTTCCCTTTTTTTTCTAGTGAGATATCATATTTAAAAGGTAATTTACTGATAACACACCTTACCCCACATGTTCTCTGTGATAACCCTGAACTTCTTATCATTCTCATAATATTGTGCGCTTCATAACTTGCATCGAATACGGCTTTAAATGTGTAGTTACTGTATGAGAAATCAAATTGCTTTCAAGCCTTGACGACGTTGAAGGCGGAAGCAACATCTACATCATCCTCTCTAAAATAGGAGGAACAACATGGTCAAATAACACTTTCCCATTACCACATTTTGAAATTTTCTCTGCAAGCTTTTCATTTTATCTTATAGTCACTGACTGTAATGCCCCGGTTTTGGGCCTAGGAGTTTTCTAGGTTGATTAGACGGTTCGGTAGACCGAATTAGAGGATTTGAGTCGATTTCGGGATTAATATTTGGTAAAATCAATGATTTTGGTAAAATCAATTTTACAAAAAGAAGTTTTGAAAAGTGACATTTTAGGATAGTGACCGAAATGTAAAGTTTTAAAATTGTTTTTAGGACTGTTTTGTAAAAGGGTCAAAAAATTGAATCTTTAAGGACATATTTGGCCAAACTCTAATATCAGATTTTTCTCTTTAATTGGATATTTTAAAAGGTTTTAAAATGTTATAATTAGGCTTGTAGAATTTATTTTATAATTAATTTCTAAAAGTAAACTTTACGTAACTAACTTTTCTCTAAAAGATTTTCTCCCAAATTCTCTCCAGCGAAACGCTCTTTTATACTTCAATTTTCTCAGGTAATCACTTGATTACAACATTCTTTTATTTCCAAATGAATCTTTAGTGATTTCCTAACAAAACCTATTTGATTTGATCTTGTTTTCTCAAGAAAATTCATCCAATTAAGGGGAAAGCCAAGGTTAGAGGTGAGCTTCGTTCTTTTCTTCTAATATAAGGTTATTTATTGAAATTTCCAAGTTATTGATCCTTTATAAACATCTTCTAATGAGTTTTGATGATTTAATTATGGAAAATGGTTAAATCAAGGTTTAATTGATGTATTTGATTGATCTTCATTATGCTGGGTTCTTGATTTGATTAGAACATGATTTTGATGTTTTATAATGTTAATAAGTTTATTTTAACATTGGAATCCCAAAACTAGGTGAATCTCTAATTTTCTAGGTTGTTAGACATGAGTTTTTGAGGAGTTGTGAATGTTTAATGAGTGCTAGAGGTATAAGGATGATGTTAATATGTTTTTGGATGTTAATTGATGGTTTAAAACATTAGATTTTGACTGGGTTAAGTTTGGAAGGTGTTTGGTGTTGTTTTCGGTTGTTGTGGGAAAAAAATGGGTAGAATTTGATGAGGATTTGTGTGAATTGATGTTGCTGGGCTGTTGAATGCATTTTGATGCATTTAAACCTCTGTTTTTGTGTGGTTAAAGCAAGGGAGGTTGATCCTCAAGCTTGAGGTGAAGTTTCGAAAGCCTTAGAGGCTTGGTTTCACATTGGCGATCAAAGTTTTGCGTAATCGGTGAGTGAGAACATGTTTTACAGCTTTTCAAAGGTTAGAAAGTTGTATTTGGGAGTTTAGATCTAGCTTGAAATTCTAGTCTAAGCTCAGAAGTAAGTAAATGTTGATTTCTCTCTTGATCTCGGTTTGACAATTGGTTTTAATGCACTTGTTTTGATAACTTGATTTCTCACTATATATGCATGATTTGAGCATGGTTTAAAGCTGAAAAATGATTATCTAATGATGTTGATGCATTTGGAAGTAATGCATGTTTTGATAATGTTTTTGAACATTGGTAATGCATGGTTGAATGCATTAGATAAATGGTTTTGATTGATGTACATGAAAATAGTGAGTTAATGATAAATAAATGAATTATATTGGCAAGTGATGGTATGAAAAGGTTATGAAAATGTTATCGGATATAGTTGGCTAGCCATAGGATTTGATAGTGCACTATAAAAATTCACCTTAGATGTTGAGAGGTTTATGTGTACTGAATACTCCATCTAAGTACCCTAACGGTTGAAGGGTTATATTGTGCAAAAGACTCCCCTTAGTGGATAGTACATCTAACCGATGAGTGGTGTTGAAGGGTTTATAGGTATCAAAAACTCCACCACAGGTACCAAAATGGTGGAAGGGTTTGTGGGTACCGAAAACTCCCATTGGTAGACCTTTAGGGGGTTTTCGATTGAGATGTTGAAAGTGTTGAGGGAACACTTGTTAAATTCGTGTATCTGATGTAATATTTTGTAAAGTGGTATTTGGTTGGTAATCACTTGTAAGCCAATATAATTGATGATGTATCATGAAGTATAATGTGATTTATACATGTTTTCTATTTAAGCTTTGCATTGGGATTGAATGCATGGGAAGGCTTAATTTGAGGTATATATATGATGGTGTACAATGTGATAAATAGATGTTTGCTATTTAAGCTTTGCATTGTGATGGAATGCATGGGAAGGCTTAAATTGACGTTTCCATATGGGATTATGCTATTTAATTCATGATATGTGATTACATTTGGTGTTATGCACGTTTTTGTAAATTTCAAATGCATGGTTTTACAAGGCATGGTATTGTGAAAATGCTTTGAAAGGTGTTCTAAAAGTGGTTTTCAAAGTGAAATGTTAAATGGTTTTAAATGCATTGATGGTGGTTTATTTTAGAGCACTCCTCATTAAGCCTAGTGTGCTTACGCTCTCTTTTTCCATCAATGTAGAGAATTAAACGTTGGAGGCAGCAAGCAAGCGAAGGGAATTCCAAAGACTTGTATTTACGAAAGTATGGTTTTGAATTAGACTTTTAGTAATAAAGGCAATCTGGTCAATTGTTGTTTATGAGGGTTGTTTGCTAAACTCCCCGTTGGTGCAAGTTTTAAATGTTGTTTTGGTCTTGAATGTGGCTTTATATGTTTTATATTGCTTTGGATTTATGTTTTGGATGTTGAGTAGGAAGCATGCCTATAGATGTTGTGGATGCTTGAGTTAGGTTGGTTTGAGTTGCTTTAAAATGCTAGTATGATAGATTAAAGTATGCCTTTGTTGTTGTATGATGTTTAGGTAAGTGTTGGATGTGTTTAGAGTGAGCTAAAGTGTCATATGTTGGACCTATAGGTCATTACAGGCCTTCACGTACCAGTACGAGCACCTAGTGATCGGTACGTAGGGTCTGAAATGGCTCTATTTTAGGGGCAAAATGCTCAGGGGTACCAGTACAGTTAGCTGAGTATCGGTAAACCCCTTGGAATTTACACATCAGAATCGGTACACGAGTTTGAGTATCGGTATGACCGCCTTCATTTTATTACATCGTATCGGTACACGGGGTACCATATCGGTACGCATTGTGGTTACTGGAATTTAAGGTTTTGAAGGAGAAAGGGGGATCGGTACGAGGACTATGCTATATCGGTACAGATTTCTTTATGCATCGTATCGATATGGTGGGCGATTAAGCCCGTTGAGCAGTATCGATACGAGCTTGCCTGTATAGGTACAAATTAATGTTTTCTTGTGCTTTTGCCTGTTGAAGTTTGGAAATGTACAATCTAGTCCTTGAATGTTATTTATGCAATTGTATGAGTTTACATGCTTGTTTTTAGCCGTAAATTGACATATGGTCTTGAAACCTGACTACTTTAGGTTTGGTAAATTAAAAGTTGGTTAAGTCCCTAAAATTTGTGCAAATTACATTTTGGTCCCTGGAGTGCATGTTTAAGCAATTAGTCCCTATTTTGTAATATGATCACATTGTTATCGAATCTGGTATTGTATGCTCACCTTAGTTTTAAACCTATGCATTTAGAAAAGAGAAAAAATGGACCCGATTTAGGTTATTAGTTCAGTTTTGCTTCGGCAAACCTAATATAGTCCTTTTAGCTCAGTTTTGGCTAGACTGGGTTAAGGGGGTTACATTTGTTGGCATTAAAGCTAGGTTACGAAAAGTGGGATGTCGTTGGTGTGTTGTTTTGTGCGTTTACAAAAAATTGGGATGTTGTTGATGATTATTCATTGTTGTTTTCTATGCACGATGATTTTTTATACGTATGATGATTGATATATGCCAGGTCGGGGTATTTTTGGGGACACATTGCCTTAATACTCCAGTCATGAAATGGTTTTGATTTGAAATGAAAGTCTTGGATCCTTGCTTGAATCTAGCCTGATGGTTTTTGGTTGGGTAATTATCATGCCTTAGATACATTTTTATATGATGCCACCGAGACGAAAGCTTAGGTCGAATATGGGTACATATCTTGTAGAGATTTTTGTGATATGGACCAAAGTAAGATTAAGGTGGTCCTGGCTAATGAGACTGAAAAGATGTTGAAGTTTATGATACAAAGTCATCTTGGTATGTTGTTAAATCGGGGGTTAAGGATGTTTGGATTCTGCAAGTTTGTGTAGTTGGGGATCATTTCTTGGAATGATTTAGATGATGTTACCGGAGTTGTCTTTTGGTTGTGAGGTTAAGTTCGGTGTTAAGACGTACTTTGGTACGGCTCCCAAATTCATATGTGCTACATTGACAAGCAGTAAGAAAGTGTGTGAGTTGAGAATTGGCTTGCGAAATGGTTGGGTTGTGTAAGGTCGGTCCGTGAATGTTGTTAATAAGTGTGAATTGTTAATCATGCACAATACAAAACACTTATATGATATATTTAAATATATCATTACATGCATACATTTGTGCATGACATTAGAGGTTTTGCATACATGTGCATAGGCATCTATGAGGGCATATAAGTAAACATGCATATATATGTTCACACTTATAGATGACTTTTCAGAGACCGATGAGGTTATGATTGAAGTTAACCTTATAAAGAAGATTCTCATAGGGTATGGAAAGTGTTTAAGGTGGATTTTTCTTTTTGGAGGTTGAAGTTGTGCTAGATTTAAAGCGACCGAGGGTGTTGTTAGGGGTACGTGGTTTTCTAAGATTAGATGTTTGCTATCAAAATTTATTGAGGAATTTTCTTATGTTCTTGCACCGTTAGCGAAGTTATGACATTAGAGATGTCCTATTGTATGAGTATCTAGTTTTCTCGGGGAGACGGTTGTTTCTAGGAGGTTGTATAGGAGATCTCTTTTGATAGTTCAAGGTTATGGGTTTACGGTTGATATGGTAGAGTTTTTGTTTCATGGTTTTGACATAATCTTGGGTATGGATTGGTTGACGGAGCATAGAGCTGATGATGGATTTTTGAGACCAAATGGATATCTTTGTGGCTTTCCGATGATTATGAGTATGTGATTGTGGACAAGAATGTTGGATTCTTATCTAATGTTGTTTTGTCTTTGGAAGCAAGTCGAATTTTGGAACTTGGATGTCAGGCGTATCTTGCTTATGTCATGAATTTGGGTTCGAAGGATGTTCGAGTGCAGGATGTTTGCACTATTTACGATTTGCTGGGTATGTTTCTTGAAGAATTGCCTAGATTTCTACAGCATGGAGAGCTAGAGTTTTTCGGTAGAGACCTACGCAGATACAACTTCGATATCTATTGTGCCTTATCGCATGGCATCGAAAAAGTTAAAGGAGTTGAAGACACAACTTTTAGAGTTGCTTGGTCTAGGGTTTATTAGGCTCAGTGTTTCATAGTGGGGTGCACCGATGTTGTTTGTGAAAAAGAATAATGGCACGATCAAGTTGACGGTCAAGAATAGTTGTCCTGTACAGCGAATTGATGATCTTTTTCTTCAGTTTTGAGGTGCTTTACTGTTTTCCAAGATTGATCTAAGATCTAGGTGGTATCAGTTGGAGGTGAAGGTTATGGATGTGCCTAAAACTGATTTTCATGTGAGGTATGTGCCTTATAAGTTTTTGGAGATATCGTTTGGGTTGATGAATGCGCCTACAGTTTTCATGGATATGATTTATAGGGTATTCAATGAATTCTTGGACCAATTCATAGTGGTGTGTATTGATGATATTCTTGTGTGCACTCATACCAAGGATGATCATGGTCGACACTTACGAATGGTGTTGCAAACCTTGTTGGATAATCAGCCTTATACCAAGTTGAGCAAGTGTGAGTTTTGGATTAAATAAGTGGTTTTTCTTGGTTATGTTACTTCGGCAGAAGGTATCTGGGTGGATCTGCCAAGGATTGAGGTCGTAGTAAATTGGAAGCTACCTAAGTCAGTGACGAAAGTTTATAGTTTCCTTAGGTTGGCTAGATATTTCTTCCATTTTGTTGATGATTTTTGAGGATTGCAGCTCCTTTAACCAAGTTGTTGCAAAAGAATGTTCACTTTGAGTGGTTGGAGGGTAGACAGTGGGCTTTTGAGAAGTTGAATGAGGTGTTGACGCAAGGTCCACTTTTGATTCAACCTGAATCAGGTAAGGAGTTTATGGTGTATAGTGATGCATCATACATTGGTTTGGGTTGTGTGTTGATGCAATGTGGGAAGGTTGTAGCTTATGCACTTAGGTAGTTGAAGGTGCACGAGCGCAATTGTCCTTCAATTGCCTTCAACATGGATCTGTTTTGCTGGGTTCTTGATTTGATTAGAACATATTTTGATGTTTTATAATGTTAATTTTAACATTAGAATCTCGAAACTAGGTGAATCTCTAATTTTCTAGGTTGTTAGTTATGAGTTTTTCAGGAGTTATGTTTAATGAGTTCTAGAGGTATAAGGATGATGTTAATGTGTTTTTGGATGTTAATTGATGGATTAAAATGTTAGGTTTTGGCTGGGTTAAGTTTGGAAGGTGTTTGGTGTTGTTTTCGGTTGTTGTAGAGCGAAATTGGGTAGAATTTGATGAGGATTTGTGTGAATTGATGTTGCTGGGATGTTGAATGCATTTTGATGCATTGAAACCTTTGTTTTTGCAGGGGAGGTTGATCCTCAAGCTTGAGGTGAAGTTTTGGAAGCCTTGGAGGCTTGGTTTCGTATCGACGATCAAAGTTTTGCGTAATCAGTTAGTGAGAACGCGTTTTACAGCTTTTCAAAGGTTAGAAAGTTGTGTTTGGGAGTTTAGATCAAGCTTGAAATGCTAGTCTAAGCTCGAAAGTAAGTAAAGGATGATTTCTCTCTTGATCTCGGTTTGACAATTGGTTTTAATGCACTTGTTTTGATAACTTGATTTCTCCCTATATATGCATGATTTGAGCATGGTTTAATGCTGGAAAATGATTATCTAATGATGTTGATGCATTTGGAAGTAATGCATGTTTTGATAATATTTTTGAACATTGGTAATGCATGGTTGAATGCATTAGATAAATGATTTTTATTGATGCATATGAAAATAATGACTTAATGATAAAAAATGAATTATATTGGCAAGTGAGGGTATGAAAAGGTTATGGAAATGTTATCGGATATAGTTGGCTAGCCATAGGATTTTATAGTGCACTATAAAAAGTCACCTTGGATGTTGAGGTGTTTATGTGTACCGAATACCCCATCCAAGTACCCTAACTGTTGAAGGGTTATATTGTACCGACTCCCGTTAGTGGATAGTACATCTAACCAATGAGTGGTTTTGAGGGGTTTATGTGTACCGAAATGTAATATCCCAAATATTTTCTAGGGACTAAATTATAAATTTTGAATGTTTAGGGGGTTAAAGTATAAATATTGGAAAAGTTTGAGGACTAAAGTGTAAATTTCCCCAACAAGTAATTTTATTCAGAATTGGGTCGAAATAAGTACCTTGATATCAATTTTAAGAATTAAGATGCAAAAAGGTACCGAATTTGGATCGACTAAAATTGTTAAGCGTGCTAGGCCAGGGAAATACAAAGATGGGTGTCCTTTGGGAAGGTCCCATAAAAGTGTTTCTGATCGATATTTTGGACTCGGTAAAAGTAGAAAATATTCGCATGGATTTCAAATAAAGGATTTCTATGAGAAACCTTTTGCTATAAAGATTTTCAATAATTATCGGAATAATAGACTGAGTTAAGAAAATTCAATCTAAGTCTTTATGAAAGGAATTTTTTAAGGTTTAAAAGTATCATGTGATAGATAGTGAGTTGTATTGGTTACTTTCAAAGTTGGTAAAATCTGAGGAAAAATGAAATGGGAATTGAAGTTCAGTGACCAAAATGAAATTTTTGAAAGTTTTGTGGTCAATGTATAAACTTTGCGAAAGTTTAGGGACCAAAGTATAATTTCTAAAAGTTATGTAAGTTAACCCCGTAAATGAATAGTTCACCCCCCAAGAGTGACACTTTCGTGTTACCCGGATTTTTCGTACGAAGCTTATATTAATGGTTATAAAGCTTTAAAGTTCGTAGGAAGAAAATTTGGAAATCGTATTGAGTAAAATTCGAATATTTGGATCGAATAAATGCCATAAATAAAAATCTAAGATATTTTGGGACATGGCCGGTTGGATTGGAACCAATTTTGTTCAATTTTAATGGAATGGCAATTTTCAAGACTTGTTGTAAATAAAGACTAGATGGAGGGCAAATTAGACATTTGCCATGGATGGCATTTTTGAAATATTTTGAAACTTTAAGGGCAATTTTGAAAGGCCAATTACACATGGATTTGATCTTGGCCATTGAGTTTTGATGAGATTAAATCTTGGCCATTCGATGAAAAGGGCATTTTAGTAATTTCACTATTTAAATGAATTTAAAATTCATTTATACAAGACAAGTGGCCAAATTGGATGAAAATAAAAATATGAAGACCATTCTTGATCTTAAAATTTCGAAATATGAGGGGGAGAAAGAAAGAAAAATGGAGAAAACTTTTCCAAGTTCGATTCAAGCCCCTAAACTGGATTTTCAAGTAATATTTCAAACTACAAAGTTGTTCTACTCATCAAGCTCTATCTTTTGGTGTAAATAATTTGTGGAAAACATGCTTGATTGATGAGAATTTTGTATGATAAGAAATTAGGGTTTATGGACTCAATTGGGGGATTTGAGATTTTATGATTCCATGTTGAAATTCAAATTGAAATCAAGCTTTTGTGATGTTAAAATCATGTTATTGAGTTGGGATTTAAACTCTACATGTTTTGATTATTATGAAGATGTTTAGGGTTGATGGATTCAAGTTTGATTTAGGGTTTGTGATGTTGGATAAATGATCTAGTAAGCTTGATTTGTTGTTTGGAAGCAAAACCCTAATTTAAATGTTTAGGGACCAATTCAACAAGTTTAAAAGTTGAAGGACTAAATCTGATTTTTATGGAATTGGTGTGTATTTATGTTATTAGGGATGTTGAAGATATGAAATTGAAGTTAGAATGCAAAACCGATGTTAAATCGAGTTAGTGACCATTTTGACAAATTGTCAAAGTTAGGTGACCAATTCAGAAATGAGTTTTTAGAGAAGGATTAAATCTGATTTTTAGTTATAATGATGGAATTAAGATAGTAATGTTGATTTGAGGACTAAATTGCAAAGTTAAGAAGCTAGAATCCTTATCTTTGCATTTTAGTGGCTATTTCGGTTAAAAAGGAAAATTAAGGGAAACTATTGTGAATAATTATTTGATGAAGACGGTGATAAGTTGATGATTTAAAGTAAATAATGGGACTAAATTGACAAATAGCAAAGTAAGGAGAAATTAGTATAAAGTTTGAAGTTATTTATGGAAGTTGTGTAGGAAAACTGGATTTGGCGGTAAGTTTAAAAATTCACGATAAATTCTACAAAAATGGTTAGATGGTGAATTTTATACCGATGTAAATATGTGTTCATCTAGTTTCGCCTCCAACAAACGGAAACGGATTTCGAGTTCCGAGTAAAAAGATATGAATTTTTAAGTGGTGAAAGGTCAGAAAACAGTATGGCAGTCTGTTTCGAAATCAGCTCTGGAAATTGACTTTGAAAATTCGCCATAAATCGTACAAGTTAAATTTGGGCTATTAATTTATATGGGTAAAAAGCTTATTGAATCTAGTTTCTTTCAGAACAAACGGAATTGAATTCTGAGTTTTATATTATTTTATAGAAATAAATCTTTGAAGGTAGTGCAAGCTGCCAGAAAATGGAAATTGAGATATTTGGTATCTAATGGTAGTTAGCAAGCTTTGAATAATTATTTGAAGTTCAAAGTGGTCAATTGGGGACCAAAATGAGTTTTTGGATAGTCTAAGTAAGGAAGAAAAAGTTTTGGAAATTTTACATATTCGAATAATTAGATTTGATAGCATATTTAGAATATTGTTAGATTTGAATCTAACAAATGGTATTTATATTTATGTGGTTAATGAAGCCGAACACGAATCAAGGAGGATTCAAGATACTATAAAGGAAAAGATCTAGTAGAATTTAGTGAGGCATACTATTACATGGCCCAGGTGAGTGCATTCTTACTTATTTTTATTATGATACGAGAAATTCTTGCCATAAGTCGATCTCGAATGTTAAAATAAATAAATATTTTTGAATCGTAAATGGTATATTTTCAATGATTTTTTAAATGAATTATGAATGAATTTTAGGTATGAACTGCCCAATACACTTTTATATGATATTGTGATATGTTAATATCTAGTGAAATTTAAAGAAGTGAAGAGATCATAATAGTGAATTGGTTAAAATTCCATTGTATGATTATTGAGATTCTTGGTATAATTGGCATGCCAATGAGGTGGGAGTATAATGATACAGTGATGTTGTACAAATGTACAACCGTTATATAGTGATACAGTGACGATGTGTTCTACAGCTATGACCTAGTGATACAGTAATGTTGTATAAGTTTACAGCAGTTATAAAGTGATGCAGTGTTTTATTTTGGCACAACAAATTAGTTGATGCCGCACATGTGCATACTCAACAATGACTCGCATACCATGCATTCTCAATTACATTACATTGCGCTATGAAATGAATAAAAAGTAACAAGTACAAGTGATCTAAAGGAAAGTGAAAAGTGAAAGTGATATGATTCAAATGAAAACAAGTGATTTACTGGATATTTGATTTGACATGACATTGCCTTATATATATATATGAGATGTTGATTTTTATAGGTTACATGATAGAGGAATGACTTCGATAAGTCATTCTATATGATTTTAAATTCTTATATGTTATATTCAGTATTTTATTTATTATTCAATTTTTATTAAAATTAAAGTGCTTTACTTTGATTTATAAGTTTTGCCTCACTAAGTTTGTACTTAGCGTGTGTTTGTTTCACACGTAGATTAAGATGGAGGATTTGAAGAGGAGTCGAGCATGCTGATCAAGCTTCAATCTGCAAAACATAAGTAAGATATTCTAGCTTATGATAATCTCTAGTGGGCATGTAATTATTTAATTGCTAGTAGAGTATGATGCATTAAATTAGACTAAATGATAGATAAGTAATCAGTTTTGATGACGAATCGTATATGGATAAAGAAAAATAAGGCATTAGCATTGTAACAGAATAAAGCTAAGGTATAAAGGATAATTACTTTGCTAATAAGAATAATCGGTAATCGCGTAAAGATTTTAAAGTCAAGAAATGGCCTAGATAGCGAATCTAGTTTTCACCCTGAATTGAACTATTGTTTTTAATAATTGCCAAATATAATTTAAAATAATTAATTCAGGGTTGAAACTAGCTAACTGCACATAGGTTGTGTTTTTAAGAAAACCGAGAAAGGGTTAGATTTACAAACTAAAATTTGTAAATACTTATAAAAATAAATTTATAAGTCGAGATTTCTTTAAACGACTCTGTAACATCTTTAATGTATATTGGATTTACGAGTATACGTTAAGGGTGTTACACGAAAACTTCACCAAAGGTACCACAATGGTGGAGGGGTTTATGGGTACAAAAATGTAACCTCCTTATCCCGACCTACCCAAAACTGAACTAAAAGGACCACATTAGGTTTGCCAAAGCAAACCCGAGCTAATAACCTAAACTGGCCCATTTTTTTCTTTGTATCTTGTCTAAGTGCTTCTTTTAATTCCCTATGGTGAACATGCTTCAGCGGAAACGTCACATTGAATTCAGATTTCAAAACAGGGTTCAATTGCTCAAGAACGCACATTAGGGACCAAATTGTAATTTCTATAAATTATTGGGTCTTTTTTAAAATTCAGGTTACCAATTCTTTATTGGTCCAGTTATATGCTCACATGTTAAATTCTAACTCAAAATAATCATTCGAACTCATTTAATTGCATACACAACATTCAGGGACTAAATTGCAAGATTTCCAAACTTCAGCAAACTGACCAGCACAAAATCAATAGGGCTTATCGATACAAGAAAGCTCGTATCGATACGGATCAACTACCATAACAACTACATGTACCGATACACGAGCCCCCGTATCGATATGGTGTGTTGGCCCACCCGTACCGATACGGTCTTAACCCTATATCGATCTCCCTTGTAATGTCTTAAAAGTCAGAATTCCAGTAACCAATTCCTGTACCGATATGGTACCCCTCGTATCGGTACGACTCTTTAAAAATGAAGGGGGCGTACTGGTACTCAAACCCGTTTACTAACACCAATACAAAAATTCCTTAAGGCGTACCGATACGGTGGCTAGGCGCACCGACACCCTTTGTTATTTTTTATGTTTTGAGCCTCACCAGACCCCGCTTATCGATCCTTGGTACCCGTACCGGTACGTAGAGGCCTGTAATGATCTCTAGGTCTAACATATGACACTTTGGCCCAATCTAAACACATTTATACATCATCTAAACATCATATATCATCATAAACATGCTTAAAGACCACATACCAGCAACTAAAACAATCCTAACAAGTCTAACATAATCATCCACAAAGTTTATAGGCATGCTCCCTAAGCAACATCCAAAACATAAATCCATCCACATCTCAAGTACTTTAAGCCTATTACAAATACAAACCAACATATGAAACTTGTACAAATAGGGAGTCTAGCAAACAACCCTCCCAAGTCAACATTTCACACATTGCCTTAATTAATACTATGTATAGTTCAAACCATACTTTGCAACCAAGTCCTAGGATGTCCTTCCTTGCTTGCTTGCCGCCTTTCGATACACTAATCTGCATTGATGATAAAGAGAGTGTAAGCACGTAATGCTTAGTGAGGAGCGCTCAAACAAAAAACATCATCCAATGCATTTTAAAAATCGGTTTATTCCCAAAACTAGTTGTAAACGTTTTATTACAAAAACCACCATGCCTTACTTTCAAGATATGCACTTAATCCCTTTCAAAACATGCATATTAAACCATATGCAAAATGTATCATGGATTCTACGACATAATCCTATATGCAACCCATAATTTAAGTCGTCCCATGCATAACATCCCATATGAAAAGCTTAAAGAGTATTTACATGTATAAATCACATTATACAACAATCCATCAACATGATACATCAATTCATTATATTGGCTTACAAGTTATCCTTTCTCAAACCTCTTTACTTTCATCAAACCACATCGGATACACGAATTTCCCAAGTGATACCCCAATCACTTAACAGCTCAACGGCATGGAGTAAATGCAACACAAGCATTACCTCTACACTACCAAGGCTCATCCTCTAATTTGGAGTAAGCGCTTCCAATGCATCACCTCTACGTTCGCATCCGGAGTAAAAGCCATTGAAACATTACCTCAACAATATTGGGGTTCACATGGTCGGAGTAAATACTTTCAACACATCACCTCTACGAACCATGTGTACCTTATTATAGTGCACTTTAAATCCTATGGCCAAAAAATTGTATCCGATAACATTTTCGTAACATTTTCATACTATCACTTGCCAATATAATTCGTTTCATTAACATTAACTCACTGTTTTCATATACATAAATGAAAACCATTTTCTCAATGCTTTCAACCAAGCATTACCGATTTTCAAAAACACTATCAAATCATGCATTACTTCCAAATGCATCAACATCATTTCATAACCATTTTCCAGCATTAAACCAGGCTCAAATATGCATAAACAGTGAGTAATCTATCTATAAAAACAAGTGCATAAAATCCATTTGCCAAATCGAGTTCAAGAGAGAATTCATCCTTTATTTTCTTTTGAGCTTAGACCAGCGTTTTAAGCTCGATCTAAACTCCCAAACACAACTTTCAAACCTTTGAATGTAAATCACGTTCTCACTCACCGACATGCAAAGCCTCACTTGCCGATTCGGTAAACACGCCTCCAAAGCTTTCGAAACATCCGTTCAAGCTTGAGGACCAACTTCCCATATTTTATCCACACAAAAACAGAGGATTCAATGCATCAAAATGCATTCAACAGCCCAGCAACATCAATTCGCATAAAACCTCAACATACTCTACTCAATTTCACTCCACAACAACCAAAATCAACATCAAACATCTTCCAATCTTAACCTATCCAAAACCAAACATTTTAACTCGTCCATAAACATCAATTAACATCTACAAACATATTAACCACATCCTTATACCTGTAGCATTCAATAAACCTCCACAACTCCTCAAAAATTCATAACTAACAACCTAGAAAATTAGAGATTCACATAGTTTTAGGATTCCAATGTTAAAACCCACTTATTAACATTATTCAACATTAAAATCATGATTAGAATTAATCAAGAACTCAACAAAACAAAGCCTATACGAAAATCCACCAATCTAATCAATTAACCATTGATTAAACCATTTTTCCATAATTAAATCATCAAATCAAATTAGAAATCATACGTAAAGGATCAATAACTTGGAAATTTCAGTAAAGAACCTGGTGTTAAAGGAGAAAAACGAACCTCACCTCTAATGGCTGTCTTTCCCCTTAATTGGATGAGTTCTCTTGAGAAAACAAGATCAAATCAAATAGGTTTTGTAATGCCCTAAAATTGGGCCTAGAAGTTAATCGGATAAATTAGACGGTTCGGGAGAACTGGATTAGGCAATTCGAGTAGTTTCGGGAATTAAATCTTATAAAAATTGTTTTGGTTAAAAAAATATAGACAAATGTTATAAAATACTTAATTGATAATTTAAGTATTTTGGTAAATTCAATTTGAAGTAATTAATTCTCATTTTTGAGACATTTGGGTCTAGTGACTAAAATGAAAAGTTTACAAAATAGTTTTTGGTGACTAAATTGAAAAGGGGTCAAAACTTAGAATCTTTAAGGAGCTATTTATACAAAAATTTTCCATCAGATTTTTCCCTTAATTTATTCTATTTTTAAAGTGTTTTTAATTGTTTTATTATTAAAATAAAATAGGATTTAATAAAAAGATTTTTAGTTTTGCAAAATTACTTTCTTACGTAACTACTTTTCTTCCAACTTTTTCTCTCAACTTTCCTAGCAGAAAAGCTAGGATTTTCACTCTAAAATTCTCAGGAATCAATCCCTATTGATTTCCTTTTTGTTTACTAATTGATTTCTTCAATTCCTTTTGCAAAATCTACTTGGATTTCAACCAAACTTTCCAATTAAGGGAGAAATCAGCAATTAGAGTTGATTTTCGCTTCTCTCCTCTAATTAAAGGATCTTTATTGAAATTCCCAAGTTCTTGATCCTTTGTTACTGATTTATGTGATGGAATTATGATTTAAACTTGGATTTGGTAATCAAATTGAGTTTTATGTGGAAATTGAATAAAAACTATTTTGGATCTATTTTGCAATGGGTATAATTTATTTAGATCTCTTATGAGATGTGTTTTAATGTTAAAAGGAAAGGTTAATTAAAGAAATCCTGAAACTATGTGAATTGCTAATTGTCTAGGTTGTTTATAGTTGGTTTTTTTATGTGATCTTGGTGTTGTGGTGTTGCTGGAGGTATAAGGACGAGTTTAGATGTTTTTGGATGTAAATTGATGTTGTTAAGATTTTGAAATCATTAGGTTTTGGCTGGGCTTTGTTTAGATGAAGTTTGGTGTTGATTTCGGTTATGTTAGTTAGGCGTTTGATGGATCTATGGGAGGCAAAGTTGTGTTTGTTGTTTGCTGGGGATTTGAGATGCATGGAAGTGCATTAATCCTCTGTTTTTGTTTGGTTAAAGCAGAGGAATCGAATCCTTTGGCTTTTGGAGACATTGCAAAAGCCTTGGAAGCTTGATCACATAACGGCAAGTGGGCGATTGGTTGTCGTTGAGTGGAAATGTATTTTACTGCTCTGAAAAGGTTTTGAAAGAAGTTGTGGGATCGGTACACAAGGACCTATCTAGGCTCAATCTGTGAAAAAATTCCTTGGCATATCGATACGCCTAGTAACCATATCGGTACACTTAGCTGGTAAATAAGCCAGGTTTTGATACAGACAAGCTGTATCGGTACAACCTTTAGCTACTGGAATTCTATATTTACAAAAATGCATACCTGTACCGATACGCTTGAGGACTGTATCGGTAAACCTTTGAAGCTTGGCCCCGTTGCGATACGGATGATCCATGTACCGGTACGCTAGCTGTTAAGTTGGTTAAGATGCTTTTTTAAGTTTGTTTTCTTTGCTATTTAGTCCATGTTTCTTGTAGATGCAATTAAATGAGTTTGGATGCTTATTTTAAGTTGTAAATTAACCTGAATGCATAGAAAATGACTAATTAAGGATTGGTAACTTCAATTTCCTGTAAGTCCTCTTAAATATTGAAAATTACGTTTTGGTCATTGTAACGCGATATTGTACAATTGGATGTCAAATTGATGCCCGATTGGTTTGGAACTTTCACCATAATTGGCATGAAAACCCTAGGACTTAAATATATATTTAGATAAGATAAAAGAAAAAATGGACTATTTCGAATATAAATCTTTCGAGTTTGTCTCAGCAAACCCTAATGTAGCTCGCTCGGTTCGATCTTGCGACTAGACCGAGTCAAGCGGGTTACAGGTTTTGTTAGGAAACCATTAAAGATAATTTGAAAACAAAAGAATGTTGAAATCAAATGTTTACCTGAGAAAATTGAAGTGGAAAAGAGTGTTTGGCTGGAGAGAATTTGAGAGAAAAGCTTTTGATGAAAAGTTAGTTACGTCAAATTGTTTTAGCCTTTTTAATTATCCAATTAATTCTCCAAGCCTATTTATATTATTTTAAAATCATTTAAAATAACCAATTAAGGGAAAAGTCTAATATTAGACTTTGGGTAAATAGCTCCTTAAAGATTCAAAGTTTTGACCATTTTACAAAACATTTACCGAAAATAGTTTTAAAACTTTACATTTTAGCCACTGACCAAAATGTCTGATTTCGGGACCTCTTTCTGTAAAATTAATTTACCAACATCATTTATAAATTAAATAATGATTTTAGAATTGTAGCGATGTCCTTTTTTTATCTCTAAAAAACGAGGATTTTTCGAAGGATTTTTGAAAGGTGTTTGTGACTCTTTTGGATATAAAATATTTATTCCGTGGGGTTTACAAAAAAACCTCATAAAAAATGGAGTCGCCACCGGCCACTTAGGTAGGCCGGACACCATAAAACCAGAGATTCAAAAAGACAGGGTTCGGGAGTCGGTTACGGATGGGGAAGGATTAGCACCCCCATACCGCCCAAAAATTGGTACTTTAATAATTACCGCTTTATTAATATTGGATTTTTCGGATTAAAGTGACGATTATTTTAAAATTCGGTCATAATTGCGAATATATTTTAAGGGTCCCGTTACCCGAGAATAAACGCCCAACCACTATCACTACGCTTGATACTGGCCCCGTTTACGCTCGGATAAAAGGACACCGCATTAACAAGTTATAAATCATATGCAATCTTAGTGGCAAAAATATAAAATATGGCAAAATGTTTAAATGTAATAAATATTGACATAACAGAATATTAATCTAACATAGATGATATTCTAGACTAAAACATGCATATATACATATTATTCTAAATAATAGATAATAACAACTTTAACAAAACAGAATAACAAGGTAGGAATAATTAAGTATATAGGCGAACAAATATTAAAAAAAGACATACATGCTATTAATAAAACACATTTCAACATATATGAACAATATATCATACGTAAAAGAAGACACACTAACACGTCACCTAAAAGCCAAGAAAACATACAATACATACAAAAATACAATAACATCTTTGTTTCTGAGTCAAATAGAACATAACATACTTTAATACGAATAACCGGATAAAAAACATGACCAACATAAGCTTAACACATATATACCTATAAATATAAAATACGAGTCATATGTGAGGGACATAAAATAAAACAATAGAATAACAGCATATACGATTATAATACGAACATGAATATTTACAAAGAATACAGGACTGAAATGAAAGAAAAATAAAAGTCGGTAAGCGAGAAATTAAAGAACAATAATATGTAATTTAGGGACGAAATTGCGAAACAAACAAAACCTAAAAGGACCCGAACTGTAATTAGACCAAGGGGCAGACCCAAAATGAAAAGTTCAAAAACGCGGGATGACTAAAGGCGTAATTTTACCATTTAAAATCTGAATCGGTGTGATTTAGGGACTGGATTACAAGATTTTGAAATATCAGGAGGACTGGGATTGTAATTATACCATGCGGCAAGACAAAAATGAAAATATTGAAAACGCGGGATGGTTGAGTATGTAATTTACCCATTTAGCAAAATAATAATAACTATAAAAGCCCCCCTTTAAGGCCGAAATCAAAATTTTGGCCATTTGTTTCATTTTCTGGTTTTTCACAAGAATGTATTCTTCGTTTTCTCTCAACTGTTCTTCTAAAACCCAGAATCCGGCGGTCGGCCGTCGTATTCTCCGCCGCTAACCGGCGCCGGCGAGCCTCCAAAATACACCAAAACAACCTCCTTTTCGTCCTCAATACGAATCCTAGGTTGGATTCAGAGGATATACCTCTATTCGCTCTAGATCTAGGAAATACGAACCAAAAAAAATATTTTTTAGACCAAAACAAAACTACAAAGGGTCTTCTCCGCCTTTAGTTCACGGATCGGCTTGTAGGAGCCGAAAGGCTTATCGAGGAAAGGAAGACCCACAAACAACGCCGGTAAGACTACTCTCCTTTTTTTTTTTTTTTTTTTGTTCTATTTCGTATATATGCATGTAAAGAAAACAAGTAAGTAAAAAAAAGACAAAAAAAAATTTACCACTGGATTTGTCTTTTGATTATCTTGGATGTTTACAACTTTTTGATTTTTTTGTATTACAAGATCTCCGTTCTCTCTTTTTTTTTTACCTCCGTTCCTATCCCCCTCCTTTTTTTTTTTGTTACAAAAGCCCCGTTTCATATATATTACTCTCTGTTTTGTTGCAAGTTGCATCTTCTTTTTTTGATTTGAACCGACACTTTTGCTTGTTGTCTTGGGCATATTGCGAACACGGGGACTGAATATCGCACGCGTTGGCGGTATGGACATTACGCGGGCCGGACACGTTCTCGGCCGTTAGATCAGATCTGATCTAAGCGGTCGAGATGGCTTGAAGAACGATCGGCTGGATGAAGCCTCGATTGATGAGGCGGCCGATTTTCGCCACGTGGAGCTCCGCAGTCGAGGAGTCAGAACGCGTGGATCTTACGCGCGCGTGGGATGTTAAAGCGTCCGTGCGTGGACCACACGCGCGCGTGGTACTCGAACGATCCATACGTGTGGAGCACGCGCCTGGCAGATATTTTTAACTTCCTGGTTGCATCGTGGCCGTTGGATCAGATCTTGATCCAACGGCCCACAGTTACCTGCACATTGTAATTAGATAAGATTTAGATTTGGGCCAACCGGGCCTTGTAATTGGACTTGGACTGTAAATTTATTTGGGTTTAATATATTTAATTCTTTTCATTTTGTCAGCCCAACAGCAATACATATACATACGAAAATGTATACTCATATTATACAATCATTAATTAATATAATATTCTAGTATACGTACGTATAATCATACATATAATTAACATAACATCTATATATTAATCAAATACGCTTATACTCTAGATACATACGCGACATACATACACCCCTAATACGTATACATAGCTTATACATGCACACATCACCTTATATTAGTAACATTCATATAATAAATATACATGCAATATTAATATATTTACAAGTGAAAATGAGTGATTACAGTTGCCCCTCTTTGCTTGATCTCATGGAATGGGAAACAAAGCAAAGATTCATAAGCACTCATTTTTATCAGACTTCCCTGTTTGTAGCCTTGGAAAAACGAATTCTTTTGGACATCTCCGCTTTTCCTTGGCTGAATCTTCAGGCTCGTAAGTTCTTCCTATATAGAGCTTCGTCACCTTCCGATCTTGGAGCTACAGGCTCTTCCTATATAGAACCCTTCGCTCTGACATCCCGAATTATGAGTCATTTCTTTCACTTTGAGACAATAAAGCTTGGAGTCCTTCCTATATAGAACTCTTTGCTTTCAACGCTGGTTTCTCCTATATAAAACCTTTTGCGCCACTGATGAATTCTTCCGACTGGGAGTTCCTCCTATATAGAACTGCTAGTCTTCAAATCCTGGAGCCGTCAGTCCTTCCTATATAGAACTTTTGGCGTCTGAAATCTCAGAGCTACAGGTTCTTCCTATATAGAACCTTTCACCCTAAGACAATAAAGCTCGGAGCCTTTCCTATATAAGACTCTTTGCTATTGACACAACAGGTTTCCTATATAACCCTGTGTCATAGGTGAATTTCTTTGACCGAGAGTTCTTCCTATATAGAACTGCGAGTCTTCACCTTGGAGCCGTCGGTCCTTCCTATATAGAACTTTTCGGCGTCTTGAAATCTTGGAGTTACGGATTCTTCCTATATAGAATCTTTCACTCTAAGACATTGAAGCTAGGAGCCCTTCCTATATAAAACTCTTTGCTTTCAACACAGCAGGATTTCCTATATAATCTTGCGTGTCATGGGTGAATTCCTTCGACCGGGAGTCCTTCCTATATAGAACTGCTAGTCTTCACCCTGGAGCTGTCAGTCCTTCCTATATAGAACTTTCAGCCTCTGAAGCCTCGGAGCGGAGGATTCTTCCTATATAGAACGTCTCTCTGGAGCTTGAAAACATGTGCCTTTTGTATGTAAAAACATTGTCTTCTCATTTAGGATTCACACCGTGATGGCCCTCGATGTCTCTTTGGATCTGCAGATACCTGTCTGAGATGAAAACAAAATGCTATGACAAATGAATGAATTGACATGCTCCTAATCCTAGCGATGTCTAACTATTCATGATGCATGAGATTCAATATCTTGGTGGGCTTGTTTTGGTCCTTATTTGATCTTGACGTTCGCTTTCTCCTTTCTTATGGGCATCGATACCCCGCTTCACTGCCAAGTTCAACCATCTCGACCTTTCTCTCTCTTTTTTTCAATTACAACTTGGAATTTTAAAGTGCCCTTTCGGGTTTTCACTTTAAAGAGTTTTTTTTTTTGGGTGCCCTTCTGGTTTTCACCCAAGAGATCTCTTTTGTTATCTCGTGTGCCTTCCTTGAATAGATAGGACATGTGCCATTGGTCATCCTACCTGGTTGTTTAAAGCTTCTCACCTTCCCTAGCCGTTATGTAGGGAACTGGAGGACGGAGTTAACATCGTTTTCTTTGATCACCTACATTTTCAAGGTTAAATCATAGTAATGCTCCGAAATCTCTTGTTTCATTATAAGCCTATGTTATCTTATTTGACTGAAATTGACAAGAAGGCCAGGAATGGATGCTCAAAACACGATTTTATTACGATTAAGGGTTTCGAGATATCTTAAAAAGAAAGGTATGGCACACATGAGTTAAGTATGAAAATACAAGATCCCTCATTATCTTCGATATGAATGATACATGACCCTGTCAACCGGTGTAGAATTTTTTGCCTGAAGCCTTCTCTTCATACTGTTCATGAAGATACCCTTCTCTTCGGATATTCAACTTTTCAACTTACCCGAGCCGCCCTTTGCGGGTTTTCAACTCGAGTCCTTCCTTTGCTTCAAGATGCCCGGTTTCGGGTTTTCATCCTGAGCTCTCCAAATTTTTTTTTTAGAGATAGTATTTCTTGACGGCATCAGAATTTACGAGATTTTTCAGCTCGTCCCCGTCCATTTCTGTTAGGATCAGGGCTCCTCCTGAGAAGGCCTTTTTTACGACGTACGGTCCTTCCCAGTTGGGCATCCATTTTCCTCGAGAATCTTTCTGGATAGGGAGGATTCTCTTGGGCGCACCTTTTTGTTGTAAGCCTGCACCATCCGCTTTTGGTACATCTGACCATGACAAATGGCCTTTAGTCTTTTTTCGTCAATGAGATTTAGCTGGTCGATTCTGGCCTGCACCATTCAGCTTCTTCCAGTTTTATTTCGTTTAAGACCCGGAGAGACGAAATTTCTACCTCAATTGGGAGTACTGCTTCGGTACCATACACCAAGGAGTAGGGTGTTGCCCCTGTTGATGTGCGAATGGACGTCCTATAGGCGAAAAGGGCAAAAGGCAACTTCTCATGCCAATCCTTGTAGGTATCCGTAGTCTTCGCTATGATCTTCTTTATATTCTTGTTTGCTGCTTCCACTGCTCCATTCATTTTAGGACGATAGGCCGTGGAATTATGGTGTGTTATCTTGAATTGAGTGCACACGTCCTTCATCATTTTGTTGTTCAGATTGGAAGTGTTGTCGGTGATGATCCTCTCTGGCAATCTGTATCGAAAAATAATTTCCTTCTTTAAGAACTTACAAACTGTAGCCTTGGTGATATTGGCGTAAGACGCTGCCTCTACCCATTTAGTGAAGTAGTCTATGGCGACCAAAATGAAACGATGCCCATTAGAAGCTTTCGGATGGATCTGCCCGATGACGTCCATGCCCCATGCTGCAAAAGGCCACGGAGAATTCATGGTGTGTAAAGGCGATGGGGGTGCATGAATCTTGTCAGCGTAAATTTGGCATTTATGGCATTTTCTGGAGTAATTGATGCAATCTCCCTCCATGGTCAACCAGAAATAACCGTGTCTCATAATTTTCCGGGCTATAGACAGCCAGTTGGCGTGCGTTCCACAGATCCCGTCATGTACTTAAGCTAAGATTTCCTTCGCCTCCCGGGCATCCACACATCTCAGCAATGTTTGATCATGACTTCTCCTATATAGGATTTCCCCATCTAGGACATATTTTGTTGCCATTTTTCTAAGCGCTTTTCTGTTATTGTCGTTTGCCCCTTCTGGATACTTTCAAAGCTTGACATATTGCAGGATGTCATAGTACCATGGATTTCCGTCAATCTCTTCCTGTACATTACAACAATGAGCAGGCTTTTCAAACTTCTGCATCTCAATGGGTTTCATTTATGCCCCGGTGTTTGTTTTAAACATGGATGCCAAGGTTGCCAATGCATCTGCCATCTAATTTTCTTCTCGGGGTAGGTAATTGAAGCTGACCTTTTCGAACTCTTTGATGAGCTCTTGGATCAATCGTGATATTTGACCAACTTCGGGTCTCTGGTTTCCCACTCCCCGCGCAATTGGTAAATGACTAAGGACGAATCTCCGAACACTCGAAGTTTCTTAACCTTTCTCTCGATGGCTGAGTTTAGTCCCATGATGCAAGCTTCGTATTCAGCTATATTGTTTGTGCAGAAGAATTCCAATCTGCTGGTGAAAGGATAATAGACGTCCTCAGGTGAAATTAGCACTGCCCCTAACCCATGTCCGAGGGCGTTGGAGGCTCCATCGAAGTAAAGTTTCCATGACTTATCATCTGAAACCTCTTCTTCAGTGGTAATGCACATCAAGTCTTCGTTTGGGAAATTAAAGTTCAATGCCTCATATTCGTCCGAAGCACGACTAGCCAGGAAATCTGCTACGGCACTCCCCTTTACACCTTTCTGATTAACATATACGATGTCAAATTCGGATAAGAGCATCTGCCATCGGGCCATCCTTCCCGTTAGTTATTTGGCTTCCATTAAGAACTTTAATGGGTCTAGCTTGGATATCAACCAGGTAGTATGGTACAACATGTCTTGTTTGAGCCGCTTGGTAGCCCAAACTAGAGCACAACACAGCTTACGCCTTTGGCCCGGGTACCGTGTTTCGCAATCATTGAATTTCACCTTTACGTAATAGATGGCTTGCTCCTTTTTCTTGACTCATCGTGTTGCCCCAGTACACATCCCATTGAATTCTCGAAGACTGTTAAGTAGAGAATTAGTGGTCGACCAGGTACTGGTGCGACTAAAATTGGAGCATTTGTCAGGTACTTTTTGATCTTTTCTAGGGCTTTTTGACATTCTCCATCCCACACGCCAGGATTATTCTTTCTAAGAAGTCTGAAGACCGGGTCGCATTGATTGGTTAATTGGGAAATGAAACGAGAGATATAATTCAGCCTCCCCAGGAAACCGCGGACTTCCTTTTGCGTGCGGGGTGGTGAAAGGTCCTGGATGGCTTTCACTTTATCCGGATCAATCTCAATCCCTCTTCTGCTTACTATGAACCCTAAGAGTTTTCCAGAAGTAACGGCGAAGGTACACTTGGCAGGATTGAGCCTCAGTTGGTACTTCCGTAGTCTTTGGAATAGTTTTCTCAAGTTCTGTAGGTGCTCTTCCTCTGTTCGGGATTTGGCAATCATATCATCCACGTATACTTCTATTTCTTTGTGCATCATGTCATGGAAAAGAGTCACCATTGCCCTTTGGTATGTTGCCCCTGCGTTCTTTAGCCCAAACGGCATCACTTGATAACAAAAAGTGCCCCACATGGTTATGAATGTGGTTTTCTCCATGTCGTTAGGATCCATCTTTATCTGGTTGTACCCTGAGAAGCCGTCCATGAAGGAAAACCATGAATGTCCTGCGGTGTTGTCAACCAGCGTGTCAATATGTCGCAAAGGGAAGTTGTCTTTAGGGCTGGCTCGGTTCAGATCCCTATAATCTACACACATACGAACTTTCCCGTCTTTCTTTGGTACTGGTACAATGTTTGCAACCCATTCGGGATATTTGGCTACCTCCAAGAATCCAGCATCAAATTGCTTTTTCACCTCTTCTCGGATCTTTAACAACATATCTGGTCTCATTCTCCGAAGTTTTTGCTGTACTGGTTTGCACTCCGATTTTGTTGGCAATTTGTGCACCACTATGTCGGTATTCAAACCCGGCATATCTTGATAAGTCCAAGTGAAGACATCCTTGAATTCCTGAAGTATGGCTATCAGTTCATGCTTGGTTTTTGAGGAAATAGTCGTTCCTATTTTTATTTCTTTTCTCTCTCCTTCAGACCCCAAGTTGACAATTTCTGTTTCTTCTTGATGGGGCATAATCTGCCTTTCTTCGTCGTCCACCATTCTCTTTAGCTCTTTCGGGACCTCAATTTCTATTTCATCATATCCTTCCTCAATTTCTCTCACGAGACCTCGGGGCATTGAAGTTTACTCGAGATTGGATCCGGTATCATTCATATCGTCAATCATGAGCGACCTGCATTAAATGAAAATGAATTGTATTGGGAAAGAGACGGCTTTACATGAAGGGAATGAATATGAAGAATGCATGAATGGAATAAATGAGACTTTGGTCATTTTTAAGAAAGTGGGGATATTTTCATTTCAATCAAAAAGTTAACATAGGTGCCCCATACAAGAGATCCCCATTGTCTATGGGCAAAAACAAAAGGTTGATTCGGAGCATTACTCTGATTTATTCCTAAAAACTACAGGTAGATCAATGCAGCTCCAGTTATCGAGTGTTTCCCCGGGATGGCAAGGGCGAATGTTGGTCAACATTTTTCTTTGCCTTGGTCCTTTTCAGCTATCATGTTGATGTACATCCCCTCAAATGATTTACTGAGCATTTCCTCCTGGTTCAGTTCATCATTTTTCTTCATTGCCTCTCCAATATCTTGACCTGGCTGGTAGAACCCTCCGGAGACGAAAGTGGCTTTCAAACTAGGAAAGGACATCGGTCACCATGGAATGTCTTCTCCTTTAGATCTGGCTTTTCTTTGTTCTTCCTTCCTCTTATACTCCTCTTTCTTCTGTTGGACACTTGGTTGGTAACCCAGCCCGAAACGATCCTTCTTGGTTATCATATTCTTGGGTCTCAGGTTTCCTTGTAATTTCTTCCCAGCCCTTTTCCTATTTTGGCTCCTCGGCCCAGAGTTTCTGCGACGGTCATCTTGGTACAATTAGATAACCTGGGGTAGGGGATCCGACTTCCCTCTGAAACGAATGTGGCATTTACTAGTTCTAATGCTCGGAACGAGCATTCTGCAACATCTTCATCATTTTGAATGTAGAGGGTGTCTGATGTCACGGAAGAAACAAATTCATGCTCTGCCTCTACTGTGACCAATTTGCCTTCAACTACAAATTTTAATTTCTGATACAATGATGATGGGACAACTCCTGCGGAGTGGATCCACGGTCTTCCCAATAAGCAGTTGTAAGATGGTTTTATGTCCATCACCACAAAATCGATCACATATTCAGTTGGTCCGATCAATAGGGGCACCTCAATTTTCCCCATTGTTCCTTTTTGCGTACCATCAAAGGCTCTTACCGAGTTGCAGCAAGGCTTTAGGTGCGAACCATCTATTGGCAATTTTTGCAGGGTTACCATAGGCAAGACATTCAATGCTGACCCGTTGTCGATCAGTACACCTGGTAATACATACCCTTTGCAGTGGGTAGTGATGTTAAGGGCTTTGGTAGACCCCATTCCTCCCTCCGGGATCTCATCATCAATGAATGTGATATGATTATAGGCGGTAATATGCCCCACTATCATGTCCAGGTTTGTTACAGAAATGTCTTGGGGCACAAAAGTTTGATTCAGCACTTTCAATAGCGTCTCCCGATGCTTCTCGAACTCAAGAGTAATTCCAGCTTTGTGATCTGGCGGTTGTTTTCGCAGTTGTTCCACTACGTTTGTACTCGCTATGTCTCAAGAACTTTAGAAATTCTTTGGCAGGCTTGATTCTTGGTTCATTTATCTTTTGGGGAGGTTCTTCTCCAAATATCTGCGTAGGGCTAACTGTTGTACTCTTCCCCTTATCTTTTTTAGCCGCTTTCAAAGCCTCGGAGGAATAACATCGGCCGCTCCTTGTGAAATGGCCTGCCTCACCAACGTTCACATCGTTCTGGCTTTGTTGGTCTTCCAGCGTAGGCTCTTTTGCCTGTTCGTGTTCTGATTTTTCTGGCATGGTCACATTCACAGCATAATTCCAGGGAATTTGTCGCATATCTTTGAATGGGAATGGAGATGGTGCTGAAATGATGATCTTGGGATTTATTTTGCTGTTTTCTCCTTGGGAGACACCTGCATTCCCTATCCTGGGAGAGATGATAAAAGGTCTATCCTTCCCGTATCTAGTTTTGGGGCTATCTGTCATGTGTACGTCTGATCCCTTCCCCATGGGGTCCTCAAAGAATTCAATTTGTTTTTCATTCGTCAACTTCTGCACCAATTTCTTGAACTCATCACATTCTTGGATATCATGCCCTTCAGTCTGATGGAATTCGCAATACTTTCCACATTCCTTCTGCCTTATTATCATGCCTTTGTTGATCACACGAGCCATGCATAATTGTTGAAATACCCACCGTAAAGGAGACTTGATTTCTGACACGTCATCCTTTATCCTCATGGTAAAGCATTCTTCTATGACATTTACCCCTCTGCTCCCATGATTAGGTAGCGGGTTGTTGGCTACATTCAGTTCTTCAAACTTCAATATCCCATAATCGATTAAGTTTTGTACAAGCTTTTTGAAGGCAAGACAGTTTTCAGTGGGATGTCCAGGGGTACCACCGTGATAGTCGCAATGTGCGCTTGGATTATACCAAGGCGGGAAGGGTGGATTGACAGGAGTAACGATGTATGGCCGGACCAGGTCTGCTTCATATAACTGGGAATAAAGTTCTGAGTACGAAACAGGTAGGGGAGTGAAAGTTCTCCTCTCTTTCTCTTTTCTGGTGACTCTCTCATCTCTTTGATTCGAATTTTGTGTTTTTCCCACAGGTGCTTGTGGCTGTGAGACTGTGAAGTTCTTCGGGGCGGTATAGGTGCTGGTGGTGTTTACTTCATTTCTCTTGTTGTATTTTCGAGACCCTTCCCCACCATCATTTCGCGCTCTTAATTGCCAGTTCGAGAGACTCCCCAGTCATGATCAAGTCGGCAAAACATTGTGTTGTGTTATTAATGAGGCGATCAAAGAGTGCCCATTTCAGAGTATTGACAAATAATGTCGTAATTTCATGCTCCGGGATAGGTGGCTGGATTTGGGCGGCCACTTCTCTCCACCTCTGGGCATATTGTTGCACGCTTTCATTGGACTTCTGCCCCATATTTTCTAACATAATTCTGCTAGGGATCATGTCTGTTACATGTTTGTATTGCTCAGTAAATGCTTTAGACAGATCTTTCCATGTTTTAACATTCGCTTTGCTTAAGCGAGTATACCAACGTAACGCCGCTCGATTAGACTATCCACGGAAACAATGGATCGGTAGCTTTTCATCTTTATGGTAAGCCGCCATTTTTCTACAATACATCGTTATGTGTGCAGAAGGAAATGTGGGTCCATCATAATTATCGGACTCTGGCCTTTTGAATTTTGGCGGCAAGACAAGATCAGACACCAGACTTAGGTCACTAGCGTCGTTTCTGATTCTTCATTTGATTGTAACGCTTTAAATTTTTTTTTCTTCCATGAGGCGAAATCTTTCTTCCCACTTTTTTCCTACCTCATTCCTGATCCTTTCGACCATGTTTAGGTCCGGCACTTCTTCTTCATAAAGTGCTTCGGTATCAAGGGGTTGAGTCTCAGGTGCCCCTACTTGAAAGCTAGAAGATATTCCTGCAGGGTCAATATACACCTTCCTAGCCTGGTTTGGTGCAGTTGGTTGAACCTTGTAGTGAGCCGGGGTACCCTCTGGTTCTTGAACATTTTCTTCTTCTACTCGTTTTCCAAGACTTTTTGCCAGTAATGCAGTTATGTCAGATACTATAGATGTTTGTGACTGCGCAATCTGATCACTAAGGCTTCTCTGGGCCTTTTCAAGCCTTGTCTCGAGCACTCTTTGCCCTCTTTCTAGACTGATTATTCTTTCTTCCATGAGCTTTCTTTGTAGCCGGGTAGAGTATAGGTGATGAATGATTGCGGGTTAACTACATACAATGCCACAATATTCATATTGTTAATATGGTTGCAAAAAATAAATGCATGTACAATGATGCGAATGTTATGATGCAAATGCAAGAATGCATGCAGACAAGGTACTTATTCCGCTGGTAATCACCCTTTTGAATTACTTCCACGAGAATTAAAGGGTCTTGATTACATCAAAATTCGTGTTACAAAGTAAAGATCCCTAGTACAAAAGATCTAATTATAACACAGAGTCCTATAGATAGACTCTAGCTCTATCTCCTAACTTTCTAATTGCCTTGAGCAGCTTGAGGAACCTAGGAGCTTCTTCCATTCCTGGGGCTATAAAAGGTCGGAGTGTCTCAGCCTCGACAGCTAAATCATTTACATGTCTAGCGACTCGTTGTATGTCCACCATTAGGTTTGCGTAGTACTGGTCTTTGTCCTGTACCATTCGAGCAGCGTCGCGTAATCTCTTCTGCCAATAGGTGTCTCCTCCGGCTGCAGCCTCCTCGAACACATTAATTCTTTCCTTGTAATCCTCCACAGTTGCTTCGAGGGACCCGATTCGTGCTTGTAACACACCCACTTCGCGTTCTCTTTCTTGCAGCTCAGCGAAGTTATTCCTGCGGCAGTACATTCGAAGTGGGTGTTCGACTTCCACCATCTTTCATTTTAATTCATCATTTTGACTTTGGCTTTGCTCCAACCTTTGAGTAGTGTCATCGTACAGTTTCTGCATCTCTAGCAGTCTATTTCGGCTGCTTATGGACTTTCTTTTCCATACGGCGACACTTTCTCTCTCATGATGGACAACTTGTTTTCCCTTGCTGATTTCTTGTCTGAATCTTTCTTTCTCTTGATCAATGGCCTTCTTGGCAGACCGTTTTTCTTCCTCTATAGCCAAACGGCAGCTTTCAATCTCTTTCTCGATCGCTCTTTTGTTAACTTCTCGTTCTTCTTCCACCAAGCGGATGTCGTTCATTCTTTCTCTTTCCACAGCTATGAACTGACTCCGGCCGGCCTTTTGTATTTTTGTTTGTAATAGGAGGGCATCTTTTTGATAAAGAGTATTTTTGTCGCTTAAATCTGCATTTAATTTCTTCAATTGCCTAATGATCCCGTCCCGCTCGTCAACTTCTAAGCTTGCTTTATGGAGCTCGCTCGCATGTTGGGTCTGTTGGATGTCCATTTTCTTTTTAACTTCCTCGAGTTCATTCCTTAAGATGTCGGCTTCGGACGGTACCACCCTTGTAAGCTCTTGGTGACCTTTGTTGGTCCTTGATCAGATTCAAGAATCACATTATTAACCCTCAAACGTCTCCAAAGATCGTAATCTGGGGTAGTCATGTGCTCGGTATCTCCTTCCACCCTGATCCGATAACAATGATCCCAGGCCCTCATGATGGTCTGAATTTTTCCTTTGAACTCTCCTTTGAAAAGAAATTCAGTTTGGCTTAATCCGGCGGTATTGGGAATGAACTGTCGTGATCCGAACTGCTGAGACACTAAAAGTGGAGCACAAGCGATCCCTCCATGCAATCCTAACATCATCAGCCAGTTGAAGTCACCACAACTGTATAGAAAATAATTAACTTTACCGAGCCATGGGACCCTCCATGCTATGTCTTCATCTTGAATGTTCCTGAAGAAACTGGTCCACATTTTTGTTTTCAAATCTTCTCGCCATTCCTTTGCCAAGTATTCTCGTAAAGGCGAAAAACCTTGGAAGGATATCCCCGGCAGGACCCGCGTCGGCGTCTTCCACATGTGACTCTGAATCCATACTTGTAATAGCTGTGCGCAGCCTCGAAAACGTCCTTCTTCATGTTTCCGGCTAGCGTTTAAAAAGAAATGAAAGTCTCGACCAAGATTGCTGGTACCGGGTTTGCTTTCCGTTTCACCCGCTCAAACAAATCCATAATGGCTATGTCAATGTTCCCGAGTACTCTGGGAAAGATCACCAAGCCATATAATTCTAAAGCGAATAAGTCCATTTTCTTTGCCTCGTCTAGATGTGTCGATATGATGTCCCGAATACTTTCCCATGCAAAGACTGTATTATCTCCTCGGATTTGAAGGAGGCCACTAACCCAATCGTCACTCATTCCCGCAAAGGTTTTGAGTTTCGCAGTGTAATTCTGATTCCTTGGAGGCTTCCGCGTAGATCCAATCTTCTGAATATTTTTCTGGTTAAGTAAAACAGTGTACTCTTCTACCGTAGGCATCATGTCCTGCCCATTGAAGGTGAAGCAGCAAAAAGCCGGATTCCAGAACTGGACTATAGCTCGAAGTAGGGGCTGGTTAATCCGAACATATAATAGCTGCGCGATGTCGCCATAACTATCGCTAAATAAGTCTTGTAGTCTTTGGTCCCATCTTTCCCAAATGCTTTGAAGATCCCACAAGTCGTTCTGTTGGAGACTTACATAGGTGTATCCAGCTATTACGCGTTCGTTAGGCAGACTGTCCCCTTGGATTTTCTGGTTGACCTCTGACCAATGTCTGACTGACAAATTAAGCTCTTCTTTCCTAAGACACCATTTTTCCATGGTGAAAGACTTTCTGATCAGGCAAACCACTTGATCCAGTACCTTTATGCGATGCAAATGCAATGATGTATGAGAAAAAGAACAAAAAGCGAAAAGAAAACAAGTCAGTACCAGATAAAATTGATAAATATATAAATAAAATGACAAAATTAAACAGAATAAACACACAAAATAACCCTATTTATCCCGTCTAAAACCTAAGGTTATCCGCATGGCTCTAAATGGGTAGGTTTCTATGTATTCTCTACATGCAGTCTTGGTTCTAGGAGGTACCCGAATTGTGTCCTTGCTGTCCTCTACTAAGAGTAGCAAGGCCCCGATCATCACCCATTATAGGCTCCTTTCAACGGGTTCAATTCGGGGACCCATTCGCTTATGCCCGTCACGTGAGAGGCGATATCCTTACGAAAGCATAAGGTACTCGAGCCCCGAAGGTACTTGCTAGGCCCATACGGGAGAACGATATCTCCACGAAAGCATTAGCGTTTTCCCCTCACTTAAAAAGACGGGTTTATATGCCATATTTTAAATGCGTTAAAATAAACGCGCAATTATGACCGAATGTTAATTTAATAGTCATTTTAATCCAGAACTTCCAATATTAGTAAAGCGGTAATTATTTTAAAAGCTTGACCCTCATTTGTTTTTTTAAAAAAAAACAAAAAGCTTCCCCAGCGGAGTCGCCATCTGTAGCGATGTCCTTTTTTATCGCTAAAAAAATGAGGATTTTCCGAAGGATTTTTGAAAGGTGTTTGTGACTCTTTTGGATATAAAATATTTATTCCGTGGGGTTTACAAAAAAACCTCATAAAAAATGGAGTCGCCACCGGCCACTTAGGTAGGCCGGACACCATAAAACCAGAGATTCAAAAAGACAGGGTTCGGGAGTCGGTTACGGATGGGGAAGGATTAGCACCCCCATACCGCCCAAAAATTGGTACTTTAATAATTACCGCTTTATTAATATTGGATTTTCCGGATTAAAGTGACGATTATTTTAAAATTCGGTCATAATTGCGAATATATTTTAAGGGTCCCGTTACCCGAGAATAAACGCCCAACCACTATCACTACGCTTGATACTGGCCCCGTTTACGCTCGGATAAAAGGACACCGCATTAACAAGTTATAAATCATATGCAATCTTAGTGGCAAAAATATAAAATATGCAAAATGTTTAAATGTAATAAATATTGACATAACAGAATATTAATCTAACATAGATGATATTCTAGACTAAAACATGCATATATACATAGTATTCTAAATAATAGATAATAACAACTTTAACAAAACAGAATAACAAGGTAGGAATAATTAAGTATATAGACAAACAAATATTAAAAAGACATACATGCTATTAATAAAACACATTTCAACATATATGAACAATATATCATACGTAAAAGAAGACACACTAACACGTCACCTAAAAGCCAAGAAAACATACAATACATACAAAAATACAATAACATGTTGTTTTACGAGTCAAATAGAACATAAAATACTTTAATACGAATAACCGGATAAAAAACATGACCAACATAAGCTTAACACATATATACCTATAAATATAAAATACGAGTCATATGTGAAGGACATAAAATAAAACAATAGAATAACAGCATATACGATTATAATACGAACATGAATATTTACAAAGAATACATGACTGAAATGAAAGAAAAATAAAAGTCAGTGGCAGAAATTAAAGAACAATAATATGTAATTTAGGGACGAAATTGCGAAACAAACAAAACCTAAAAGGACCCGAACTGTAATTAGACCAAGGGGCAGACCCAAAACGAAAAGTTCAAAAACGCGGGATGACTAAAGGCGTAATTTTACCATTTAAAATCTGAATCGGTGTGATTTAGGGATTGGATTACAAGATTTTGAAATATCAGGAAGACTGGGATTGTAATTATACCATGCGGCAAGACAAAAATGAAAATATTAAAAACGCGGGATGGTTGAGTGTGTAATTTACCCATTTAGCAAAATAATAATAACTATAAAAGCCCCCCTTTAAGGCCGAAATCAAAATTTTTGCCATTTGTTTCATTTTCTGGTTTTTCACAAGAATGTGTTCTTCGTTTTCTCTCAACTGTTCTTCTAAAACCCAGAATCCGGCGGTCGGCCGCCGTATTCTCCGCCGCCGGCCGCCGTTAACCGGCGCCGGCGAGCCTCCAAAATACACCAAAACAACCTCATTTTCATCCTCAATACGAATCCTAGGTTGGATTCAGAGGATATACCTCTATTCGCTCTAACCAAAAAAATATTTTTTAGACCAAAACAAAACTACAAAGGGTCTTCTCATCCCATTAGTTCACCAGATCTGGCTTGTAGGAGCCGAAAGGCTTATCACTGAGGAAGGGAAGACCCACAAACAACGCCGGTAAGACTACTCTCCCTTTTTTTGTTTCTGTTTTTTTTTTGTTCTATTTCGTATATGCATGTAAAGAAAACAAGTAAGAAAAAGAGACAAAAAAAATTTACCACTGGACTGTCTTTTGATTATCTTGGATGTTTACAACTTTCAGATTTTTTTTGTATTACAAGATCTCCGTTCTCTTTTTTTTACCTCCCGTTCCTATCCCCCCTCCTCCTTTTTTTTTGTTACAAAAGCCCCGTTTCATATATATTACTCTCTGTTTGTTGCAAGTTGCATCTTCTTTTTCAGATCTGAACTGACACTTTTGCTTGTTGTCTTGGGCATATTCTGAACACGGGGACTGAATATCGGCGCGGTGGCGGTATGGACATTCTGCCAGCGGCCAGACACGTTCTCGGCCGTTAGATCAGATCTGATCTAACGGCCCGAAAGATCAGATCTGATCTAACGCGTGGATCTTACGCGCGCGTGGGATGTTAAAGCGTCCGTGCATGGACCACACGCGCGCGTGGCACTCGAACGGTCCATACGTGTGGAGCACGCGCCTGGTAGATATTTTTGACTTCCTGGTTGCATCGTGGCCGTTGGATCAGATCTTGATCCAACGGCCCACAGTTACCTGCACATTGTAATTAGATAAGATTTAGATTTGGGCCAACCGGGCCTTGTAATTGGACTTGGACTTGGACTGTAAATTTATTTGGGTTTAATATATTTAATTCTTTTCATTTTGTCAGCCCAACAACAATACATATACATACGAAAATGTATACTCATATTATACAATCATTAATTAATATAATATTCTAGTATACGTACGTATAATCATACATATAATTAACATAACATCTATATATTAATCAAATACACTTATACTCTAGATACATACGCGACATACATACACCCCTAATACGTATACATAGCTTATACATGCACACATCACCTTATATTAGTAACATTCATATGATAAATATACATGCAATATTAATATATTTACAAGTGAAAATGAGTGATTACAAGAATATTTTTCCATATTTTTTAGCTCAACCAAAAATATATATTTTGAATTAAATCCCAAAATTGACTCGAATCCTTTAATCCGATCCATCGGAATGTCTAATCAACCTAGAAAACTCCTAGGCCCAAAATCGGGGCGTTACAGAAAAATCCCATTGGTGAACCTTTAGAGGGTTTCCAGTTGAGATGTGGAAAATGTTGAGGGAACACTTGTTAAATCCGTGTATCCGATGTAATATTTTGCAAAGTGGTATTTGGTTGGTAATCACTTGTAAGCCAATATAATTGATGATGTATCATAATGATGGATTATGATTTATAATGCGATTTATACATGTTTGCTCTTTAAGCTTTGCATTGGGATTGAATGCATGGGAAGGCTTAAATTGAGGTATATATATGATGGTGTACAATGTCATAAATAGATGTTTGCTCTTTAAGCTTTGCATTGTGATGGAATGCATGAGAAGGCTTAAATTGACGTTTGCATATAGGATTATGCTATTGAATTCATGATATGTGATTACATTTGGTGTTATGCATGTTTTTGTAAATGTTAAGTGCATGGCTTTACAAGGCATGATATTGTGAAATGTTTTGAAAGGTGTTTTAAAAGTGGTTTTCAAAATGGAATGTTAAATGGTTTTAAATGCATTGATGGTGGTTTGTTTTAGAGCACTCCTCACTAAGCCTAGTGTGCTTACGCTCTCTTTTTCCATCAATACAGATAATTAAAGGTTAGAAGCAGCAAGCAACCGAAGGGAATTCCAAAGACTTCTATTTACGAAAGTATGGTTTTGAATTAGACTTGTAGTAATAAAGCCAATATGGTCAATTGTTGTTTGGGGGGTTGTTTGTTAAACTTTATGTTGGTGCAAGTTTTAAATGTTGTTTTGGTCTTGAATGTGGCTTTATATGTTTGATATTGCTTTGTATTTATGTTTTGGATGTTGAGTAGGAAGCATGCCTATAGATATTGTGGATGCTTGAGTTAGGTTGGTTTGAGCTGCTTTAAAGTGCTGGTATGATTGATTAAAGTATGCCTTTGTTGTTTTATGATGTTTAGGTAAGTGTTGGATGTGTTTAGAGTGAGCCAAAGTATCATATGTTGGACCTAGATGTCATTAGAGGCATTCGCGTACCGGTACGAGCACCCAAGGATTGGGACGTGGGGTCTAAAACGGCTCTATTTTGGGGGCAAAATGCACAGAGGTACCGTTACAATTAGCTGAGTACCGGTACACCCCTTGGAATTTACACATCAGAATCGATACAAGAGTTCGAGTACCAGTATAACCCCTTTCATTTTATAGCGTCGTACCGATACACAGGGTACCGTATCGGTACGCATTGTGGTTACTGAAATTTGAGGTTTTGAAGGAAAAATGGGGGATCGGTACGAGGACTATGTTATATCAGTACGGATTGCTTTATGCACCGTATTAGTATGCTGGATAGTGTGTCTGTACATTTGGTGGTTAAGTTCGTTGAGCCGTATCGATACGAGCTTGCCCGTATCAGTACGCTTCACTATTTTCTTCTATTTTTTCCCGTTGAAGTTTGGAAATGCGCAATCTAGTCCCCGAATGTTATTTATGCAATGTATGAGTATACATGCTTGTTTTTAGTCATAAATTGACATATGAGCTTGAAACCTGACTAATTGAGGCTTGGTAAATTAAAATTTGGTTAAGTCCCTAAAATTTGTGCAAATTACATTTTGGTCCTTGGAGTGCATGTTTAAGCAATTGAAACCTGTTTTGTAATCTGATCGCATTGTTATCGAATCCATTGTCGTATGCTCACCTTAGGTTTTAAACCTATGCATTTAGAAAAGATAAAAAAATGACCCAGTTTAGGTTATTAGTTTGGGTTTGCTTCGGCAAACCTAATGTAGTTCTTTTAGCTCAATTTTAGCTAGACCGGGTTAAGGGGTTACACTGACAACGTTTGACTTTGGTTCAAAGTCTGAGCCCGAGTAGTGACTACATCACCAGACTGAGAACTGAATGAGTTCTTGGATTATGTCAAGACAAAATCACGCATTAAATGTCATGTCATAATTATGAATACATTCATGGTTAGGAATTTAGTCAGAAACTAAAAACCAAAAACAAAAGTACAATTAATTGACTTATGTTGAACAACATGAGTTTAGTAAAATTAAAAACATGAAACAAACGTACAACACCAACATAATTCTATTCAACCCTAAACAAAGAAAAATGCTAGTCTTAGAAATAATATACTAACAATAATAAATTTTTCTTATCTTCAGTTTCCAACAGATCGTAAGAATCGAATCGGAATTTGAGAGCGAAAAATTTCTCATTTCACCATCATCTCCTTACTTCTCCAAAATTACAACTGTCTTGTTGTCTTTACAAATTTCACTAAAAATGGTTAGTACATCAAATATCTAAGTAGTTGTTTTAAATAATTAATAATGGTTAAAAATATTAACTCAAATATTAATAATAAAATAATGTCAATTTTAAATAGACTCATCTTCATAAAAAGACGCATCCCTCTACTTACGGTTTTCACCCATACGTGCTCTCTTTTTCTCGCCATTGTCTTTGCATCGCAAAAATAAAAATATTTGCGCTAGAATCATCCTTGAAATAACACATGTTAAGCATGTGGCTTACTTCCACCATAATTGAATAGTTCTTCATGAAATGTAGGGCCCACGTTTATTTGGCAAATGCAGATGCCACATTTCGCAATTCAAGAGTTCGAACAGTGTTCATCCTTTTGATATAATTACATTTATGGTTTACAATTAAATACCCACCATATATATTTGTTTGCCTTTGATTAAAACCCTGTCTTAAGATTGTTAGAAAAAATGGGTGTAATCATAATCCAAATACAATAAAATACCATAATAAAAATAAATAACAATAAATTCAAAACAGAACCTGAAATCAAATGTAGTTGAAAATCAAAAGAATTTTGTTAAGGCCTGTATAAACAGTTTTCTTAAGACAGATTCGTCTTCTCCTCGGTTCTTGAGTAATGTTAAACGTCTATCTCCCATGTTACAACAACAAACGTTCACAGCAGTAGCACAATTGTGGTGAACAATCGAATACAATCTTGCCTTTCTCTATCACCGGAAACTAGAAACGATTT